>CM054117.1:3711237-4121237 GCA_028673005.1 Tanypteryx hageni
AGAGGGGGGGAGAGAGAGAGGGTGAGAGAGAGAGGGAGAGAGAGAGGGAGAGAAAGAGGGAGAGAGAGAGAGGGGGGGAGAGAGGGAGAGAGAGGGAGAGAGAGAGGGAGAGAGAGAGGGAGAGAGAGAGGGAGGGAGAGGGAGAGAGAGGAGAGAGAGAGGGAGAGAGAGGGAGAGAGAGAGAGAGAGGGAGAGAGAGAGAGGGAGAGAGAGAGAGGGAGAGAGAGAGAGAGAGGGAGAGAGAGGGAGAGAGAGAGGGAGAGATAGAGGGAGAGAGAGAGGGAGAGAGAGGGAGAGAGGGAGAGAGAGAGGGAGAGAGAGAGGGAGAGAGAGAGGGGAGAGAGAGAGGGAGAGAGAGAGGAGTGAGAGAGAGAGGGGTGAGAGAGAGAGGGTGAGAGAGAGAGGGTGAGAGAGAGAGGGTGAGAGAGAGAGGGGTGAGAGAGAGAGGGTGAGAGAGAGATGGTGAGAGAGAGGGAGGGAGGGAGGGAGGGAGAGAGAGAAGGAGAAAGATAGGGAGGAAGTATGGGAAGTACCTTAATTTTAATACTTAATCTGCACATACCCATCAAATTTGATGTGTACTTAGGCTGGTTTTAAAATAATGCCTTTAATTAACAATATGCATGCAAGGAGATATGATTTCCACAGTGGATAATGGATTTAGGAAGTGGAACACTTTTCCAGATTCAAGGTGTTCAGTAGTATCTCCATGGGCTGCTGTTGCTGCTACCAGATAACTGTATTTCTAAGTTTTAAAAAAGGAAAAGTATGGTGAGTAAAATACAACTGCCGATAGGTTAAGCAGGAGAGCCATCCTTTGACCTTAAAATGAGCATTCACGTGCAGTGAATGAACATATGTATGCTAAGAGAGGTTGGAAGGCAAAATGCAAAATTTCTAGTGCTGATACAATTAAGAATGAGCATGGTGAATATGACCATCAACACCATGTTTCCTGTTGAATTTCCACAGAAGTTCAATCCTCCAGAACTCCCTCCTCATGCACTAAACTTGAAAATTGGTGCTATTTTCATGCTGTTGCAAGATTTATCAATTGAAAATGGACTTTGCAATAACACACACATTGTAAGGGACTTTACTGATAACATTATAGAAGCTTAAGTTATCACTGGTGCAATGCAAGGTAGAGGGCATTTGTTACCTAGTGTAACTCTAGACATGTGATGCTAGCATTCAATTCAATCTTTGTAGGCATCAATTTCTCATCAAGTTAGCATATGCTATGGTAATAAATAAATCACAAGTACAGATATCTGATCAAGTGGGTTTCTTGCTTCTAGAACCTGTATTTACAAACAGATATTTGTACATTGCCTGTTCACAAAAAGATTCAGAAAGTTCTCTTAAAATACAAATGGTCAAAGGATCAAAGCAAGGGAGAATGCAAGTTGGTGTCATTACTGATTATATAGTTTACAGTGAAGTACTACAATGAACTTAACTAAACCCACTTGCTGCAATTGTGGCAACAGGTACCTAGGCAATATTTGTTTACCCTTAGCAACATATAACAATCTTGTTCACTTATTGTGTTTTCAACGTGAAAATAATTTAAAGTATTTTCCATTGTAAAAAGTATTTAAAAATTATTACAGTACATTTTCCGATGGTTATTACAGAGGACATCGTCGTCAAGAGATACTTACAAGCACTCTTGCAGCGATACTTACAAGCACTCTTGCAGCCACATTCAATACTCTCCATGGAGAAACTCATGTTCTGGAAACATCAGATTTTTTTTATTTCACCTTGGATTGATTTTTCCATATATTTTATGTGATCACATTTTTACATGCAAATACAAAGAAGCATACCAAGCCTGTAACAAGGACTCAATGAAGAGCCATACAGCATATGAGGGATAGGAAACAATCTCTTTGGAGGATTGAAGTTGAATGCAGTGTCACTGTGTTAGTAACAGTGTTGAAATGCAAACACTGCCATCTGAAGAAGCTGTGACACAGGCAGTGCAGTCATTTGCACCAAACCAGTCCAAAGCAACAACTGGAGCATGATGGCCACCAAGCTCCAATTCTTTTTTAGGAGTTCCAATGGTAAACATACTTGGTGGTTGAGAAACTGTTGACGGAATCTGGAGTACAAATAAGCCAGATTGAAATATTGAAAATATCTCATAAGATATACTAATGCTTCTATAAGTAGAGCTGAAAATAAACTAATGAGAGTATAAATGCTCAACAATTTATTGAACTTTCCACCTACTGAAGTACCTTTACATATTGCATAAAGCATCTAAAATAAAAAAATGCTATGGACATTTCATCGAGAAAGCACAATATAATATTTTCATACAAATTATAAAAGTAACCACTCCAAAGCAGCTGATTGGACATTAACTTCAAGTTAAATTCATCTAGCCCAAATATTCTCAAAAGTAACAATTCCATTAGACCCATCACATCTGCAATAGGTTCTCCAATTTATCTTGTTTCAAAATGGTTTGACCTTGTATCTAATACCATTAAATTTGACAGAAAAGTAATGTCAAAAATTCTACCAGAACACCGGATACATCACCATGACACTGCAACACTGCCTGGCAAGGACATTTAAGAAGGCTATTTTCATTTAAAGACTGTGATTTTACAGAAAACCCTCATTCATTCGACACTCGAGGGGAAAAAAGTTCATAGCTTTGAATTAAACAGGTTCAAATAATCTAATATTTCATTTTTGTGCAAAAATTTGAAATTTTAAGTCCCCGTTAAGTTGCGTGGCTATGAATACCATTGTCATCACCAAACAAGTGTTAGATGGGTTGTGTTAGGTAAATTATAGCACTCAGTGAAGGATTCAAAGAATTACCAACCCTCTCTTATGACTAAGATCAAACTGACACAGAATTCTCCAAAAGCCATAAAATGGTTGTGAAAATCAAATGTTCATTCAGCTAAAAAGCAGCTATCATCAATGGTAATTCACCAATAATATATTCTAGAATTTACTATTGGTAAAATACCACTGATGATAGCTGCATTATAACCAAAATATTTATTTATAGCCAAAATATTTATTTATTTTCACAACTATTTTATGACTTTTGGAGGATTCCAATTCATCAGTTCAACACAGGATGTGTAGAAGATCACTCAAATATTTAAGGAAACAAGTAGTTCTGGAAAGAACTAATTACCTACTTTCCTTTCAATACAATTTTAATATTAAAAGACCAGCAAAAACAAAAAACAAAATTCTCTCACCAAAGATGCCTTAAAATTACACATGAAGAAGTACCATTTTGTTTACAGAGTCAGTATGGTTACTGGCAACAATATGTAGTATTCATTTTTTTTCGTCATCATCACACTTTGCTTAAGCACCTATTTGAGAATGGCCATTCCAGTTCATTCATTCCCGAGTTTCTCCACTTTGAATCAAAGGGAAATAGACTGGACCTCTTAGAGCAGTTGGAAATTGTAATTCATGATGTTACGGACAATGTTTCACTTACTAATGAATTTGTTTTCTCCAATCACTCTCCATTGTTATCTTTACTGCTTTCCTAACTAATTAATTTATTGCCTTTTTAATTTGTAATTTAACGCCTTTTTTGTAATTTCTGTTAATTGCTTCCATTTTCTAATTACTGACTTTGTTCGCATTACTATTATACATAACTGTGTAAAGTGAAACTGCATAAACTGAAGTCGCGTAAACCATGGGAGTGGTGTATTAATATACTTTTCACATTTTGGTAAATTTCGTGTTAGTATAATGACATTATCATAAGTATATGTTGTTGTTCAAAATCAATGGCCTTATAATATAGTCCAATGGTTCTTATTAAAAGCACAAAATCATTGCTATCATAATATAAAATCAATCTCCATAATTAAAGGTAGTAATGGGTTTTTTATTTAATATGGTATATCATGTTTCAGAATTATGACATCAATATATGTATATGTTGTTGGTGGAAATCAATTCCCTATTAAAAAGCATTAAATAAATGCTATTACAGCACAGAATATCAATTTCCATTTTAAAACATGGTACTTGTTGCCATGGCAGTTTAAAATCTTCATTGTTAAAATCTCCTTATTTCCAATTAAAAACCAATTCCTACAGCAATTCGAAACTGATTTGATTTTCATCTTCAAAAATAATAAACATTATTCTTTCAGCTATAGAACGGTTTTTGTCCTGAGTTTCTATCTCAATTTAACTAATTTTAAATTGCAATTTTATGAAGCCCAATGCAGACTTCCATGCTTATGTCTTTGTAATTTTAGATTTTTGTTTTGTTGTGACCAAAAAAATTATGCCAAATTTCAAGTCTCTCCAGCTCATCTGGAAGTGGCTAAACATTAGTAACCTCCAATATATATATATATATATATATATATATATATATATATATATATATATATATATATATATATATATATATGACAATAATAATATACCATCAGTAAGAAGAAGCTATCTATACTATATAGTATACTATATATTATGATATCTATACTATACAGAGCGATGAAAAATTTGCAGACACGGGCTCCACCATGGGATTCCTTGGCAAAAATTATGGGGCCAATGCTCTTTGGAAAAATTTCCACTGACGCATAGTTTTCACGGAAAACACAGTTAAAGTGAACGCTGATGTGTCAACACTGTAATGAAAAAAACTGCTTGGCCATGAAATCTGTTCAACAAGAGTGATCATCGCATCGTGTGGTTTAGGTTAGTGGCCAGAGTGCTGGCCTACGAAGCAGCAGACTCAGGTTCAATCCCACTTTTTTTCTTTCCACGAAATGTCATAAATTTCTTTAATACGTTATTTTTACTTTACAGGCTGTACTATTATTGAAGGTTTAACACAAAAATACGAGTAATCTTTAAGAAAATTTTATTTCTCGTAAACACGGGACATTTATGATGTAATGATTAAATGATTATTTATGTTTTGTATTTTATACTAAAATTACAAATTATTAATAATAATAATAATAATCTTTTAGAATAGCATATCTTTTCTAGTAATCAAGCACAAGTGATGGTTGTTCATTTGGGATCTTTTATGAAGTGCTTCAATTCATCCTTCGATGGCACAAGAGCTCATTGGAATCGCTGCGCATGAGATTTCATAATCTAAAAAAATCTGATGTGGCCACCACATGACTTTCTCCATATCTGTAATATTTCTATAAATTCCAAATAGGTTAAATGATAATAAATATTTTAAGGAACTGCAAAACATTTTCTCAATGTCTGTATGTGTGTGATAGGAATTTTGTGGGCACTCTAACTCAAAAACTATTTATCAGATCAATGCGAAATTTTATATTTCACACTTTTATTAAAGGGACACGAGTTGATTAGTTTTTGACAAAAATCGGTCAAACCGGAAGTGGGTGTTTTCACTCTTGTCACTCATTCGTTTTTTTCTTCAAATATTTGCTTTAATACTTGATCAATGCAAAACATTATTGGAATAAAAGTTGTAGGAAATTTAATTTTCTACAACTTTTGTTCAAAACATTTCCCACAATTTGTTAAAGAGATATTTTTAAAACCATATATTTAACTGCCATCACCACACTACCCACAGGTGACTTTTGTAAACGCTTAGTTACTTCTTAGTAACCCTCCTTTAATTTTCTTAATTTTTGGAGCTTCATGGCTATATCCAATATCAGAAGGCTATGGTATGAATTTATTTCCATTCTTTGTTAAGCCTTTGAATTTTTCTCACAGTTCCTTAAAATATTTATTATTAATTAACCTATGTATTTGGAATTTTTAGAAATATTACAGGCATGGAGAAGGTCATGTGGAGGACACATCAGATTATTTTTGTACTTCTGAAGGAGAGATCAGAGCGAGGGAGGGAGAATTCAACGGTGGGTGAATAAGGTGTGCACCCACTTCCAGGTCTGGATCGAGCAATAGATGTGATTTGGTAAGTGCCTTCTTTACCTTTCCCTCATGTTTTGTTTTTTCCCTAAGTTACACCCCAATCATTTTTTACATATTCACTAAGGCCAGTTTGCTGCAGGCTCCTTTTATATAATTTTTTTAAATCTAGTTTTCGTGGTGGTAACACCAAGGCCTCATGCACATACACATGCCATCTACAAAGAGAAAGCCTAAAAATGAGCCTAGATATAATTTTCCACCTTGAATATATGCTGAAAGGAGGAGGTATTTACGGAGTGCACATGGGCAGAGGGTGAATTTAGCCTCACAGAGCAATGCACAGGATTGATGCTAGAGCTGCTGAAACTCGACCATTATCAAAAGCTCAACCTCGCGAGCTTCTTTTTAAGGTAAAGCTTGGGTAATCTAGCTACCCGAGCTTTTCGTAAAAATTTCAATGTGTAATAACCACAACACACATTTACATTTCGATTAAATCATTTTCGACAAATAAAGTCTACAGTTTTAAATCTGTCGAAGCACCAGCGCCTTCTATTAGGGCCGAGTCATCTGGAAAAAAGACAAGTTAGAAACCAAATAAACAAGTGAGAAGTGAATGATGCGCTCTATGGTTAGATCATTTGGAACGACTCCTAATCTTGCGGATGTAACTGTCATTTGCTCGACCTGCCATGTTTTGCTGAAAGATACTGTCGTGTTTCATGTTTACTTCACATGTTCATATGGAGCAATTTAGCAAAAAGAAGATTAGAGAGCATTCTGGTTCATAAATTTGTTGAGTTAAGTTTTAGTTTTTAGTTAAATTGTTAGTTTTTTCAGTGCTTTTTTTTCTAAAAATAAGCTTCCGGAACGCATAGTTTATCAGTGAGTATATCATGTCGATCATTACTATTATGATAGTATAAATACCGTTTCATGGCCTGTCTGGATTCCCTGTCCATCCCCATTTTCACAAGTATGCCTCGGAAAGGCTCGGTGGCTGCCTCTGCCGAGTGGTCGCCCATGCCTATAACCAGCCCTGGTCATTATTTTACTTCGCAGTGGTAGGTACAAGACATCATTCCTGTCCTGCGCAGTACTGCATAGCAGGTTTCGTTACTTAGGCTCGAGGCTCAATTTTTTTTCATAAAAAGCTCGAGCGAGTAAGATCGAACTGTTCAGCTTGAGCTAGCCTGAGCCAGCAGCTCTAATTGATGCAAATAGCACAATGGGGCAGAGCCCATAGTTCATTCATATTGTTTTTTTAATCATTCAAATAATTATGTTACTTATTCATTAAAATAATTGCACATGAGTTTTTTAATTTTAAAATTTTAGAAATTTGCTGAATCACCTAGAAAATCTGAAGAAATATCCGTACACAGATTATTTGTTATCAACATTCACTTATAGAAATCTTGAAGATATTTACCCTATTTTATAAATAAAAAATTAAGTTATTATTTATTTATTATTATTATTATTTTTGACACATATGTGCTTAGGAGTAGGGATGCCAACCATTCAATTTTTAGGTGCATTTTGCTTCCACCATGCCTATTAGCTTTGGTGTGTCTGTCCATCCAACCATCCGCACGTTAGTTCTCGACTTCTCTGCAATTGTTTTTTATTTAAACATGATTATATTATATATTCTGATTAAAATTTTGAGTGTTGAACAATTTTGTTTAAAAAGCGAGACATTTGAAATATAAGTCAGGACATGGGAAACACGTTAACAAGTCGGGACAACCCCGCGAAAATTGGGACATCTGGCAACCCTACCTAAACACCAAATTTCATCAACATCTGCCGAATACTTTCGCAAATGAAACATTCAGATGGATGGACAGGCACAACCTGACCATAAGTCATTCTTATTTTACTTTTTGTAAAGAAGGCCTAAAAATTGTACAACAGAACATGAGTTACAACCAATCAGTTGCCCTGTTCACCTCACACATCGCTCCTTGGTACGTCTTTCTTTGGATTTTTCCTGCGGTGGCATGTTTAACCTTCCAACATGACTATCCGATATGGATGCAAATTATAACAAAGCCCAGTTTCATCGCAGTTGAAAATGTCCTTCAGCTCATAATTTCAATAGTTAGATACTTTCTTGCCAATTATCACCAGTTATGGTATTAGCAGGTGATACTTAGCTAATCATGCATAACCCCACTACAGTATGACACTTATTGAAACTCTGAAGCCATCCATTTGAGCAAGGCAAATCATCTGCACCAACTCATCCACTTTCTCCTTTGGAAAAACCCTAGCCTCGCACAACCACTTGAACGATTTTATTTCCAAGTGTTAGACATATCACTTTCCAACTTTGTTTCCAAAAAACTATGGTATAAGCAGTCCATGGAGTCAAATAATATATTTGAAAAAAATACTGTATTTACCCGAAACAAAGACTTTTTTTTCCAAATTTCAGCTTGCAAAAAGCGAGAGCCAACTTAAATTCTGATATGGAGTGGTATACCGTCATTACATCGTGGTCAATTCATCACGCATCAATTCATCCCATGTCAATTCATCACATAACAAACATCGGTGTGTTAATACACCGCACCTGCATTCATGGCTCGACAAATTCGTCACGTGACAATTTTGTAGCGAGATTATTTTGTCGCAAGACAAATTGGAAGGCAAGACACATTGAATGTTGTACAGCAGGAAGTGAATCCCAATTCATCCCAACAAGTGTCTCTCTCTGCCATATGACAGTCATTGTGTCTCACCTTCCAATTTCTCTCATGATGAATTAGTTGAACGATGAATTAATGTGTGATGAGTTTGTCATGTGATATATTGACATGCAGTGAATTTTTCATGTGACAAATTGACATGCAACCAACTGACTGCTACAAGTTGTCATAGAACCATAGAAAGTATTGTTACACCTTTAATCAATGTTGTTTTAAACAAATGAAACATAAGATAAAATAACTGAATCTACTGAAATTTTTCATTGCAAACTTAAGATGCGGATTGGAATTAATACAGTATTAATTTTTTAAATACCTCTAAAAAATTGCCTTTTTTCTAACAAAAAGCCATTTGAATTAATGAATGAACTAGTATACTTATACTGAATACATGTGTTTGAAATATACACCAAATATGCTCAGTGAGAAATTAGGTCATAAAATCTTTTTTCTGTTTTGACAGTCTGCTAGAAGATTTGGGTAAATATGGTAAGTGTAGAGTTAAGTCCCCATTATTAGATGTTGTTGTTGTTCATGGTTTTGTTAATTCGCCATTGGAAAATAAATTAACTGTGCAATTGTAGAACAGTAAAGATACCCTTGCTAAAGTGGAAGCAGGTTTTCTTAGAATTTTTCAGGGTTCTGGTTTGCCTGCTCCCATGAGTAGGGGGGAACCCAAACCGTTAGAACGTTCGAGTATTCCCATTCGTCAAAACTTCATTCCTCCAGCTTCAGTAGTTTGGATACAATGCCACTTCAAATTTTTGAATTTTTCAAAACTGGACCCACCTAGCGGAATATCTATGAACCGCATGTTTATAAGAGCTATCTAATTCAATAAGAATTTTCCAAATATCTCTTAAAGCAAAAAAAAACTGTCCTCAGAAGGACAGACAAATGGATAGACAGACAGAGTGATCACATAAGCAGGTTCTTAGGCTGGTTTTCAAACAAAACAATGCCTTATGATATGGTCCTGTGGTTGTGTTTGTGTGTGTGTATGTGTATGTGTGTGTCCCCTACTGACAGCTTTTGCAGCAATGGACCGATTGTCATGAAACTTGGTATGAGGCACGTGCTGCCAGGGCCCACCTCCAGGCTATATTTTATTTGACAAAGATTGAAGTCCCGGGTTTGATCCCAGGAACGTGTTTTTCCTATTTGTTTTACATAGGAAGTCTCAAATCCATCGTGCAGAAATGTTTTCTTTAATACTTTTGGGACTGCCGACACGCTGTCTGAGCGAGTGCGCACGTCTACCTGCCGATGCAGCATATGCGCTCAAGGTCCCACAATTTCTAATGGAATCCCCACCCTTGCGGGAAACTGGGAATGAGCTGGTAAGGACAGTAGGCCACAATTTTGGCTCAACCTTCACTGCATTAGCATTGCTCCCAAGTGTTTTTTCTGAGTGATTTTTTCACTTCAGTACTTCATTTTAAACTCCTTGAAATAGTCGTGTCTTGTGAAATCGTGTTATATTATTATGTTATATTATTATGTTAATAGAAAATAGGGAGTTTAGGTTCTTGGATCTCCTATTCTAAACATTGTTTTGGAATATTGTTTTGACCGATATTTAAATACGTAAAATAATACCATATTTACTAGCATAATCTCGTTAATTCTCAAATAGTATTTACAAAATTAAATAAAAATATTACTGTCATATTTTTGTAATTTATTTATCCGTCTCAGACCAAGAATAAGTATAAGAAGTGGCGTAAGCAAATAAATGCCTTTAGTGCAGCGGATCAAAAGGAACTTGATGGCGTCACGGATCGGGGAAGCAGTCGCCACAGCCCGCCAATGCAGCATATGCGTCCAATTTTATTTTTTGGAATTCCATACTGACTTCAGTAGTAACACAATAATGACATTTTACATGTTGTTCATGTAAATATCTGCCATATAACGAAAAATTTCAAATCGGGGAGATGGGATTGTCATGTGTTTTAGAAGTGGTCCCAAAAGTGTTAATAGATTACAATATCTTAAAATTATGATATCGGAGCAAGGTTTGTACTGTTCTAAAGGGAAAAGAATACAGATTCTAATTCTTATTGCAGAATTTCGATAATTTATCGTATTTTCTAGAATTTCTATTAAAACAGCATTTTTGCATTTTAAATCGCATTTTATCGGATTGTTACCATGGGGACGATTATTACCGATCTCGGCTTTATCATAGACAAGTGAACAAATGGGTTACTCCCTTTTCCACTTGACTACCATTCAGAAATGGACAGTTGATCCGTATATACCTATTACTGTATAAACAGTAACATTTATTAAATTCGTTTATTTAAAAAAATATATGCAAAATATAATGTCAGTAAGAGATTTTGACATTGTTTTTAGTATTTTAAACCTGATAATGCTCAATTAATTTGTTTTCCAAATTACTCTGTCACTGATAAACTATGAATTACAAATGGTATTTATGGTATGAGAATTCCTTGGAATGACTAACACGTACTGAAACATTTCCTGTCAATATAAGTAATCAATTCAGGATGTCAACTTTGGGAAACCAGCCTGCAATAGTCCTGGTTTGGACTTCTTGTTTCTTTTAAGAAAAAATGCTAAAAAGACAAACTGATTAATAGTAAAACAACATTATTCTAGAGACCACCTGATTCCCCTGCATGGAGAAATTCAGCAGGGGATTGGTTTAATAGCCATAAAAGATACAAGCACTGAAATACTACAGCAAGGCAAGCCTGCCTGTAATGTGGAAATTAGGATTTTAGAACCAGGAATTTACTCAGTATTTCTTATTCTAGATTCCCTGGAATATTTTTAATTCCCAGTAATTGTTCATGTGAATTTTGTGCCGAGTCAAGCTTTACCAGAGTTGCTTGCCTTCATAGCTGGTTTTTAGATATTCCTCCGAATTTCAGCCCCAAATGTTAAGCTATCAAAATTAGTTTTTATTTTTTTTATTTTATGCATGTTGTACCAATAGAATTTCTGATGAATAATAAATATTTTTTCAGTGAATGCTATTTAGTGATTGAGTTATTAGGATTTTGAGATTAAGGATCAGGTTGCATTTCTCACTATTATTAAATTTTAATGAAATGCTAATACAATGTCAAAATGGCTTCTTCTTGCACCTGTGAATGTCTTATGTTAGTAAAAAAGGTCCAAAAGTAATGGTTGCATGAATCTGAAACTAGGCACTGAAATGAACTACCCTCCCCTCCTATTCTTCTTCCATCCCCCCTCCCTCATCCCCTAATCGACCAAATTAACTACTTGGACCAAGTGAATTATATATAAACTAGGGAGATGCCCGTTGAAATTCAACGGGAAAGTTTTTTTATGAAATTTCGTGAATAGATGCGATGCGAAGCTATTATCCAAATCAATTGTACCCAATTACATGAAACCAGAAACAATGTAAATCAATAAGAATGCGTCAAATTTTCATGTTAAAAACTGATCTGTTGATCAATTCAACACATTCAAAAATTGATGGCAGAAAAACAAACTTTTGTTCTTTTAGGTGTTCGTTGTTCAAACTCCTACGATGATTCTAAATGATTTTAATATATTAACCCTTATCTGCCGAATGTGCCATATATGTACCAGCAAATGTGATGGCAGTATGCACACGTGTACCGTTTACTATTGAGGCTGCTCAAAGATGTCGTATTTGTCACAGGGACATGAGAGTAAGAGGAAAATGAAGATGAGATGTAGTTCCTTCTTTTCCTCTTCTCCCAATACAAAAAAAATTTTTTAGGGGAGGGATACAGTAAACAAACCCTTGATAGGCTGTCTCAAGTGGTTGGCTTTAGCTGTGGGATTCTTTTCCACAGCTCAAAATAGATGCAATACAAATCAAAGCCTGTGAAAATACTCATGCCTTAGTTCGATTGGTTATTTTCTTCTTTCTTTTAAGCATCGACATACACATTCTGCCTTCATTATTCCTTAGCAGTTCATACAATAGAGCTGAAGTAACATGACGTGTTATCAATTTTCATAACTTTTTTTAATTTCTTTAGTGTTTAGAATATATTTTACTTACTTACGAATATTATTTATATATTTATAATTTTCTTTTGGAATATATATTTCTGTAAATATTTTACAAAATGACCTCCAATCGCAAGACCATGCATAAGGAAGGGAGGGGCAGGGTAAACAAACCCTTGAGAGTCTCTTTGTCTCAAGAGGTAGGCATTAGCTGTGGGACCCTTTCAAAACTCAAACAGAAGTAATAAAAGATGAACCTCGTGACAATACTAAATATAGTCATCTAAAGTAGTGTTCAAATGAATTTTTGATGTGAACTATTCCAAGAAGATCGCATTAATGATTATTAATAGTATTGCAATACGAATGTGATTATAATGTAATAATAATAAAACGCATGTATAAGGCAATATTATATATATATATATATATATATATATATATTTTTTAAGGAAATATGGCCACCGTCGATGCAAGTCAATGCGCAATGTGCTCTCAGTATTTTGATAAAGATAGTATAATTGTTGTTTGCGAATATGGTTGTCTCTTGCAATTTCACAGCACTTGTGTCAATCTTAACAAAGCAGTATTAAAAACACTTCAAAATACTAGTGAATTGTATTTTCGGTGCAGGAACTGCCTTTTGCAACCTGGGCGTCACTTACAAAGCATTCGTGAACTCATAGAAGTGGTGATAAAACAACAATCTGATTTTTCGGTTAACATGGCTAGTCTTCAAACATTGGTATTAAAGTCGAATGAAATTATTAATCTTCAAACCTGTCAGATTGAAATTCTCAAAAAGAAATTCGTGTACTGAAATTGGCGACATCAAAAACTTGTGAAAGCAACAAATCTTCGACTATTAACGTTATCAGTGCTTTGGAATTACTGAAAAATAGTGGAGAAATTACATCAAATTCTCCAACCACATACTCTGAAATGGTTCGCCATTTTTACACCACTACTAAGGCATCCAACACACAGGATGGACATGCTCACATCCCACCAACATCAATTCCTGCAACCTCACATTCGAGGAAGGTGTCTTCAGAGAGCGAGCTGCAGCAGGCTAAAGTTAATGAAGATGGCTTTAAAGTGTTCCACAGTAAGAAAAACAACAGAAGATCTATCAAAATTGGAACTGCTACCGCAAACTCGGAATGCCCTCTGGTTGCTTTGAAGAAAAAAGCGCACATCCACATCTGGAGACTCCATCCTGACACTGAGGGCTGTCCGGTAAAGGACTGCTTGGAATCCAAATTTAAGATAAGTGTAGATATTGAGACTTGGAAATCTAAGGGACGATATGCCTTGTTTAAAGTATCGGCTGATTTCAAGTTCTTAGACCAATTACTGGGTCACAATATTTGGCCAGAAAATGCTGTAATAAATAGATTTAAGTTTCCTATAAACAAAGTTGTGACAAAGGTTCTAAATCCGATTGCCAACAATGACAAAGCCTCAAGTTGACTAGGTAGATCTACATTAAAAGTGCTTCACTGGAATGTGCAGTGTCTATCTAATAAAGTTGATGAAGTGTGTTTCATTGCAAATCAGTACAATATTGATGTATTGTGCTTAGTAGAGCATTGGCTTAAGGCTGATGAAATAACTGTAATTGGATTATCTGACGATAGTGTAGTGAGCTGCTTCTGCAGATCAAAACGTAGACATGGTGGATCTGTCATTTTTGTGCAGAAAAACATAGTTTGCAATCCATTTGATAAAATCAATGCACTCTCTCTTGAAATTGTATGTGAAGTTGCTGCTGCTATACTTATTGTTAGTGATAACAATGTTGTTATCTTATCAATATACAGAACCCATTCTGGTGATTTTATTGTTTTTATGAACAAGCTATATAAAATTTTATGTATTCAGTGCCTTCTTAATCATAGTATTGTGATAGGAGCTGACTTTAATGATGATCTTAGAAATAATTCTAATGATTGTAGAGATCTGCTTAATCTTTTTATCAGCAATGGTCTTCAAGTCACCATATTTGACATAACGAGGCCTGGGGTTCATTTTGAAGGCTCATGCATTGATAATGTTGTAACTTCAGTGCATAAAGATAGGTGGACTAGCACGGTGGTAAACACATTGCTGTCTGATCACTATGCAATTATATTTATTGCTCATATTGAAGGTGTTCATGCTTGTTTTAATCAGCAAAAGATTATAGTCAGAGAAATTAACAATGTTAGCAAGATATATTTTTGTTCCCTTCTAAATCAAATTAACTGGTGTTATTTATATACGTGCCCAACCATTGAGGAAAAGTTTAAATATTTTTTGAGTATTTTATGTTGACTGTTGAATTAGCTTTCTCATATATAAGAGTCAGAAAAACTCTTAATCATGTAAAATGGTATACAAAAGAGCTACTGGATTTAAAGTACACTTGTGAATCACTTTATGACGTCTGGAGAAGTACATGCTGAATCCACATAAAAGAAATATATTACTCTTATCGGAAGAAATATAGGAAAAAGTTAAAATTAGCCAAAATCAATTATAACAGCATGATAATTGAAAATTCTGACAACAGAACTAAGGCCATGTGGTCTGTAATAAACCGGAAAAAAAGGTAATAAGTTACTGTGTGAAAACTATAGGCCCATATCTATTGTGCCAATTTTCTCAAAAATTTTTGAGAGACTTATTAATGATCAAATGATATCATACTTTGAGAAAAATAATTTGTTTTCAGGAACTCAGTTTGGATTTCATGCGAAACATAACACATGTGAAGCAGTTCTGACATTAATTAAAGATTGCCTTGCTGTTCTTGAGAAACAGGACCTGTGTCAATTGAAAATGTTTGATATGAGTAAAGCTTTTGAAACAGTTTCACATGAAATACTGCTAAAAAAGTTAATCTATTATGGATTTGAAGGCAAGGCCATTGATTTAATTCACTCTTATCTGTGTGGTCGAACCCAAACTGTATATCTGAATCAAACTCTCTTAAACAATCTTCCAGTTCCCCATGGGGTTCTTCAGGATTCCATTCTTGGTCCTTTGTTATTTATTATATATGTAAATGACCTCTCAACAAATGTAATTGATAACACAGCCAAATGCTATCAATTTGCTGATGACTGTGGAATATGTCTTTCAGCCAATTCCCTGTATAACATGTCTATACTTGCTGCTAATAAATTAGAGATAATGAAGGACTGGTGCTCTGCAAACACCTTATGTTTGAATGGTGATAAAACCCATGACATGAAAATTAATTTAAACCCTAGAGATTATCACAATAGTGAGTCAATTAATTTTCTATGGATACACCTCAATTCTAATCTAAATTGGGAAAATCCTATTATTAATGTGGAAAACAAAATCTCTAAGGGCATTTTTATGATTAGGAGGCTTTGCTCCAGTGTCAACAGGGATGTGCTGAGAACTTTTTACTATGCACATGTGCATAGCCACCTTTCTTACGGAACTTTAATATGGGCCAACAACTCATCATCCATAAAATTACTACTCCTCCAAAAGAGAGCAATCCATATTATATGTGGAGTAAACTCTAAAACACATTGTAAGCTACTGTTTGTTAAACAGAAAATTATGTCTTTACCATCAATCTATGTCTACCAATGCCTGCTATATATCAAGAATAACATTAGTAACTTCAATGACCATACCAATGTCCACCAACATTTCACCAGAAAGAGGCTTAATCTCAGAAATGACTGCTGTAAGTACAGTAAGACATTAAATAATTTTGAAAGGATATCAGTGAAATTATACAATTCTACCTATTACCATTAGGACACTTCCTCGAAATTTATTTAAAATACATATTAAATACTACTTGTTGGTTAATTGTTTATATTGTGTCGAAGACTTTTATAATATCAAATATATGTAATATTTTTGCAATAATTTTATGATGTATATATTTGTATTTGAATATTGATCATACTATGACAAGGCAATACATTCATATAATGTCTGTGCTAATAAAACATTATTATTATTATTATAAGAGGAGAGAAAAGAATTTAATAATAATAATAAAATTCATTAAAAGCTTACATGTACCTTGATTTTCCAGACATATTTCTTAATGAAACTCATGAGGAAAACAGTTTTTAAAATAATCTTAAATGAATAAAAATAAAAAGTTTTTAAGATAAATAAAAACTTACTATCAATAATAAGTATGATAAATAAAAACCTACAATTATTAGCAGAAATAATCCTTCAAAAACGTAGGAATGCTAGTGTCAATACAAATCTACATTAAAATAAAGTTCTCTTATATCATCAACAATTACAATAGTTTGTTTAAACTCATTGCTATGATTGACGCTTGTCTATCTTCGCACACAAGTTTAAATACACATTTATCGCAGCACCAGCCCAAGGATCTGGTGGCCAAGGTGCACTTGTATTATGCGACATGAGGTGAGGTGGTTCAAACCCTGCAAGCTATGATGTTATTGTAAAAAATAAGTTAAACTACATCAAAAAGATAGCTGCAGAACATTCCCATTGTCGGAAGATATCATCCATGTATTACATGTAAGTCAAGAGTTAGTCTGCTGCATTGTTCATTATGACTTACTGTATTTCAAAATAAATGAACTAAAAGCCACACAAAACCCTATTATATTGGCATGGAAATGGTAATGAGTTTGAATTATCAGATACATCGAATTATCCAATATCGAATAAATGGGATTTTCCTGTATATACCATCAGTTCAGGTACTCCCGGGACACATTTAATAACAATTAATACATTATAGCAAACAAAATAGATTATTGAGTAATAAGTGGTAATAGTGGTGACAAGCAACGTGTCTACAGAGTTTCAGAGCCATCATCCCTCTTCTCAACCAATTGCTGTGCATGATCAGGTGTTTTGGTACTGTTCGCATAACTAGGGCGAAGGTAGTCAAAGTGACGCTAGCGAAGCCAAGAAAGCGATGAGAAATGGAACTACCAAGGGAAAAGGCAAAAAGCGGAAGTGAAACGTAAATATAAGAAGCATCATGAGGTATGTAATGAAACAACATAGACGAAGAGTAATATCACAGAAGATGAAGGCTACCCAACACAAGGGGAGGGCCACAGCAAACGTGGAAATAAACCAATATCACCTAACAAAGCTTACCCAACCTGGAGGGCCAAAGAGATTGTTATGTCATAGAAGAGAAATCCTTAAAGGAAAATCATAACCAACCAAATAATTACCCAATGAGGGGGAAGAGTTGGAGTATGCTGTGGGCTGAGTAGTTGCATGTGTGGGCCATGTATGCCACACCGCGTACTAGTTCCATTTCTTATCACTTTCTTGTCACCAGTGCCAGAGGCACCTTGTTTACTTTCGCCGCCCCAGTTATGTGAACAGAACCGGTGTTTTATGTTATGACGGATTTACAGACTCAAAGAGTTTTTGCCAACATTAAGGAAATGAAAGACAATGTTGAATAAGATCAGCAATTTTAAAATGGCATTAGTAGTTCACAGATGGATGAGAATCTGCTGCCGATGATGCATGGCTGAGGTAGCCCCGATCTGACTGCTCCTGCTGAGGAAATTATGAATGGCCAAGAGTTAGCATCTCCATTTTCCATCTCAGCCAGTCAGCAGTTTTCACAAAATTTTTACTGAACACTTGAAAATATCAAGTGTATGCCCAGTGGGTCCCTCACCAACTGAAGATCAAACACAAGCAACAATGAATTGAAGAGTAAGGGGATATGATCATGTGATTTGAACAAAGTGGTTAGCAATTTCTTGAGTAAATTGTTACTGGTGATGAGTTATGCCTGAATCACTATGACCTAGAAAGCAAGCAACAGTTTTTTCTAAGGAGGCACTCTTGTTCAGTAAGGCCCATTACCAAACAGATGGCACTTATGTGTTTTGATTACAAAGGGATTCTTCTTATTCATTATGTGCTTCATGGCACTTCAATGAGTGCAGAAGCCTGTGGTGAAGTTTTACCCACAGACCTCCACTGAACAATCCATGAGATATGGCCTGAACCATGAGAGGATACATGGTTCATTTATCATGACATTGCCAGGCCAATTTCTCAAGTTATGCAACCTGCTATAGCATACTTTGTATATCTGGTACAATGGTACCAAGAAATATTAATTTTTTCCCAAAGTTGAAAAAACAACTAAAGGGTAACCACTTTTCTACGAATGCCAAAGTACATGCTGTAGCAACAAAGTCACTTCAGAACATATCACAAGGAGACTTGCAAGAGGCTTTTAATTAAAAACTGAATGGTGCATTTGAGGACAAGACACAAGACTCCGAGGAGAATTCTTTGAGAAGGAGAAATTATAACCAGACAGCAGCACTGGAGAATAAAGAAACACCAAGTAGTCTAAGAATCAAAGGATGTGTATATTAGTTATATACTATACAGTTTGACTTACTCGATATAATATTCCACCAGTTGGTCCACAAACAAGCATATGTGATCCAGATGGATCAAAAGTGAAAAGCTGGCCATTACTTGCAGAAGTATTGGAGAAAGGCATGGCGCCAGGCTCAATCAACGAAGCTTCCCATATTTGATGGCTGGGCTGATTAAGACTTCTCTGGCAGAACTACAGCAAATAATACAATTCGATTAACAATTTAAATAATTTTGGCATAAAATATTTTCAAAAGGAAAATATTTATAGCAATGTAATGAACAATACAATCAAGTGTTACACCCCAATTTTTATTATATGCAAACACAAACACATATCAGCCTTGTCAGATCAGATATTTCACATGCACAATTATTTCATTGGATCTGCCTGACAATAGTGGACTAAGTATAGGGTTGAAAAAATATAGTATGCAAGGAAAGGTATTCACTTAAAATTTGGATTTAGAGCAAAATATCAGGAAAGCATGACAGTAAACCATTATCATACAGCAATTAGATGCACCCTATAGGGTTTGATGCCAGATTTATTTGAGATATTTAAATACAACATGTTTATGTTTGAATAAATTATAATATTTCAGGAACTATTAATGATAAAACCTTAAAATAATAAGCATTTTTTAGGAAAATATTGTCAAGTCACATGGGCATAGCTAATTGCATATTAATGTTTATCAGTGGTGCTTACATCTAAATGTTGTACACCAATGTCGTCACTCACGGCTGCAGGTACATGCAAGCCAGATGACTGCCCAGGGTGCCAAAGTATTGGGGGTGCTATCCCGACCATCTATCTATACATTACTTGAAGAAATACTGGATACCAATATACTATACACAGTAAAAGCTCTTATTTACACTTTTCTAGGTACCTGGGAAAAAGTGTAAATTGAGGGAAAGTGCAAATTGAGGGAAAAGGAAAAATAGCTAAACTTATTTTACTTTTAAACTTGCTCATTTGTTCCAGTAAGACTAACAATAACATCAGTGTTAAAAGAGCTAAGTTTATAAAGAGTATATCTATTTATTCATTTACTTAACCAGCACACATTTTTAATAATAATATTAAAATATATGCCAAATTAAAATGCTAGTATAGTATGCTTGGGTTTTCATTACATTTGTCTGGAAAATTGTACAAGGAGTTTTCCCCCAGGTGAAGGAGAACTTAGCTACACCAATGGCCCAACCTTTAAACACTCAATCATCAATAGCTTTCTCATTTTTAATGTACCTCATACTAGAGGTTTCTATTCAAGGATTTTTTTAATAAGTTAACTTCCTCACAGCTTCCAATCTGTTTTTTTGTATGTGCTATCGACCATTCATCTCTGCAAGAAATGTGCCACTTACCCATAGCAGAACAATTTGATCGAGAAAATTATACTTAATAACATTTGTGTATTGTATTGTGTATTATTTGTTGTACTAAATGACTCAAGAAACGCCACTCAAAAAATAAAAATTTCGTAATCACTGTTTTACCATTACGTAATCACCGTTATCTCAGGGATTAAACCCTTAAGCAGCAGAAATATAAATTAACCTACGTGCTTAAAATATGTTTTACCAATACCACTTCCTTCCCTTCTACCTCTGGTTTTAATCATGTTTGGAATCACTCTGAATGTCTTTCATCATCCGAAATCTAATAACTCATGTAGAAGGGATTTAAGGAGATAATGATTTGACTGGTTCTCATGTGAAATCATGTTAAATTACAATGTAGAACGTTTTGCATGCCATGTTGTTACCTACCTGCCACATACATTGTAGCCTGAATCGACCTTGAGGCGCCAAACGTCATTTTGGCCAGGCCGGTGGGCTGAGTGTCGTGTGCAGAGGTGCCTTAAGTCACGTTAAGCACGTTCCTAAATTTGTAAATGTCGTAAATCCGGAGCATCGTAAGTCATGGATTGACTGTATTTCCATATTTAGGTGCACTTTTTATGCGCTGCTAGTGGGATTACATATGAGGTTTTGAAGTTTTCACCCAAAAGATTTCATATTTCTGTTTCTAGTAAGAACGTTGTTCCCGAGTACCATCTGTTAATGCGAGTGATGTTTTGAAATGAAAGAGTTCATATTTCTGCCTCTAGGGGCACTGTTCCTACACTGCCGCCACCGTTTTCAATATCTTCGCCCAAAACACTTTGGATTTTTTTTGCAAAGCCAAGTCGAAAAATGTATAAAATAGTTTGGAATCACATGATAAATTGTTTTTAAAAAATGGAAATTCTAATGTAAAATGACGCGAATAGCAGGAAAAGTTAAAATTAAATAACGTAAATACAGGGTTTTACTTACATTGGAATCATAGGAAAATTGATGGGACCCATATAAAATGTTGTAAATAGCGGGAAAACGTACATTCCGTTAACGCAAATACAGGGTTTTACTGTATATCAAAGAACAGGCTGGAATCTTGATGGCATTTCTTTATTTTTTCATCATCGATGATTTGTACAGAGCAATAAATAAGTTAACATGTAAGGTAAAGTGGGGCAAGGGCATACTCATATTTGACAAGTTGATGTTTAAATGGTTATAAGTCAGTTAGCTATTGAGTTAATATAATTAAATTTTCCCCAATTATAATTCATTTTCTAATAAATATTTTGATATTATATTATTTTTGTTTGGGTTCGCTCATCTATGACTAATAATTAATAATCATAAAGTCACTCGGTGGTTCGCACTTGCCCATCTCAACATAGTATTTTATATTCAGGTGCAGCTTATAAATCAGTGGGGGAATTTCACATTCTCCTGTTTTCAAGAATCACAATGGTACTTATTACATTAAATTACCTGCAACAATTTAATAGTTATGAAATTTTCCTGTAAAGGAGTATGGTTTTCTTATGTGATAAAGGAAATAAAAAGAAAAGAAATTTAAACAATTTCGCTATTTATTTACTTTTTTAAACATTAAAAAATAACTGGCATAGAGAAATGAAAACCCTTTTTAAAAATATTTAAGAACAAATAAAACCGAGATATTCTCCTTACTAGAGGAACTAATAGTTCTGGTGGAGGAGACTCCTTTGAGGCCTACAACCTTAGTTTTAGATGGATCCATCAAAAACTGATTTCGTCCAGGTTCCATATTCTACCAGGTTCTCCTGCAAGGCCTAATTCATTTATGGCACTTTTTCGTAATTTAAAATAAATGTTTATCAAAAAAGGGTCACAGCTTTTTTTCCAACATATTCCACCCCTTGAGGCTTCTTAACTGAAAGATTATTTCATTTCTTGAATGCAATGAATCCAATCAGAAGATGAAACACCATTCTTGAAAGGTGTTTCAATATTATTTTCTTTAATGTATTCCCCTACTAATGACATCACTTCTTTTCTTGACAATCCCTAGCCATATTTTTCTAGATATTTTAACCCTTCAATGATTTTTGTTCAACCTGTTCTGGCAAAGCTGTACCACGTACATACATGAAAGATTTTACTCCACACTCCATTCTTAATATGATCAAATAGTGCTAACTGGAATTCCATGCTTTTTGCTGGCAATCTAAGACTCCACATCTGCCACTTTTTATTTCAGTAACTCCTTCATCTAATTTTTCTTTAGAGTAACATTTCTCCGTCCAATTTCCTGATGTAATTTCGCACCATATTTATTCAAAATGGGCACCTAAAACAAATATACTAGTAGTAATATGTATATTATATTACTTTCAAAATAAGTGGGAAAATGAGTACCCTTATATGCACTTGCCTCATGAAGCCAAAAAGCACTTACCCCAAAGCTAATTTTTAAGGGACAAGTGCAAACTACATTCAAAAAGGGATTTCATTTAAATTTAAGTAAAAATGTATATGTTTCATAGATAGAACAATAACAGAAGTACATACAGTAAACTCTCGATAATCCAGCACCTCTCGGGACTGGAGTAGTACCCGAATAACGAGATTGTCGGATCAGTGAGAGGCAAAATTTATAGTATATGTTCAAGGAGATAACACAAGTGTATTAACCAAAATGGTCGGACTTAAGGAATACATTTCATTTGCCACCCTCAAATTCTACGTAAATTATTTATAAATAACAAAAAATGACCATGAACATTTAAATCCGGTGCATGTGTTAAATGTGCGAGGGAATTACATACTGCATACAGACACATACGTACGTATGTATTTAGGTGTTATATCTTAGGTTTCATTCCCAGGTTCATCATTTATTAGGTACTTATCTGAATTTTCGAACCATAGTGGAATTAAATAATAATAAAATCATCTCCGGAAGGCTTCTGTAGAAATAGCAAATGCAGCGACTGAAGATTTATGAGAAATAATGCTATAATAACATAAGATACAAGCTTTGTTACTCTTCCATAGTACTTTTCAAATAACATTAAAATCGTTCATTCAAATATTTTGTATGCTTTTAAGTTTCTCTGTGTTTTGTCTCTATTGATCTTCCTTCAGACAGACATAGCTAACTCATTGCGGTAGCTTAACTCACGGTCATAGAATTAATGTATATTCTACATGGGAATAAGAATCTGCATTAACTCATTTGTTTTGTGAAGGAACAGAAGCAGTTTTGATAGTGCGTTGTCGAAAACAACCAGGCTCTCTGGTTTTCATTTGAAAGAGATTATTAGAGACAGCTATCATTCTTCGTGAACTAGAAATAATTAACAAAGTTAATGTAAATATTGGTCAGCCCCTATTATTTAAAGTTCATGGTTCCAAAGTTTCACAAAAACCGACACGTAATTCAATCTTCTCGGCAAAAGAAATCTCTTTCTTTAATTTGCATTACTATTTCCATTGAAATAAATGCAGTTATACATCTTTGTTTACAATACCACTGCATTATCATCAATTAACAGAATTTGTTTACTTAAACTTCTAAACACAAATTGCAAATAACTTAGCACAAATGTCATGGATGCTGTCATAACACAAAACACACTCCACAGGAAATACAAACTACAAACAAGAAATAAAATAAAATACAAAAATATATAAAATAAAAATATAAAATAAGAAATAAGAACAAAATTGGGTGCATAACACCAATAAAACATTACACTTTTCGGGGATGCTCCTTATCATAATAAATCAATTCCCCTCTTCGTGAGTACTGATACACTTTACATACAATTTCTCTTGCTTGTTTGTGCAAAACCTTGCGTTTACTTCCTTCACCCTCCATTTTAGAGCACCACAAGACGCTACTATTTAAATCTCAATCGTAAAACATGCTAATAAACACAAAAATCACCCTGCAAATATACAAACTGCACCCCAAAAGCCGCTGTAACTGACTGACGCTGATTGGCCAAATGAAGGAGTGGGAGAAACCACATGACATTCGCAACCTTTGTGCATCCAGTTGACACCCGCCTTCGTTCGTGCTCCCTACTATAGTCCTCTGCTGTGGTTCTCAACGATTAGTTAAATGTAAATACAAATTTTAAACTAATAGTTTATTTTTTCCATTACGTAAAAGAAATTTACATGGCCTGTGTACTTCAAACTTGGTTCAATGCCCTCAGTCCTCATCCAACGCGATAGTATTTCCATCGTGCGGTGAAATGCGGAACTTCGCGATGTCGTTACAAAAAAGTGCCATAATAGCGAGAGTGCCAGATCAGTGGGTGCTGGATTATCGAGAGTTTACTGTACATAGCTAATTTGAAGGCCTTCTGATCTAAGATACTCTTGATGCATGCAGATATCCTAAAGTCCAAGTTTTTGTCACTAGAGTCGAATTGTAAGCTCACAGGAAATGACGTCAAAATTAAATGGCATGGTATACCAACTCCCCCTAGTAGTCAATCTATGGAATATACGCCTTACCACCTCTCCACTAGATGGCAGATCTTATACTAAGATGGGTTGAACCCTGTAGTTTGGAAATGCACTTGCCCCACTTTATCATACTTCATAAATATCTCACCAAACATTTACAAAGACTGCCTCTGCACAGTTGTGCATACATTTAAATGTAAGCTGGGTGCTGAGTCTGCTTATATGAATTCATTGGTTCATGATATAGTCCAAAAACTGTGGATAAGGGTTAAAAAAATTTCATCAAAATCAAAAATAAACCATAGGCTTAGTCAAATCTCATGTTCATAATTATGTATCTGAGGGCTAAATATTATATCAATGCAATGTATTGAAGGAACACTTCAGTAATATAACTGTACCAAGGACATTTAAATGTATTTTATAGTTTAGGAGAATTACCGTATCTTTCAGGCTATAAGACATAACCTACTATTTTAGAAGATTCACCAGGAAAAAGAATACTTTGGTTCACCAATGCATTTAGGAAGGGCCACATCGTCTATCATTTCTAGCCACAATTAAGTCGGTATCTGGTAACATTTACAGAAAATATTACAGTGTGATAGCAGTTAAATATAATGTTTTAGATAAACTTAATTTGTAAAAGTAATGCGGATGATCTAAAACATAAATAATTGCTTCAAGACTTGTATAGATTAATTTGCTCTGCATGAACTCAGCATTCATATTAATTGGGCTGTCAGAGTATGCCATGTATGTTGCACATATAGATAATAATAATAATAATTTATTTAACACAAACAGGTTTTCCCCAAATACGTGTTATAATAGATTTATGACAAGCACGTATGACCATGCCCTCGGCAGGATTCGAACCCACGACCCTTGCATTGGGGGCTAGATATGCTAACCACCCCTATAACTTTACCAATAGTACTTACTTAAACTTAAGTGCAAGATGATATTTTAATTTAATGGTATAAATAATAAATAGAATGCACATGTAATAACGATATTCACACTCAACTACTCCTTTCTCTTCTGAAACTCTTTTTGCCTCGTACATAAGGATTTTGATGGATAAGGACAAGGCCGGATTATAGGCAGAGCCATGGCTCCAGGGCCTCCAGCCTGTAGGGCCCCAGCCAAATTATTTTTTTATCTATTTAACCACCTCAATCGATAATTTTACATAAAGTAGTGCAATTTTCATTTTATTTTGTCATTTGTTGTAAACAAATAAAAAATGTAACTGTAGTTTTGCGCCATACAGGCTGCACATATCTCTCATTTCTTGACTACTGCAGATTGTTGTGTACAATGCAAAGGTGTGGCACACATTCTCGGTTGATGGCATCTCTCTGTGTACTGTGTTGGTGCAAAATTGTGGCATTACATCGTTTTCTATGATTTTCTATGATTCACCCACCATAAGCATTGGATTTCATAAATACTCGTCTCCTAATAACTCTCGCGTGTTATCTTCTAAATAAAGATTAATTTGTAACAATGTAGAGGAAAGATATAAGTCATTGTAATCTGTGTTCTGCTCAAGCGGGAGGAGTTTGTTCGCATAAAGACAGTCTCTCTATTTTTCACTCGTTCGAAAAGATAAATTCGGCAAGGAAGCAGCTCGTCGATATTCATGGTTTGTACATTTTTATTTTCCTGAATTTTAATTTTAAAAAACTATGCTTTTTGTAGAAAAAATCAACTTCGTTATGTGAGGGTCACTTTTAACTCTAGCTGCAGAATTCACCTATGTTTTCCCTGCAGGCTAATAAATACTGGTATAGCGAAGGTGAAGGTGTTCTCTCAAGTCCAGCCTGCACATCCACAAATTTGCAGTTCAGATATATTGTCATTATTGTTGATATTTTTATCACATTGAATTCAGGTAACTTTAATTAAAATTATTAAGTAACATTCATTCAATATATGCGAAATACTTTGTCTATCAGCATGAGTTATCTGTTTAAGTAAAGTCCATTTAGTCAATTTATAAATAATATTTATTTTTCTTTTATCATATTGTTTTCATGTGCAAATGATAGGTATTAAATAAGTTTGATTTATTTTCAGATGCCCATTACATATTGTTTTCTAAATTACCAATTTGAATAAAGAACATGGAGAGAAAATATTTAAGTGGTAGTGAGAAAAGAAAATGAAAAATAAAGAACGAAAAAATAGAAAACCAGAAAGTAATGTTAGAAAAAGTGACAAAATTAACATAATTTTTTAGTCCAGTTACTTGTTCTATGAGTTCTGAAAATGTGAATAAACATTTTCATGAAAGTGAAGAAAAAATAAATTATTCAATAACTTCAGAAGTTGAAAGATAGTAGATCAAGGAAGGAAATACAAATGATGTCAGTAAGGATATTTCACTTGAGGAAGATGTCAGCAAAAATAGTCAATAACGAAACATTTCTGTCTGACCCTGTGTTATGGCCAAATGTTACAAATAAACTGATTAAATTTTGGGTTCAAAAAGGTATTTCAAGCCAGGATACTGCGTCAAGATTTTTCGGCATTCAAGAGGGATATTTTAAATCAAAACTCTTACCATTATTATAGAACATTTATTTTAATTCAAGAGACATAACAGTGAAATTGTCTGAAAAGACTGGCTTATGTACCCACCTTCATGAGGAAATTTATGTTTCTTCTGTAAGTTATTCACTCATAAACATTCTTCCAAAGCCAATTTTATGAAAGGGTATAGTGACTAGGCACATGGCAATAGGGATATTTTAAGTCATGAAAAAAGTAAAACTCATTTGGCTTAAATTGAGTGCAGGATAGAGAAAAATTCCAAAATAGACAGAATTAATGCATCTTAAATAGCAATTAGAAGATGAAAAGCGATATTGGTAGGAAGTATTAAGGCGAGTTGTGGAAACAATAAAATTTTTGTGCAAGCATGGATTAGCATTAACCCTAGAACTACCAAGCGATTTTCATTACCATGGACTACCAAGGGGGGAAGGGGGCTCAGAAGGCCCACAATCTAAAATACACTGAAAAGTCATAGCAATATTTCGAACCTATTGTTATATATTTAAAAACACCATAGGAATACAGCTATACAAATTTAGTAACTTATTTGAAATTATATGTACATAAAGACAAATATTTACATTAGAACAATTCTTTTACATTCTTTCTCATTATGTTTTCAAGATCATATTAATATTGCAGTAGGATTGTATTTACAGAAATAATAACAAATTGATTAGAAAAATGATTAAATCTGATTCATTTGACACAACAGTTTCAACAAATAGCGTGCTTCATACTGTGCTTTTCACGCATATGGTGGCGTATAAGTTATGCTACCTGCGTGTCAAGGCATGCAGTCAATGACTAAATAATTTGCAGAAAATTGAAATATGCATACATTGATGAGAAACTTTGGGTAACTATGTTACATAAGTCTCTGCACAATGTTATAAAATATCCAGACTCTTCCTTTGTTTTTAAAAGAGAAACATGAAAAAACACGTTGTGGGCCTCAGAGGCCTCCTCCCCTTGGTAGTTCTAGGGTTAAAAGGCAACAGGGAGATTGTAGGCAAACTAGATAATGGAAATTCTCTTGGTGCCTTAGAGCTTATAGCAAAATTTGATCCATATTTAGCAAAACATTTATAAAATTATGGAAACCTTGGCAGAGGAAATATTTTCTATATATCTTCAACCACATATGAAGAGATCGTATTGCTAAAGGGAATGAAAGTTCTTGATACTGTATCCGCAGAAGTGAAAACTGCTATATATTTTCTATAATCATCTATTCAATTCCTGATATGACACACTGTGATAAATTAAGCTGCATCTTACGCTATGTACATAAATGGCGGCAATGTTGAAGAGCGTTTCGTGAGTTATGGACCTCTCCACAATCATGCGGGGCAATCTACTGCTGATCAAGTACTCCAAAAAATGGCAATCATATGATAATGCTGCAAACATGTTCAGTAAATATGAGGGACTTCAAGCACACTTGAAGAGAATAAATAAATATATGGATTATATCCCATGTGCAGCTCACTCACTTAATTTAGTTGGAGTCAATGCAGTTGAAAGTAACTGTACTGCTGCAGATTGTTTAGTTTATTTTGCAGACAATATAATTTTGTGTTTTATCTACCAGTAGATGGGGAAAACAGTGTCTAGGGTTAACAAGTGGCAGCAGTGATAGGCCTGTCATGCTTAAAAGTTTGAGCGGTACGCGACGGGCAGCCAGAGCTTTTTTAACGAAGATTCTAAACCACAACTATGAACTGATTTATTTGCGCCTACAAAATTTTGCAGATGATTCTTCTGAGAAATGTACAATGTGTGATGGTGTCAGGGCATTAGTAAAGCAAATGAAGAAACTGGATATTACCTTCATGACTGTTCTATGGAATACTGTTCTTAATAGATTTGATGCAATTAGTACAGAGCTTCAAGAGAAAACCTTAGACATATTAATAGGAGTAAAAGTCATGGAATCATTAGCAGATTTTATTGGTAATTTACATGATCAATTTGATAATTTTGAACAGCAAGCGCCTGGTCTGAGTCAAGTGGTAGAAAGAAATCATAATAGTAAAAAAGAAAGACACGAATTTGCAAGCTAATGCCAGACGAAATGTGCAAAAATTGCAAGGATCTCAAAACTTTTGGGTTGGATGAAATTATCCAATTGTTGATAAATTATTGACATGTATGAACTCATGACTTTCTGCTTATCAAGCAACGATTAAAAAATTCGACTTCTTAAGCAATTTTAAAAAATCTAAAGAAGAGCTTAATTTAGCTTGTAAAAATTTTCAGAAATTATATTCTTTAGATACTGAAGAATCATTTTTTGAAGTTTCTTCAATTTATACATTTTGTAGACGAATCTAGTATGGCCTTGGACTCTACAAAGCTAATTAAAAACAACAAATTAGAAAGTGTTTCCAAATGTAGACATTGTTCTGCGGATATATTTGTATTTGTCAATTATGGATTGCAGTGCTGAAAGGGCATTTTCCAACATGACAATAATAAAAAATGAATTACGATCATCGATGCTCAATCCTCATCTAAACACTCTTCCCATCACCATAAGTTTTTCTTCTTGTTTTCTCCATTCAGGGATCATTTTTTTACAATGGAGATGGACCGAAATGACATGCTCGGTTTCCATGCATTTTTGCATATTTAATCACCTGAAGCTTATATGTGTAGACATTTTTTCATTCTTGTAGTCACTGTCATCTCAATACATCTAACGTTATTTATCCTAGATACGTATAAAATTTTTATGGCATCTACATGAATTCCAGGACATTAATCGCATTATTCATCAAACTCATTAGGAACTAAAATGTATGAATAGTATTGCAAACACACCGAAATTGTAATCACTATAAGCAAACATGTAATAAAGCACAATGATTAAAATGCGTTGTCAGTATTCAAGTTGCATAGTTTTACTGTATACATTAATAATTTTTTGGTCTTATTTATTATTAATGTATATATTTATGTATTCACAATGAATGACTGTCAATTATTCCATTTTGGGGATCAGATAGGGGAGGGAGATAGGGGTGGGAGATAGGGGAGGGGTAAAGGAGGAGGGGGAGGGGTAAAGTAGGGAGAGGGGAGAAGAGGAAGGGAAAAGGGAGGAAGAGGGGGAAAATAGGGAGGGAGAGGAAGAAAATAGGGAGGGAGAGGAAGAAAATAGGGAGGGATGTTTGTTTGCTTGTATGGAATTTCTGGCTAATTAACCTCTTGGATCATTGTAGCCATTACTCTCTCCACATCGAACACACACAAACAAGGGAGGAGGGAAACTCAGTGCCGGCATTAGCCTACTCTTCATGAAGAGCACCAAGGGGGCCAACTGCCTAACGTCCCTTCTGAAGGACAGAGCACTGACTTTCACAGTCTCCTCAAAGCACACAAGTAGGGAACGGGACGATCCCAGGTTGAAAACTCAGACCACTGCCAGACCAGAAAGGGGAAGGGAGAGAGGGGAAGGAGTGTGTGTGTGTGTTTGGCTAATCAACCTCTTGGATTATTATAGCCATGGCTCCTTCCGCACCAAACACACTCGCAACTTTAGAAAAACTCCTACTTTTGCAGGATTCGTGCCCACTGCCCTTTCGAGCAGCAGGCGAGTAGCAGCCAGCATCCTAACCACTACACCACTGGCACCTCCATAGAGGGGAAGGAAGGAAAGGTGAAGTGGAGGAGGGTTCAGTGATGCCAATAAATATCATTGTTGTTACTAATTAAACAAAATAAGTAAAAATGACTTTCCAGAGATATTTTTTTGATTAGGGATGTTTAAATTTCAAGGTTACTTTTCTTATCAGTAAAACAAGCTTAACTAGAGATAACATGACAATAGTGTGACTCTTACATACCTTTCCATCTCTGCCGAGTGTATAGCAGAAAGTGTAGTGGTTAGATAGTTGAATTGAAAGAATTTCTGATTTATGTGCACACCAAGAGTCAATACAATCACTTCTGCGAAGGTCAAATATTCGGACATATCCATCATTACACCCAACTACTAAGAGCTGTCCATTGTGATTGAAAGCTGAACAAGTGACTGAGATAGGGTAGGAAGGGGGTGAAACTGACTGGAGAGGCAGAGATCTCTGCAACACAAAAATGAGATGATAAGAAACAAAAACAATTTAATTGATACATTGATATGATAAAACAGTATCTGCAGACATATCATTTATAATACCTTTTAGAGCAATGGCTTAAATAAGACATCATTAATAAACAGTAACTTCTTTTTAGCAGCTTAGTAATAGTTGCTATATTCTATTATATATTGATATTTTTGTGATATAAAGAGGACAGCGGAAAATAGGAGTATATGGAGAACCAGGTTTAACCATGAATAATCACGGACCTGTCTACGGACAGACTACCTATGATGATGATTTTTGTGATACATAATCAAAAATAAATAAGATATAAATTCATATGGTGTGCACTAAGCTTATGCTGGATGTCAATAATATTAACATTGGTGTAATACAATACCTTACATGTTCAATTTTTTAAATGGGTATTTTGGCGGACATCTTTCAGGCTTTGTGGGATGAAAGACAAAGAAGCTAAATATGGGACTGTCTCGCGATTTTCAGGACGGTTGGTCACCCTAGTCTGGTATGGCATGACTCCGCGGTCAGCTTGGATGCAAAAAAATTGCACATGTGCCCTGCTGTGTTCCATGTGTTTCATATCCGAGTTCAGACATGAAAATCACAGAATTGAAAACATTTGATTGTTACAGCCATAAAGCAAAGCAACAACCAAATCAGTGACATAGTTATGATACCAGATAATTACATAAATATTATGTTTAAAAAAAGTTTAAAGTGGCCATATATGGTGCCTTCGCCATAATGTATGTTTAAAATTTGTAAATAAATTTATACACACAAAAATAATATAAAACAATTTTGCTGTAATAAATTTAACAGTATGTAACCCCTATTTAGTGTTTATCCCAATTTAGTGTAAAAAGTTTATTCCCCCAGAGAAACGTTAGATAAGGGTTTCACTGTGTACCTGAAATTGAAAGCTCTAAATTAATTGGGCCAAACGTACATGAAGAGGAAGCAGCAGTGAAAGAAATAATAAGACTAAGAAATATACCCCAATTCTGGGATAAAAATATTCAATGTGGAAAAAATTTTAAAATAGTCAACGCATTAATAAAAAATAGTGTTTTAAAACTCAAAAATTTAAAAATGAAATTAATAAAAAAATATTTTTTAAATAAACCATTATTATTAAAAGTAGCACTAATAATACAAAAAAATATGATTTTGAAATTTCAACAATTTAAAGTTGAATTTAAGCATTGATAAAAGTTGCATGGTTAATTTATCAAATTGCAGCCCTAAAAATAAAATTCCAGGAAATTATTAATGGTTAAATTCAAGTTTAAATTGTTGAAATTTCAGAATCATCAAATTTATTTTTGTCTTTGAAGTGCAACTTAAAATATTAAAAGTTCATTTTTTTATGTTTCTTATATTAATTTTATTTGTTTCCAAAATGATTTTATTCAGTAAAGATTTAAATAATCCCAGCATTAAAGTGAAATTATATTTAACTGCTCAATAACCATAGTACTAATTTTTTATCACAATCCTAAGCTATTATAAAAAGAAAACTTAACGTTTTATGTATGAGAATAGCTACTCATATTTGGAAACCAACCTAATAAATTTGCAGGAAATCCAGAAACATTTCACAATTAGCAATGAATTTAAAAACTACTTGGATAAAAATTCCTTCTAAAGATACAGCACTCTTAAGTAAACATATACAGGTATGCCTCGTTTAGCGCATGTTCTTTTAGCGTAGTTTCCATATAGCGCAGTTGGCATCTCGGGACTAAAATTTTAATTTTTGAAATTTTTTAAAATAATGCTCCTAAATGCTACGGTCCTTTATTATGGTCCCAGCATTTTTCTCACTTACCTTCATTTGTACTTCACTCTCTGTTCAGAGATAGTCATTCCACTCTAATTAAAGACAAGTTGTTGTTATTTATACGTTTATTAACTTTTTTTCTATTTCACTCATTCACTTTTATTATGATTTTTAAATTGGTTTGCTGCGATTTCCACAGTCTTTTGCAGTGACGCTAACACTGGAAGTTTTAAAAATTCTTAACATTACTGTTGAGATGTGCATGGTTGGGTTCACTTTGGATGCGTATTTGCTTAAGATTGGGTTGGATTAAGTTCACGACAACTTTAACTTCAGCTATTGTCAGTCATTTTTTATTCTGATGTTATTTTGCTTTTAGTACCTATGCTATAGTTACGTGTCTGAAGCTGCGGCAGCGCCGCTGAATCGTTATATCACTTGAATTCCATTTTTGTTAACTTTTGCACTGGCCAATCATCATCAAAGATCTTCATAATCATGAAGAATTTTAGGAACATGTCAAGGTAATACATTATATTGATGTTTTACCAAGAATATACCAGAAATACTTATGATATTTTGTATATCTCATTTATTTTATAATATGTTTTTTCATCGGAAATGTTATAGAAAATAGTAATTTTCCATCATAAAGAAATAGTTTTTTTTAACCTGTTGTATGAACATAATAAATAATTATTTATAAATAATTGTATACCATATTTACTCGTTTAATACCCGCACATGGATAATGCCCGCACCCTCGTATTTAGAGCTAAAAATCTGGAAAAAACTGTAATTCATGTCATGTCCGCACTTCCAAAATTTTGATATTTTACAGCAATATCAGTTGAATAATCTATCTGAAGCCGAATTTGATGATATAATTATGGCAACAAGCAAATATTTAAGAAATTACATCAAAAAATTCTTTTTCAATACTTTTTTAACATACATAAACATGAAAAATTCAAATCCATTGCAATTATATTACACGGAGAATACTCAAAAACCTATTTAGGAGTCTAGCTCCTTGATCTCACAGAAATTTTCAATTTTGACCCACTGCACATTCTCAAGTTATTTAATTTAAAATGAGTAATTTTCGCTAATTTTGCTAACTCAGCCATTATTCACCTAGAAAAAGAGCGAATTTTACATAAATAAATGTAAACAGTTCATGCTCAAAATAAATCCCCATGTCAAATCCCTCAGAGATCACACAATACCAAAAATAAACCGGTCACTAGATGCACTGCGACCTGGTTACAGCTATTTAGTGTCACATTTCCATCACAAGATTGTGTTCTTTGTTTTTATACAGAGTAATAAAAGTATGTACATATATTCTTTTAGGATAGCAATAAATTCATGGTAAAATGTGATTTGAGCATGTCACGAATTAAAAGGCAATCTAACAGAATTAGTTTGTTTTTAATGAAAAATATATGCAATTAGTTGTTTATTTCTCTTACATCACCTTTTATATGAAAATGAATGACACTCTTCTATTTACATAGAAATTTACGTGATTTAGGTTTACTACTGACAACTGGCAAGAAATTAAAAAAATACCTGATAAATATCGTGCTTATTATTCAACGCATTAAATAAAAATAGCTTGGTTATAAATCGAGGAAATAAAATACACGGCATATTGTGCCTACCAAAGAAAACACATACTCATCTCACGCCAGCACGCAGTGTTAGTAGGCGTTTCGTGGGTTGCCTACCCTCAAAAGATTAAGGGGCAAATACCGTGTAATGTGCACACCCCCTAATTTGATGGGAATTTGTGGGGAAAAAAGTGCAGGTATTACACGAGTAAATATGGGACTTCGTTTTCTTGACTTTAAATTAATATATAAAAATGTCCTATCATTATATAAGTTAATTGATAGTAGCTCAATAACTTTGGCCAAAACTAACAAAAGTAGAATACTCCTTTAGCCAAAACAACTACAGGGCTGCAAACCCAATGCATTTCGCCCACAAGGTGGGCATCATCAGGGGTAGAACCTGTTTCACCAGTGACTGGAAGCCAACTGCCAGGTTGAAACGGAAAGTATTAAGAAGATGACCGAGAAACAAGCGAAATGCGGAAAGATTTTTCGGCGTGTGTGTCGTTTAAATCTGTCAATTTGTATAGGGTCTTGTTGAAATCTGTGTCTGTGTTCATAAGTGTATCGCGGTTTTTGTAAATGTGAAGGTTTTCTAACGAGTTTAGTGAGTTATTGGCTGAAGTTATCAGTGTTAAATCGTTTACGTGTATACTATGGCCTGTTTCAAAGGTGTGGTTGGCAACGCTTGATTTTTCAAAACAATTATATTTATAGTGAGCCATGTGTTCCTTGAAGCGTGTTATTAGTTTCCTTCTTGTTTGTCCTATGTACTTTTTGTCGCAGTGTGAGCATTGTATTTTATAAATACCTGACTTGTTCAAAGATTCTGTTCTGTCTTTTGTACTGCCCAGTAAATTTTTCAAATTAAAAGGATTTGTATATGTTATGGTATAATTCTTATGTTTAAAAATTTTGTTCAAGCCTCTGTTTAATGGTGGAAAATAAGGCAATTTTACAAATTTGTCCTCTTTTTTGGTGTCTAATTTTAGGGAAGTGGCATTGGACAAAGTTTTATTAAAGTTATGTTTTCTCACTAATTTATTAATTAAATTATTATCGTATCCAAGTTTAGCGGCAATTTGTTTTATGTGTTTAAGTTCCTTTGCATATCTGATTTTATTGAGGGGGATGTTACATAATCTGTGTGTTAAAAATTGAAACAGCTGTTTTTTGGTTCATAGGGTGAAAGGAGTTGTTAGGAATAAAGTTATCAGTATGTGTAGGTTTTCTAAAAATGTCAAACTCAATGTGTTGTCTATTATTTATGATAAGCAAGTCCAAAAATGGCAAGGTGTTGTTTTCTTGAAGTTCATAAGAGAACTTGATTGAAGGATATATGTTGTTTAACTGATTAACAAATTCATCTACATTTTGTTTCTTTAAATCAAAGATTGTGAATATGTCATCCACGTACCTCAACCATATATCTGGAAAGTAATGAAATTTTTCTTTGCAATCGTTTTCAAAAGAGGACATGAAAATGTTGGCTAAAAAGGGAGATAAGGGGTTTCCCATAGAAGTGCCTTGAGTTTGTTTGTAAATTTCATTTTTAAATGAAAAAACGTTCTGTGACATGCATAAATTAGTAAGTTGTAAATATATAAATAATCAGTTAAACAACATATATCCTTCAATCAAGTTCTCTTATGAACTTCAAGAAAACAACACCTTGCCATTTTTGGTCTTGCTTATCATAAATAATAGACAACACATTGAGTTTGACATTTTTAGAAAACCTACACATACTGATAACTTTATTCCTAACAACTCCTTTCACCCTATGAACCAAAAAACAGCTGTGTTTCAATTTTTAACACACAGATTATGTAACATCCCCCTCAATAAAATCAGATATGCAAAGGAACTTAAACACATAAAACAAATTGCCGCTAAACTTGGATACGATAATAATTTAATTAATAAATTAGTGAGAAAACATAACTTTAATAAAACTTTGTCCAATGCCACTTCCCTAAAATTAGACACCAAAAAAGAGGACAAATTTGTAAAATTGCCTTATTTTCCACCATTAAACAGAGGCTTGAACAAAATTTTTAAACATAAGAATTATACCATAACATATACAAATCCTTTTAATTTGAAAAATTTACTGGGCAGTACAAAAGACAGAACAGAATCTTTGAACAAGTCAGGTATTTATAAAATACAATGCTCACACTGCGACAAAAAGTACATAGGACAAACAAGAAGGAAACTAATAACACGCTTCAAGGAACACATGGCTCACTATAAATATAATTGTTTTGAAAAATCAAGCGTTGCCAACCACACCTTTGAAACAGGCCATAGTATACACGTAAACGATTTAACACTGATAACTTCAGCCAATAACTCACTAAACTCGTTAGAAAACCTTCACATTTACAAAAACCGCGATACACTTATGAACACAGACACAGATTTCAACAAGACCCTATACAAATTGACAGATTTAAACGACACACACGCCGAAAAATCTTTCCGCATTTCGCTTGTTTCTCGGTCATCTTCTTAATACTTTCCGTTTCAACCTGGCAGTTGGCTTCCAGTCACTGGTGAAACAGGTTCTACCCCTGACGATGCCCACCTTGTGGGCGAAATGTATTGGGTTTGCAGCCCTCTAGTTGTTTTGGCTAAAGGAGTATTCTACTTTTGTTATTATATAAGTTGCAAAATAAAAATGGTAAAATTTCTGAAGAGAAAAAATAAACTGGGTTAAGTGCAATGTTAAAAACTGTTCTCTTAGCACAAATTCTGATAGCACACAGATGTCTCGGAATACCTCTCAAGTGCTAAGTGGGGCATGCCTGTACACAGACTGAGAAATTATGGAAAGTATACATAATAAATATTCTGTCAAAACCATAAATATCATATTGTTACTATGAAACACTTACCTCAAGCTTTTTAGTTTTTATATCATAAAGCAAAAGCTTCCCTTGAGAGCCATCAGGCACGGCTGAGCAGACAAATGAGGAATCCGTTGGACTACAGGATATGTCCACAATTCTAATGTATCAAATAATGAAGGATTCTGTTATTTCACAAAGAAAATATAATATCACAATTTATTAAATTACAAGCTGTACATAATCAGCACCAGCAAAACTGTGCTGAATATAATGGAGCGATGATTGCTTGATATGTTATTTCTCATTAAAGTATAAGATTATTTAACACAAAGTAATCACTTTTTCAGCAACATATGAAAATTTGGTCCACTCATTATTAAAATTTGTACAGGAAAAGTAATAGCTAAAAATTACTTAATTAAACCCAGAGAATAATATTTTGAAGGTGTAACTGAATAATGTGGAAATTTTTAATCTAAATTTATTAATTAAAAACATGTACTGGTGGTCCAGCAGATAGTTACTTAGGTTTCACAGTCACCACTTACTAAACAACCCTTGCTCTGGCTTTCCATTATTGAAACTAGGGAAAATACAAAGAACACTTAAATTACCATTAAAACTATCTATAACTACCCTAACAGGGTCTTCCCCTTTACCAATTTAGGCTGTGTTATGATGTCTTTTCTGCTCCAAATGACCCCAATGACACCTTTCAACATTGTTGCACCACATTACATCACTTATAAAATAGAACCTCGAGTGTGTAGTAGGCCTCAAACAAAGAAATTATACCTTGGTGAAAGGGCTGCAGGGACGATGTCATGAAGGGAGGCATGATCATCCTAATCTCCACATTGGGACATGTGAAGTTCAGGCTCTCCACATTGCCAAATATGAGCACTTTAAAGTCAATGATTTGGAGCAGTGGTTCTCTTAGTGTGTGAAGACCCCTTCTCAACCTTCAAAAATTTCACAGACCACACCATACTGCTACTTGTTTCTTACACTCCACTGAATATGAAAATCTAATGTTAATATCAAAGGAATAATATGCACTCAGCAATCATTAGTAGTGTTCACACCTTACATTTTGTGACATTCATATTGATTACGTCAACAAATATATTTGCGGAGCATACAGTGAGGAAGTTATTTTTTCCATGGACCCCCTGTGGTAGCCTCGCGGACCACCAGGGGTCCGCAGACCACAGATTGGGAAGCAATAATTTGGAGAAAAGATATTTTTCCATCCCTCTGATGAAGCTTTAATGGAACCACTTCAAGACCAGTGCAATTGCTATCCAGGCTTTATGGTTAGTTAATTCGAATTATTCAATTATGGAAATCATTCAAATTATTCGATTATATCAGAGTGATGGTATAATTGAATATCCATAAACGATTATTCACTCATAATCATTTCTCAACGAATAATCACTCGTATTTGTTTCTCAACGAATAATCACTCGTATCTGTTTCTCAACGAATAATCGAATAATCACTCGTATTAGTTTCTCAATGAATAATTGAATAATCAATCGTATTCGTTTCTCAATGAATATTTGTTTCTCAGTGAATAATCACTCATAATTGTTTCTCAACGGATAACCGTTCATATTCGTTTCAAAATGAGTGATAGCTCATAATCGTTTCCTGAAGAATATTCGCTCAAAATATTCTGAACAAATTGTAGCTTTTATGGGATTATTCAGTAAGGAATGGTTTATGAATTATTAATACCTAATATTGTTAGTTATGTACATTTTTCATATAATCGAAAGTGTAGATAGGGGTGCAATCACACTATGAGCAATGAATATCCAGGAAGTCTTTTGAGCAAGGGCCATCATTTTTTCAGTTTTTTTAAGTAGCCCGACACACACTTTCAATCCAACTTTTGACATAGCAGGCTGGCTAGCGGCCGTTGTAAGTGAGGAATGGATATCTCGGAAGCTGTTAGATCTAGGTCCATCATTTTTTCAGTGTTGCATAAGTGAACTGAGGGAGGGAGGGACTTCAAATTTGGCATGCATAAGTATATTACTGGCCAAACGACACGAAAAATATGGAAAAGTTTACAAACAAATAATTGATGGAAAATTGTTGAAAATGGCTGGAGGTTAAAATTCAACATTTAAAAAAAAATACATGTTGGGTATCAAATTAAAGGCTATAATCTTCTGGTAATGAATCGTATTTTAGTTTTTTCATTTTTTTAAAGTGGTGGCAGTAGAAAAGGAAAAAGTGGCAATTCAAGTTGTCCCCACTTCTATCTCGGAAGCTATTTGAGATATAATGCTGAAAAACGTCATAAAGATACCCTACTATAATGTGAATAATCGCATAAAATTTTATTTAAATTGATACAAAATATTTTGAGAAAATAATAAATTTTAAAAAAATAGCTATCACTAGTTGTGTGTTGTGCGGGTGGCTAACCCATTCAGATAACACATCATTTTCAATTACCCATCCACTCACTGAAGTTATTTCTTAACTACTTTACCTACGAATCCCTTAATGGTATGATCAGAATCACACTTAACTAGGATTTTTGTGTATTAATTCTAATGATAGCTGATTTTTATGTTTAGAAGTTGTTTGTTTTAATGTTTGTTTATTCTTGTGGGAGAAATTGATGAGGCAAAATACATAAGTACTTCAGAGATTGCCCACATCACAACCCCCACACCCTCCTTGCACCCACATTTGCTCACTTTGCTCGCAGGAAATTCATTCCTCTCTTATTTTAAATAAGGATATCGGGAACGGAGTTAGGAACATAGCTTGGACATTCTTTTTTTAGCTATTTGAAGTTTTTCCTGTCCCCTGATAAGCTACTTAAAGCTTGTCATCAGAAAATGACCGGAAAACCCAGGACCAATCACAACAATCCATGCCTGAGACAGGATTCGAACCTGCGACATATGGGTTGGCATTCCAGAACACTATCACACACTGACTACCTCCCCCCCCCCCCCCCCTCGACCGCAATCATTCGAATAATAATCGATTATGACAGTCACTCGATTACACTTATTCGATTATTGAAATAATCGATTATACCCATCACTACTATAAGCTCATGCTGGCACTTTGACTTCTTGCATACAATATGGTCACTTGGTCATGTTTTTATGTGCCTGAACCTCGATCCACAAACTTCCATTTGGAATCGTTAACAGAAAAGGAAACTTTTGCACCTTGTGGGGTACTTTGCCACATTAGCATTTTTTCATAATGTGGCATACAGTCAACCCGTTAATTCCATAAAGTCTGCCCACTGATGCCACAATCTCTCTGAACAAACAAGCCTATTAATTCCACTTTCTAGTTTAAATTCATTACCTTTCTTAAATTCAGTCGCTGTCCTATCACTTGCTACCCTGCACTATCACTTGCCTTCATCATATATGTCATGACTAAAAGCAACCAAGTAAAACCTACACCTGAATGAAGACACAATGCAGGATATGAAAATTAGCCTGAGCACAAGAGATATTCACAATAATGAATTGATTTTATTTTCAGGGATGTCTAAATCCTAATATAAATTGGGAAGTTCATGTCATTAATTGGCCAATAAAATTTCTAAGGGCATTTTTATGATTAGGCAGCTTTGCTGCAGTGTTAACAGAGGTGAATTGAGAACTGTTTATTTTGCACATGTACATAACCATCTTACTTATGGAACATTAATATGTATGGGCTAACCACTCGTCATCCACAAAATTACCATAGTCGAGCTGGCCAGAGTTGGCACCTGAAGAGATAGTTGCCTACCCACTGATGGGAAGGCGATGTTGCCAAATGCTGTTACGACCTTCGGTTTACCCCAACCTGCTGAGTCACCTTTCATTACACGTGTGAGACTAGGCATTGCAATGTGAATACAGTGATATTTGAGAAAACAAAATATTGTCTATTAAAGTCTTTATTATTTATATTCCAAAAATTTTAAAACGTTTTATAACAAGCAGTTACAATATTGTATTCAAGATTAGATGTGTGGCTCTTTACATTAAATAAATCAATTATTATCTCAATTTTAATTACAATAAAAGGTTTTCAAAATAAATGAAAGAAATATAAATATTTTTTTTATTTAATGGAGAAACACCAAGTTCCACAGACTCTTCAATTCTTCTGTAAATATGTATATAAACTATATTAAAACATGAAGTGTCAAATTACATCAGCTTTAAGGAGTTCAGAATTTGTACATATGGGAGGACGGGCATATTCAATGTCTTCATCCGAATCCTCAGAGTTCGAATTGCTGCTGCTACTCCCTAGAGATATAATGATGTCTTCTATGTGGGACTCAACAATTATATCAAGTCTGTTCCCTTCCATTATTTCTTTGAATGTGCGTGCAACCACACTCTTCCACTTTTCAACCGTTACATTTTTATTGCGCTGGGAAAAACAGTTTGTATATTTTCACTAACTCCAATAGTTCCTGTTTATTCATTTTTGGGTTTATCTCGTTAATTTTTTGATCCTTCAACCAAATATACCTATATACCATATTTACTTAAAAGGAATATGACTTTGAAATTAAGACGACCTCTAAAAAAATTAGGTTCACTCACAAAAAAACTTTTACATATATGTATAACAAGCTAACATTAAGAGGATGAACAAAAAAAGTAAATTTACTACTTACATCTCCCTCTCCTCTGTTTCCTTCCCTTATTCTTGCTGTTCTGTTCGCTCATCACAGCTTATTCAAATTCGAACAGGTCATCTTCCATACCACCCATGAAATTTGATATGCTGCATTTCTTGAACCCTCTTGAGATACTACTGAGATCTATTTTTTTCCATGCTGCAATGATTCAATTACAGAGAAGTGGTATACTGGGCTTCTTAATTTTCCTTGTAGGAGTTAATGCATGGTCCCCTGCTAAAAGACATTCTGAATAAAATGACTTTATGTAATCCTTAAAGGGCTTCATCACTACAACATCTAGCACTTGAATTTGTGCTGTAATCTCTCCTGGTATAACTACAAGGTCAGTATTCATACCATGAAGGTTATTTTGAACTTCCTCTGTAAGGTGGCCTTTGAACGCATCTAAGACAAGCATTGCTCTCTGCCTTAAAAGGCCCCAGGTCGTCTATTCCACACTATGCTTAGCCAGTCCTTCATTAAATCAGCTGACATCCATCCTTGGCCTTGACATTTAACAATTATTCCATTTGGTAGTACTTCCTTAGGCACTGTTTTGCATTTTAAAATAATATAACTTTGTTCCGTCCGCTAATACAGTCACCATTACAGTAATGTGCAGTTTTTTTCCCCGGAAGTTTTTATTATGACATTTTTTGCACCTTTTTCATTGACTGTGTAATTGGATGGCATGTCGAAGTAAATGGGTGTCTCATCTGCATTACCCATTTGGCTCAGAAGGTAATTGTGACTTTTCTGCAACCGAATTACATGCCTCGGTAAAGTTATTAGTTTGTCCGTGAAGTCGGAAGGTAGACGCTGGCAAAGTGAAGTTCTTTGTCGCAGGCTAAAACCATTACGATGCATCATGCGCACACACCATCCATTACTAGCCTTAAATTCTTGGTGTGGTATGTTTTGCGATCATGCTAATTCTTGGGCTCTCAGTTTAATGATATCCCGCATCACCAGTTTACCATCCATACTTTGAATATGCACAAAGTTTGGAATTTCCTCTTCTAATGCATGAAATCAGACTCGTTTTGGTCCACTAAATGATCTCCGTGTTGAGTTAGCACCTTCAAGTTTCTCTTTTGCTTGCTTCCACCTTTGCACATTTGCTTCAGTCACATTGTATTTCCTCCCTGCTGCACAATTATTTGTTTCTTCAGCATAGTGCACCAGGTAAGTGTGTTGAAGCCAAATCTTAGTGCAGTGGGATCAAAAACCCCAAGTGCCGCCTTTTATTATTGGTCGCTGGGGAAGTAGAAACTAGAGGTTTGCACTGATACCGATTTTTGCATTCACAGCTAAACTTTACCCTCCACATATTTTCCTGTATCTGATAGATATGAATATGTTGTCTGCTTTCCATGACAATGAGTTATAGGACAAACACAGTTTGAGCCTATAAAGTGCCTTATGTTAAATCAACCTACAAGACCAACTCATTTGCCACCCCCAGAGAGGTGCTGCCCTACCACGTGCCTTACCTGCTTACCGCCTAGGGACGGCCCTGCACTCATCTTCTTGGTTGGCACTTTCAAAAGACCTTCGTGTTCTGTCATCTGACTAAAGCTGTGCATGTAAACAGTGTATGGAAGGAATTAGTCATGCACTTGTTTACAGATGACAAATGAGACGAAACGGTTCCATTTGCACATGCATTCTTTCACCTACGATTGTCTTCTCATAAATCATCTAGGTTCTTATAATCATTTTCAAAATCCTGTATCGTCCTTTCCTTTGTAAATAAACTCCATTGCTCAAAATTGGAACAAGCCCTTGCAAAATCGTCTCCAAGTAAACCCTGATAAGATTATTGCTGTTGCTTGTAGATATGTGTATAACATCAGATGAAATTGAAATAGTATCATTTACTGTTACTATGTTAATATAATAATGTAATTTATTTCTGTATTTGTATGAATGCAGATATATGCTGGAATTATAGCCAGTCGCTCGAATTAGGTAGATTGTTAAATCGATTCGCTAGAATCGTAGGTAGTTGCTGTCGCCTTCATTTAGATGCTAGTTCAAACCCAAAGTCACTAGATCTAGCTTAAAATTCATTTACGCCTTATGTTCTTCTTCTGCATTCATATTCAGTTTCCACTCACTTACGAAAATTGCTAATGTAAACTTTTAACATAAACAACGAATTTTTTTAGTAATTTATGAGGCAGATTGCATAAGTGCGGATTTGCATAAGTTGAGGCTTGTGTAACCCAGGGAGTGCCTGTATATATTACTCATATGAGAATAGAGACAATAATAATGGAGTTTTGAATTCGACAACTGCATGGTTGTCAAGGCAAATCCTCATAAAATTGCTAAACTTTGCCAAAATAAGTCATTTAAACAATAAATTCAAGCATTAGCAGACTGAGGGAGACAATCAATAGTAAGAATAAGAAACTTTGTTCCAGTAAGAAACTTAGTTCTTTTTCCTTTAAAATAGTCCTGGTTTGAAGATCGAGGGTTAATTTTTATGAATGCCTATTAGCGTCGGTCTGTCCGTCTATCCATCCATCCATCCGCATGCTCATTCTCGGCTTTAAACATGTGGATTTTCATGAAATTTTAATATTAAGGACTTACAGTCAAAGACAATAAGAAAATCACATAAATGAAACATATAAGCCAATCAGGGGTACCACATTACTGGTGACAAAAAATTAATTTTCCATCATATCTCGTAAAGTATTGGTCATATCAAAATAGTTTTCAAATAAAACTTGTAGAACTAATAAAGTCGAGTATTTCTTTTCCTATACATTTTTACTGTAGGAGTAGCCGTTAACAAGAAAATCAAATAAGAAAGTTGTAATTTGCTTTGAACAGAAATATTCACGCTTAGTTACCTAATTGTCGTAAACAATCTTACTGGTTACTGAAGTAAATAAGATTGCTATAATTACAAAAATACATTTAATTTCTTTATGCGTGCACGGAAGATTTTGTAGGCAGGAGGAAATGGATTATCCACGACGAAGAAAAGATCATAAACGTAAATATTACAAATACTGAACTTAAGTGAGGTATGTATTAAATAATTTTCAATTGTTTGGTTGATTAAAACTGATTAGAAAATAAATCGGTATATAAAAATTTATTATCATTTCATTGGTATCATTTCTGTTACATTGTTTTGCAGTATTTAGTCATTAAAATTACATAATATGTTTATTAATGCATCAACTCAAGGGTGAAGACATTTTTAGTAGACAGAGATATAATTAGATTGTAGTGTTTTGCTGTTTTATGGTGTGTGTTCGTTCAAATTATATTGTTTAGTTTCAAATACTCTGTGGCATCAAACTCATCTATTTCTGTAACATTTCCTATCCTGCTCTAATTTGTATGAGCAAAAGAATGAAAGCTTGCAAGTTGCTAAATTGAATTTTACGTGTTATGGGAAATAGAAATCATCAACTGGGGTCAAACCCTGCTCTTTTTTGGGGATTTGTTTTCATAAAGGGGTTTTACTATATGAATCAAACATTCCCACCAAATTTCAATCTTCCACCCAATCAGACAGTTTGTTAAAAATAGCATTAGTCAGTCGTAAATAGTTATCAATTCTCCCACCCTTTTATAGGGGCTTTTTAAGGGCAGTGCCACAGTTGAGCACGACCAGATTTCTTAGCTCATTATTTATAGATATATAATAATAACCAGCAACTGCTTCAGTAATAGATACAAAACAGAAAGGTTAGAAGTACATAACATGAACAAACGAGGTATGAGGAGATACAAAATACCCACATACTATAATAATCTTGGTAAAAATTCATTATTAGTAATAGTTTCAATATTGATAAATGAGTTACCAATACCTTTAAAAACATCTAGTATACTTGAAGTCGAAAAGAAGCGTAAAATATGGTTGTTGCCTAATATGTAACACATCTTTCAATCTAGACTTTAGTACTGTTGTAAAATAATTTACCATTAATAATGTTTTAATTGAATTGTAAGATTGAAGAGTGTGTGTACATGCTAAGAGTATTATAACCAACATCTCAGAAATTAAGAGAAAATGAAGGAGTTGGCAACATTGGACTAGAAAATTAATAATATAGCATGCAATGGACCTTATCAATTACTGTCTGCCTGTCATGGTGTCGAGTGTAGTTGACATTGAGTGCAACGCATGCAAAAAACCCTTAGTTACCTGGGAAAAATTTTTCCCCTGTGAAATTTGTAAAAGTATTTATCATTATAAATGTACTGGCTTGAATGAGCTATGTTTGAAAACACTCGCAGACACAGATTGCTTTTTTGGAAATGTTTATCGTGTAGATCTTCTGACGGAAACATCCTTGCCAAAATGGCCGCTGATATTGCAGAAGTTCAATGCTGCTGATTCAATCAGATTGCTCAATGGCATTGAACCATGTAAATGTACCTTCACCGAACCTCTGCACAAAAGCTACTATGTGGTGGAAGGGGATGCAGGCACACTTTATCTGCTTTGTGATGTCTCCCATTCTTGAGATGATAATTTTTTTCTTATGCATCAACACTTGAGAGCTATATGGAAAGGGAGGAGGAATGGTCTTTGGATCTGGGCTAGTGCTTGGTTCAGCATTTCTTGAGAACAATATAATGAAAGTGAGAGAGAGAAACACTTATCTGACGTCAATGCACAAACAAGACCGAAAGCATGATCAGAGCACATGGGAAGCGCTTGGATCGCACTATAAATATTCTCTTGCTGCTCTGAGGGAAACATTTATGCTGTATGGAGGCAGCTGTTGTTCATTATTTTCCATTGTTACTTTTGCTTAATTTCTAAGAGATTAAAAGAGTCAAAGTTATCATGGTGTCAACCAACAGAAAAAGGCAAGCAATACATGGTGATGAAAAGTAGATGGGAATCTTACTTGAAAGTGATTAGGAAGAAAGTGTCAGTTCAGAGAGTGATAGTGAGAATAACATTGAAGATCATGCTCAAGTTACTAAGGTAAAAACCTATATTTTTTGTTGAGTGGGCCAATACGAAACCTCATCTCTCCTGTCCCTGGCGCACTTCTAGCATCTTTGTTTTTCCTTATTTGAACATTTTTTCCAAAAAACTTAAGGGGAAGAGGTAGAGATCTACAATAAAGCAGTATACGTGAAGAAATCCAGGAACCTGGAATAAAGGTCTACTGATGCAAGGATAAAATGATTTCTCTATTTGTATCAACTATGATTTTATTCACTTTGACTATTACATAAATAAAAAGAAGTTACTTGTTTGGGGGCAATGTATATTTTGTTTGCGAGAAATGGAAAACAAAAACACGATGCCTTTGTCATGTGTGCTCAGGAACTTTCTACCTAAACACACAATATGGGTGAAGGTTTCGAATTAAACAAAATTTTCACGAGTTTCCGGACCAGATCATGACTTCAAATTTCATTGTAGACATATTTTGAATAATACATACTAAAAAGTATGCAAAATCCTATGATGTTGGCCGGGGAATGCTCTTAGCTTCGAATTACACACTATTTTGAATTATTGGGATCGAAGTAATGAGGTTTTACTGTACATACATAATATACATATATTAAACATGTAGAAATTTAAACATTTTTGACGATGGGAGGGAGGGGGGGAGTTTTCAAGGGAGGAGGAGATGGAGGGGACGGCACTGGCTAGGCGGCCGTGGAGGCAGAGCAGAGGAAGGAGGAGAGAGGGTTAGGATAGGGTGACCAGATGTGCCGGAAATTCTGGGATTGTCCCAGATTTTGATTTAATGTCCTGTTGTCCTGATAAAGTTCTTCGGGACACCCATTTGTCCCGGATTTTTTGTTTCTGCCTTACAAAATCTCCTTGACACAGAAATTTCATGTGTTTAATCAGAATCACAGTATATTGGAAAATACAAAAATTGATTATTAAATCTTGTTACGATCGGTGGTATTCCTATTTTTCGGCATTGAAATTCAGGAGAAGACCACAGAGATTAAGATATTGTGTGACTATTGGTTTGAGTTTCAGGCACACAATGCACATGTAGAAAGAATGTTTCAAAAATATTTTTTGTATAATCTGACAAACAAAACAGCCTTGACGTTAAAATGATCAATATCATTATATAATCAATATCATATATCATTATATTGTGTGCTTAAATTAAATATGAATTTTCAAGTTCTTTTCCAATGATTAAAAATCATAAAAATTTGGATGAGATAGGTAATAGTCTAAAACATTATATAAATTTATATAAAATGAAATTGCAGCCATATAGTGTTATTTTATCCCCTATGCTATTTATATTTTTAACTTTATTTGTTCTTAAAGTAATTATTACCTTTAAATCATGATATATTGCGTTGTAAGAGTTTTTACATATTCATTAAATTGAAATTATTTGTTAATACATTGAACAAAATTGTGCTCTGTATTTGTGAAGGTTATTTACTTTTAATTTAAGTACAATAGAACCCTGATTGTCCATACTAAATGGGACCGAAGGATGGTCGGATAATGGAAATGTTGGATAATACGGAATACTAATGAAGAAACGGGTACAAATATCTATAAACTCGGTCTATTACTAATTCCAACGAAAACACAATATGGCCATCAAATACACAATTACATCACAAACATAAATAGCATTTATAATAATTTTGTGAATGAAACAGTTCATTTTTTAAAGTAGCGAGTGATTGGGATTTGTTACTTCACTAAAAAACCAGCTTCGAAAAATTTCCGAACTTATCCGTGCATTTTTTTTGGCTGTAATACAAAACTGGCAGTGCTGTAGGAGCTATATTTTTGAAGGCCCATACTTTTTTAGGTATTCATTTTTAAAATTCTTATATTCATCATGTCGGGTGAAAAAGAATGTCAGATAATCAAAGGTCGAATGATCGTGGTTCTACTGCACAAATAATTAAAAATATATGAAAATCCAGGTTGTCCCAGATTTTTCCGATTAAGTCCCGAATTCTCTTGTTCAGATCGTGTTATGTCCCAGTTTTGCCTCCTAAGAATCTGGTCACCCTAGGGTAGGGGCCATGAGGGGGGCAGAAGTGAGAGTGGCAAAAGACCAAGGGTTGGTGGCGAAGTGAGGGGGGGAGAGAGAAAAGGAAGGGTGCCACGGGGAGGGAGAAGAAAAGGGCAGGCGGGAGGCAATTAGAGAGGAGAGAGAGGGAAAAAAGGGAGACTCTGCGAAGGGGTTGGAATAAGAGCATCATCGGCATGCTGGAAGGGACGGAAGGGGGGGGAAGATTGGGAAGGGGGAGTGTTCGGGAATAGGGGTGCTTGGAAAGGGGAGGGTGTTTGGGAAGGGGAGGGTGTTCGGGAAGGGGAGGGTGATCGGGAAGAGGGGAGTGTTCGGGAAGGGGGGAGTGTTCGGGAAGGGGGGAGTGTTCAGGAAGGGGGAGTGTTTGGGAAGGGGGAGTGTTCGGGAAGGGGGAGTGTTCGGGAAGGGGGAGTGTTTGGGAAGGGGGAATGTTCAGGAAGGGGGAGGAGGTCTGCATGTATCGCTGTGAAAATGGATTGCCATATTTGAGGGCAATTGCTTATAATCTGTAGCATTTAAAAATATAAAGATGTTTAACTAACATTTACTTTTTCTTCAAATTTCCATATTATTACGATTTCCTCTGCCCTCTTCCTCACTCTTTATGGCCAACATGCAAATAAAATGTAAATATGTAAATAAAAGAAATGTTAACAAGTTTTGGTTTAATTTAATCAAGGTTCTGAATAAAAATGTGTTTCTTATACTCATTATGTACACTATATATAATAAAATACTTAATTGTAAATTTTGCAGGAATATTTGATTCAGATATTAAAATTAAATAACAAAAAAAATACCAAAAAAGAACTGGGTTCGACTCCAGGGGGGCGATTTCCATTTCCTGTAAGATAACAGGTAAAAACAACTTTTTCAAGTGCAGGCTTTTTTGGAAATTAAAATTAGAAGGAATTAACACACGATCTTTGTATTTAAACTAAGTTTTAGGAAAATTAATGAAGTTTCTTATTCTATTCATCTGTTTCTGCCTATTGTTCAAAATCTCTCATACTAAACATTTAAATGACATATTTTGGGAAAATATCAGCTTTTAAACAGGATGTTGCTTTGCCAACAATGTCATTGTTAAACTTCGAGAATTAATTGCTGTCTCAACATGCATATGTGTTATATACAGGGTGTCCCAGAAGGAAAGGTCAATATTCAGGGAGGTGATAGTATCGGTCACTCTAAGAAAAAAATTTGTATGGACAAGTGTCCTATTCCAAACAGTTTCCGAGATAGAGCTATTTGAATGTACAGTTGGAAAATTATTGATAAGAAAGAGATATTACGTACAACAACTAGAGGATGTTCCTTTGGCTACACGGATTGCCATGTACTTTCAGCATGACGGAGCCCCTCCTCATTATACCCGAATTGTTATGCAACATCTAAATGACACTTTCCCTAATCGGTGGATTGGTCGTGGCAGTAACATTCACCAGACCTAACCCCATTAGATTTTTTGTTTATGGGGTTGCATGAAGAGTGAAGTGTACACAAGAAAAGTGGATACACGAGACGAACTGCTCGATTGGATAATGGATGCTATTGCCATCGTAAAGGAATGCCAAGATGAACTCAGACGAGCAACACGCCATTTTCTCACACGAGTTGAAAAGTGCATTAATGTTGACGGTGAAATTTTCGAAAATTTATTATTAACTGTAACAAATTTTTCACTTGAACAATAAATATTAGCAACAGTACGTAATATCTCTTTCTTATTAATAATTTTGCAACTGTACATTCAAATACAAACTTTTTTCTTAGAATAACCGATACTATTACCTCCCAGAATATTGACCTTTCCTCCTGGAACACCCTGTATACTAGTGCATAGATTGCCTTAAATTATTGTTGGATTTTTCGCGAAATTACGTAATCCTAATGGGACTGGGATTTAGTTTGGATTCTTTGGCTTATCTAAATGACTATATAGATGTAGAGTAAGAGAGAGGGGGATGTGGGGAGGGAGATAGGAAGGAAGGGATCTATAATGGAAGGTAGATAGAGAGTAAGGGAGGTATAGAATTAGAAAAGAATGGAAAGAAAGAGATAAAGAGGGAGCCGGAGGAAATGAGGGAGGGCTATGGATTGGGACAGGAGGGAATGAGAGAGGGGGGAGTTGGGAGAAGAGAGGTTGAGAGAGAGAGGGAAACAGAGGGAGGGAGAGAGGGATGGTGAGATGCAGTGAATAATATTATTTATTTATTATTATAACTTCATTTTTGACAAGGGGCTCATCATTGGAGAAAACAAGAATGAGAAAGAAACTCTCCTGAATCTATATTTTGGCAAATTTTATACCGGCTCTTACTCAATAAATACAGCAGTTATTATTCATTTCCAAGTTCCTTGTTGAATTTCAACGGGCTATTACACTAGAAAAATAAACTAATTTTGTGATTATCCATAATAATGAGTTGTGATTACTTAAGATGTATGGTTTCAGTAGGATTACCAGTCTTACAATGGGTTTTTCAACCATATAGTAAATGGCACCCGTCATATGACAGGCAATACACTAGTATGTGGTAATTTACAAATAAATTAAAGAACTCCCGTGCAGATTAGCGACAACAATTTTCCAAATAAAATTTTCTGAAAATATAATTGATGAAATAATCATTTCTAATCTGATCAGGATAATAACAAAAGGCTTATTCCTTTAGTCACTTTGTGTATGACACTTTGTTTACGTGTTTTAACAAACTTCTCCTCTACGTAGAAGATTGAGATTCTGCAGGAATACTTTAGTCTCGCATTAAAAGTCAATGACAAAAAAATGCTGGTTCGAATACAGAAGCATTCCTTCTCTCTTTGATTAAGTAGGGAAGAGCTGGGACATAGATTACAAGCCTTTTTTCGATAAAATTTTAAAATACCTTTAACCCCAAAAGATGTTAATTTATATCCCTCCAGATGCTGAAGGATATTTTTAACAAGTAGCGATGTACACAGGTTTCCCATGATACAGAAGAGCTTTTCGTCAAATTCGCCATAGTATAATCATATATTAATGTATTTGCTTTGAAATCAGAAAACTACTTTTCCTTATATTGTGGTAGCCCTGCTTTTTTGATCCATTCTAAGCATTTTCATTTCATTTTGCCATTCTATACTCGCCATACAAACGAAATTTCTTTGAAATTCCATTAGCTAATACCTTCCAGATTCATAATTATAGAAAATTCTAACCTTGATATTGTGGTAGCCATGTTCAGTTGATCCTGTTAATATGTGATATTTTGGTTATTTATTCCTTCCAAATTTATAATTACCGAAAAGATTAACTTTGTGATTGTGGCACCTCTGCTGAGTCAATCTGGTCCAAATATACCATTTTGGTCTTAAACCATAATCTGCCGAATGTGCCATATATATACCAGCAAATGTGATGGCAGTATGCCGAATGGTACACATGTGTACCACTTACTATTGAGGCCGCTCACAGATGTCGTATTTGTCACAGGGACATGAGAGTAAGAGGAAAATGAAGATGAGATGTAGTTCCTTCTTTTCCTCTTCTCCCATACCAAAGAGGCTCTCTGTCATAAGTGGTAAGCATTAGCTGTGGGACTCTCTTTCACAACTCAAACAGATGCAATAAAAGATGAACCTCATGACAATACTCATGCCTTAGTTTCCTTGGCTATTCTTCTCTTCCTTTTACGCATCGACATACATTCCATCTTCGTAATTCTTTCCCAGTTCGTGATATAGAGCAGAAGTAAGCTGATAAGTTATAAATTTTCGTAGCTTTTTGTTTATTTCTTTAGTGTTTAGAATATATTTTACATATTTATGGATATTATTTATATATCCATATTTTACTTTTTGAATATATACTTCTGTAAATATTTTATAAAATGGCCTCTAAACATAAGACAGCACATGTGGAAACGGACGAAATATTTGTTGATTCTGATGCATACAATGAGGAAAGTGCGAAAAGTGATATTGAAGAGGATCAACCTGAGGGAGATACATCCACAAGGAAAAGAGAAGAATCGGAATGGATACCACCTCATCAGGGCCAAAGAATAACCAGACGTGAGAAACCCTTTACCAGTAGCCCTAGCTTCATATGTCACTGACAACACTAATTATGGAAAATTAGGAGTTTGAAATGCTCAATGACAGTTATGCCAAGTATTATAACCCATCTGAGCACTTGGCAGTAGATGAAGTGATCATTCTTTTCAAGGGGAGGGTAATTTTCAAGTAATATATACAAAAAACACAAATGTTTTGGCATGAAAATTTATAAACTTTGAGGGTTATACATGACATGACATGACAGCGACACATGCAATTGTTAGGGAACTGACTAGGAAAGGAAAGGAAAGGGGTTGGACATAAATTTAAATAATTTAAATAATTTTTGATGGCCGCAATATCGATTTCATGGATACATTGTCATGTTTATACGTTTATATAGACAAAACTCTAAATAATTTAAAAATTTCAGTTCCCTAACTCGCCGCCTAGTGTCTAAACATTTACCTATTTGTTTAAACTTTAAGAATTTTTAACGACCAAACAAATTAAAATATCAAAATTAGTATAATCCCTATTTCCTTTTATTACAAATCCTACCTTTAAAAAAATTCCAGCTCCATAGCACATTCGGAAATACATAAGCCTTGAAACATTTTTTAAACAATTACGAATTTTTAGCAGCCGCATTGTTGCACTTTTTCAAGATTTTCGTTTTTTCTAGATGGTTTTGAACAAATTCCTACATTAAAAAATTTCAGATCTCCAGCTCATCTGGAAGTGCCTAAACATTAGTATTACTTTTATTCTAGTACATTTTTACATTTATCAAATATTAAAGCAAATATTTCAAAATAACGAATAAGTGAGAAGTGTAAACACCAACTTCCGGTTGACCGATTTTTACCAAAAACTAATCAGCTCTTTTTCCTCTAAAAAGAATGTTAAATCTAAAATTTCGTGTTGATCTGATTAATAGTTTTCGAGTTAGAGCACCCACAATAACCCAGTCACACACACAGACACACACCTACAGACATCATCGCGAAAATAGTCAAAACGTGTTCAGGGGACCTTAAAACATGTATTTCCGTTAAAATCTCAAATTCCATTTTTTTCATGAAAACAATACTTTCTATATCTACGTATATGGAGAAAGTAAAAATGGCCATAGGCGACAACAACAAATATGCCGCGCATGGGGATTGAACCCGCGAACTCAGGTTGAATAAAAAATGCCTCTTAACTTGAACTGATCGGCCGCTCCGATTTCTTACGAATGTCGGCAATTCAAAAGGTTTTTATTTCCGATAAGCCATATACATTTCATTCATTTACATCAAGTTTTACATTTCATTTCCTTTTCTTTATACATGGCCTGATCATAAAGACCCTGGTATAGGCAGAAGGCCTCTTCAGGGTTGATGCAGGTGCAAAGAGATTGATTTTTAGTGTAACCATTGGTAGTTCCTTTAGGCCTCACGCTGACATGCAATTTTTAGTCGGCCGACTGTTTGGTTGCATGAGTGAGAACCATTGGCTCTAAGGAGACCACGCTCACATGCAACTGTTTAGTCAGCCGACTAAATAGTTTGTGATTTGCTACAAACAGTTGCGCAACTCGAATGTTACAGATCTGAACTAGTCCGCGCTCACTTGTCAACCAAACAATCGGCCGATCGCTCTTCTGCTCACCCCTCAGTTCTGTCTGCTTGTGATGTGCACAAGGGATGAAATAATACTGACAGTTTTTAATAATGAGTATTTCAAAAACCAAATACATATTTGTATAAAAAGTTCGCATATCATGATTCAGTCACATTAACCATAACATTAAACCTCACTCTAAAATACTTAAAACACTGTTATACAAAATATGGACACATATAAACTATTAAATTCTGCCCTGACAAGACAAGACGATAAAATACGTGAGATCGATTGTAGGACGGAGCGTTATCTAGGCTCATTCTTTCCGAGGACAATACGTGATCGCAATAGGAAATTTCGAATTGCGTTAGACAATCTTTAGGTAGGGTTTGGTGCATTACACCCCCTGCCACCCACCAACTTGGTGAATTGCAGGGTAACTTGTAGATGTAGATGTAGACAGCGTTATTTATTCTTCGATAAACTCTGTTCGATGAATTCACTTGTGGCAATAGAACTGAATGTAATCCCATCAACACATGCAAGTTTCGAAATTTCTTCTTCGATAGATTTCTTATGAATGTATCCTTCCGAAGTTTTTTTTGGTTGATTTTCAGCTATCTTCATTTCAGAAATATTTATATTATGAATTGTTTTTAAATGAATAGATAATCCACTAGTCGACCCTCCACAGCATTTTATAACTTTTTCCAAGCGTAGAACGTTCAGCTGTGTCATTGTATTTCTTAGTAAAATAATTCCACACAATTGATTTTTTTTATATTCTTTAGCAAGGTAGTTGCGTTGGTTTCCAGTAGACCGTACTGTTAACCAGACTTTAGCTATTTATTCTTCGATTGGTTACTACGCAGTTGTTTATGTAATTGTTAGTTGTTACAGCGAAAATACAGAGTGATTAGGAACACAGGATAAATCCATCAAATATGTGTGACGCTGCTTATGGTATAACTGCATCCTTGATCATTCACTATTTCATTTAAAACGCATTTCAGGACGAAGAGACCATTTCCAACCATTTTCTCTCATCGAACTAGGTAATATTATAAAACTCTCATACCAATCCGTCGGAGTCACTTTTTGGAAGAATCCTCCACTTTATTTCTATTTACACAAGCAACAAATGCATTTTTGGCAACTTGGAACTGCTCCCACAATGTAAATTAATTTCAATACCGAAAACACGGTATTATAAATTACGATGTCGGCATTATGTATCTAATTCAATACCGGTATTAATTCCGGTTTTCCAATACCGGGATTCATCCCTAGTGTGCATGCTAGGTCTACTAGGTGAGTCAAACAAAACAACATTCTCATATTTATTCTTATATTTATATCAAAAAATACATTAGTTTCAATACATATAAATATATTCGTTTAGGTAATATGGATACCGATGATGATTGGACCGAAAGGTTAATTCAAACAATTGAATCGAGACCAGCTCTTTACAACAAATCCATGAAAGAACATTCTGAAAGGAATAGGATAGGAAAAGAAAGTCGGCCGACTGTTTAATTGCATATGCGTGCACATCTCTTTCGGCAGACTGTTTGGTTGCCTAGTGAGTGCGGAATGACCGATCGGCCGACTAAAAATTGCATGTGAGCGCTAGGCCTACTACCCTTGTCAGAATGGGAGGGGACAGCGTTGAAGACACCTCCCTCTTCTTCTGTTCTTCCTCTCGCTTCCTTCCTCCCTTTATCACCTTCTTCCGTCCCCCACCCCTCTCCGCCTAAGCAAACCTTCAGGGTTGCAATTCGGTACCTCAGCGTAAAAAGTTCACGGAGTCGCCACCAGAGCGACTTCAAGGTGTCTCAAATTTATTGTCCGCGGTGGTACATTACTTGTAATTAATTGGTGTTCATTGTCCTGATTGTTTGTACCTAATTATATTTTATATATTATATTTTATTGTTACCATGTTCACTGTAAATTGGCGATAATGCTGTATGTGAGCCTATTTTAGTAAATAAATAAGCCTATTTCCATTCTGGAAAGTAGGCTAAAAGTGAGGTCTGTAATGGGGTTCAAACATTTTTCCAAAACCGACGCTTCAAAAATGGGGAGGGAGACTATATTGAGGGAGGGACTATATTCGGACTAATATAGTATTTCAAAATTTTCATTTCAACATTGTTGACATAAATTCTAAAATACTATTCATAATATCTCAATAATCAGCATAAATAAAATTTTTATGTGAAAGCTAGAAAAAATTCTTAATTGCAATTGCCTTCATTATTTTACAAAATGAATAGAAAATTCACTCACCTTGCATCCTTTATGGGACTTGAAAGTTCAGAACCAAGATCCCACACACTTTTTTTCTCTTTTATGTCAAAGAGGTGTACAAGTCCTGTTTGAGTCCCATAAAGCACATAACGCTCTGTCTTGCTTACCCATTCTAATGATAAAACACTTGATTTAGAATTGACAGTTGAATGCGTCCTGCAATAGAAATATTGTTATTTTTGAGTGTCAAAAAATTATTAATCACAAAATATCACTAATCGGTCTGATAAGCATTATCTAAATCAATTGATTGATACTTTTATAAATTTAAATTCATAGTTTGGAGGAATTGAAAAATTATTGGATTGAAATAGCCCAGTGAAATCCGTATTTCAGAAAGGGATTCTTGGTTATTGAAAGTCATGAAACGCAATGACTAGAGTGGATTTGGTCATTTGAAAGGAGGTTGCTACCTCCCAGTTTGTGGACCTTTGTGAACAGAAAACGTTCAAAAAGTAAATAGACCAGAGGAGTAGGTAAACACTGTATGGGAATGTAAAGGATAAGAGGAAATTTTCCAAGTTTTTGCTGTGTGGTTTCTTAAGAAATCTTTTTCAAGTGGATCATTGTATGTTTCAACTTCGGAAGTCGGAATTTTTACTTTCTCCATACGTAGTATAGAGGAAAGTATTGTTTTCATGAAAAAAATTGATTTCGAGATTTCAACAGAAATACACGTTTTGAGGTCCCCTGAACACGTTATAACCATATTCTCAATGATGTTTATGCGTATGTGACAACTCTAATTCAAAAACTATTAATCAGGTCAATGCGAAATTTTATATTTAACATTTTTATGAAAGTCACAAGAACTGATTAGTTTTTGGTAAAAATTGGTCAACCAGAAGTGGGTGTTTACTCTTGTCACTTATCCATTATTTTGAGATACACTCACTCCCCGCGTAACGCTATCCCAATTAACGCTGTTCTGCATTAATGCTGAAAATAATTTAATACCTTTTTTCGAATTGCGCTCGAGCATTCCACATTAATGCTCTTCAAAATTTCTGGTGTAGTTTCCGAAGTCCACTGCGCATTTACAACACAAGACGTCAGTATTTGCAGTTGCTTGATGGTTCTGTGTACACTTTTGTAAGTCAAAACAAAGAGTAAACTCTGTTAAATTATATTTTCCCTTTAAATAAAAAGACCATTAGTGATAACCGGTGGTCAGAGAAGAAAAGAGGAAAAATTTAACTCTCAAGAATAAATTAGAGGCTTTACGGTGACTAAAAGCTAGAGAGTGCCAACATTTGTTTGTTTTTTGTTTATTGCTCCCTTTTCGATTGTTCAGTTTTTAAAAATGTAATACCAAGACATTTGAATTATTCCTTAATTTGGTCTCATTCCATGTTCCTTTATTTATCAAGCACATGCGATAATTCTTTTATGAATCAATATTTCTTTATTGAAACGTAGTAAGGTTTCCATCGTTTCGATATACAATTTTGTTTTTGTCTTATTGGCTGCCTTCTTTAATCATGATGCTTATGTTATTATGTTCCAATTTTCTTTGTTAATAAAATTGTGGCTGTATAGTGACTATTACCTCACCCTGTATATATACGAGATGCTACCCAAAAGTTCCGGGAATTTGGGCATAAAAAAGAAATTACTTATGCTAAGTCCTAATTTCCACCGTCTCCTTCAAAGTAGTCTCCTTGGGCTTTAATACAGCATTTCCAGCATTTTTTCCATGATGCGAAGCATCCTTGGTGGAAGGTTTGAGCGTGTTAAGCACCTCTTGCGATTCTGCCCAGATCTCCTCAATCGTGTCAAAACATCGCCCTTTCAGCCGGAGTTTCATTTTGGGGAACAGGAAAAAGTCGCAGGGGGCGAGGTCAGGAGAGTAGGGGGAGTGGGGGATGACTGTCATGTTTTTGGAAGCCAGGAACTGCCTAATAACGAGTGACGTGTGGGCGGGTGCATTGTCATGGTGGAGCACCCAGTCATTGTTATGCCACTTGTCTGGGCGTTTGCGTCGGACGTTCTCCCTTAGCCGCTTCAAAACATCACAGTAAAACTTTCCATTGACAGTTTGACCGGGAGGGAGGAATTCTTTGTGGACGATCCCATCAACGTCAAAAAAAATTATCAGCATGGACTTGACATTGCTGTGAACTTGATGTGCTTTTTTTGGCCACGGTGAATTTGGTGACTTCCACTGTGACGACTGCTACTTTGTCTCAGGGTCATAATCATAAACCAAAGATGCATCACCAGTTATGACCTTGGAGATGAAGTTGGGGTCATCTCTAACTTCATTTTGAAGCTCCCTGCAGACAGCAACGCAATGGTCTTTCTGGTCGTAGCTCAGGAGTATCGGAACAAATTTTGCAGCAATGCGTCTCATGTTCAAATCCTCCGACAAAATGCACTGACACGTCCCGTACGGCAGTCCGACGATGTCACAAACGTCGTGGATTGTTCACCTTCGGCCTGCCAGGATAGCCTCACACACTTTTGCCACATTTTCCAGAGTTGTGCTTGTCGACGGTCGACCAGAACACTCATCGTCGTCGACAGACGTCCGTCCCTCCTTGAACCGTTTGTACAAAAGGAACGTTTTGCTTTGGCTTAAAGCATCATCACCAAATGCTTGTTTAAGCATTCTGTATGTTTCTGCTACCGGTTTGCCGAGTTTGAAGGAGAATTTGATGCAAATTCTTTGCTCCTTAAAATCAGCCATTTCAGTTCGAAACAAATTCGCAGAACCACTCAAACATGATGTTACAAAAACGCAAAGGACTTGCGAACACGTGCACTCAGCTAGCCACCACATTGCACACTTATTCACAAAGGATACTACCAGCACTACCTAGTGGCGAGTGGCCGTACTACAAGCTGTTTGCGTGCGCTATTCAAATTCCCGGAACTTTTGGGTAGCACCTCGTAAGTAGACGCAGGTATCTTCTTCCACTCTAATTCCTATTTCTTAATGCTCCTGCATGATTTATTCAGTGTGAGATCGACATATGTCGTGTAAAATGCATTCTGCTCTTCATTTATATTCAAGTTTTACTGTTAAATTTTAAATATAATTGCAATGCAAATGACAATCTATTCTACGCTACATAATATGGTTAACAAAGAATACTTTGGTATATTATTTATATAATACTACCTATTTTCATTTCCATTAATAGACTCTCGGGAACGAAATAAATCTTGTAACGTCATTTCTTATGGAAGTATGTGTTCCGAATAGCAGTTTCAGTTAGCACTCGATTTTCCTGGCACCAAGAACGTTAATTGGGGAGTGGATGTATTTGCTTTAATATTTGATATATTTAAAAACATACTGGAATACAAGTCGTAGGAAATTTAATTTTCTACAACCTTTTTCGAAACATTTTTCCATATAATGCATTGTTTAAGAGATGTTAAAAACTAAATTATTTAGCTGCCACCACCATGCAACCTACCAATGACTATTGTTAACAATTGGCACTTAGTTGCATCTTAGTAATGCTCCTTATATTTTCTTAATTGTTGGAGCTCGGTGGCTATATCCAATATCAGGAGGCTATGGTTTTAATTTATTTCTGTTCTTTGTAAAGTCTAAAATTTTCTCTGAGTTTCTTAGAAAAATTTGTATTATATAACCTATTTGGAATTTTTAGAAATATTACAGGTATGGAGAAAGTCATGTGTTGGCCACATCAGATTTTTTCTTATGGCAGGGAGCTGTCTCTACTTTCCATTGGTTTTTCCTATAGCACTATCCTTCTCTACTTCTGCTCAGTTGCAATATTTGTCATGATTATGGTGACATTGTAGTTTAAGTTAAATTATGACAATCACTCGCAGTAAATCTAATCCTGAATCTGATTATGTAGAATTTAATTTTCTAAAAATTCGGGAAAATTAATAAAAGTTGAGGAAACTAAAAATTTCAGTGCACTTAAGTTTTTCATAACTTTTTAAACACGCAACCTCATATTTAAGCTTCGATTTGACCAATAGAGACAAGTTCTTACTTTGCCAAACATGTAGTAAATAGAGAAAATCACAAATATTTTGGGGAAATCTTGCCATTTTAATGGGATGTTGCCTTGCCAACAAATTACTTTGTTAAACCTCAAAATCCCATTATTTCAATCCTTATGGGTGAAAGCATGCTTTGAATGCTATTAATACGAGAGAAAGGAGAGGGAAATGATTTTCATAGCAACCCATGTAAACAACATTCGTTGCGTTATTTACGATAAAGGAATACATTGTAATGTAGAATATTAATCATTCGCATATTAAGATTACTTATGATCATTGTTGGAGTCTCAACATGAAACGACAAACGTCTAAAAGAATGAAAGTTTGTTTTACTGCCATCCAAAGAAAGTCAAGGTATATTTTTGTTAATTTTTTATTTCATAAAAACATTGAATTTCATAGTTAAAGGTGACTTGTAAGTAAGTAAGATCCAATGTTCCCTTTAATTTTTTCATGTCCTATGCAGCTGGCCAAACTTTGTGAGCAGCAGTGACGAGCCATTGCACAAAATTGTAGCTATGCATGGAGGAAAAATAGCTGTGCACAGCCATGCACCTGCACAGCTTAGAGGGAACATTGGTAAGATATATTAATTCTGATATCAACAAATTCTAATGTAGATTAGCTGCCATCGAAATAGCACCAAAAAACTATAGAAGAGATTACATTTTTTGTTGATTGGATAGTTCAATTATGTTTAATTTAATCATTACTTACCTATAAATATTAATTAGGCATAATAAATGTTATGAGAAAGTTATGTGCTTGTAATATATGACCAAACAATGTGTCAATGATTCAGCACTTGGCGAGAGCACTACAACGAAACTGCACTAATAAGTGAAGTGCACTATAACGAAGAATGCCTGTGTATGTTTTTTCTGTCCATCTGTCTGTCAGCAAATCATAATAGTTTAATTCATCAAAAGTCTGTGTAATATTAAATTATTTTATTCCCACCCTGAAATCCCTTCCCCAAAATCTCACTGCCCCTAGGCCATTGCCTACTTTGGCATTATTTCAAATCCACTACTGAGGACATCATTATATTATTTTGGTCGTTAGTAATAAAAATTTTTCACATTACAGTTTCAACAATTTCGTCAAACCAAATTTCAATTCTCTCATTCATTTCATTCAATAACTGAAAACAGTTAAAAATTTCTCATAAAAATTTATGAATCCAGAGGTAAAATTTTTTCATTATCTGCTAAAATTTCGTGTGTTAGGATTATGACTAGGATTGCTAACAGTGTCATTTTGACCTGAAGACTGGGTCAAGCAATCTTACCTCAAGCTCAGGGTTTTACAAAAATTTCTTCAGGTCAGCAAACTTCCAACAAAATCATGATGTAATCCGAAAAATCTTTGAAACAGTACATCCAATCCCTGACTAACACTAAATCTACCAACACAATTTTGGTTTAATATGGTTTTTAACCCTCCGGTACTTGCACAGTATAGATTTCTACCCCACCCCTCATATTTTACGATGGTTTCTCTCTCATTCGTTTTACGCTGTCCCCTCCTTTTCAGTAGCTGGAATGACACGTGTAGTAGGTTTTTAGGCAGAAATTTCTAGTATTGAGTCAACCATTTTTGAGTAAGGATGCTTTTTCTTAGACGGTGCATGGCAATCTGAGATGAACATCTGTGATATATCTACTTGTGTGGAAAATATTGTTGCTATTTTGGTGAACAAATTTTAACCGATACCTATAATTTCTGAGGTGAGGAAAAAACTTACACTCTTTTCACTTTCTCTCTATATATATGCAATATGCTTGGTAGTAAATACCTAAATTTTTATGCACCAATTGTCTCAAATTAATCAGTTTATACTTTGTGGTTGTGTATGATACATCTGAAAAAAATTCTGACACATCTGAGAAAAATTATAAGATATCATGAGAAAAACAGGTGTATGAAACAAAATGAGGACTCTTTTGAAAAATACTAAAATTATTACAATTGTACTTTTATAAACTTTTATGTATTTATTATACATTTATATTAAAAAGTAATTGTAATTTAACCATTTTTCACCAAATTTCGTTATGTATTTTGTTTTCACATGCCAAAAATATGGTCACTATTTTTGACAAAAATACTGACAAAGTTTTGTCAATTTTTATTTTAAAATAATATTATTAAATATTGTTAAAAATTATCTGCTGTTTCTATTAAATTAGATATATATTTGTTATTTTTTGTTGACGAATGAACTACATTTGGCATGCATTTACAATGTAATTCATATGGGGTTAAAGTGTACCCACGCAAGTACTCGTGCTTGAAAACTCCCCCCCATAAGTAGTGGAGGGTCAAAGTAAGTCTGGTTTTCGAATTACATGACTGGTCGTTCGATAAAACACGATATCTCCATGACTTCTCTACAATCATGGAAAGGTTTAGAAAGCGGAAATGGAAACAAGGTTCGACATGTTTGGCCCGCTATTGCAGGATGCTTAGTTGAGAGAGAGAGAGGGTGGGATAAAGGGAGGGTGGGATAGAGGGAGGGAGGGATAGAGGGAGGGAGGAACAGGGGAGAGAGAGGGAGAGGGGGGGAGGGATAGATACATAGATAGATAATTCTTTATTTTGGTGAAATTTGGACCATAAGGTCCATTCTTACATTTAACCCTTCGTCAATATCATGAATATTAAAAATTAAAGTATTACAATGAAGAGTATATGAAATATACAAAAAAAGATATAAGTGAAGACATTTAAGTTTGTGGGGAAAACCTAGGTAAAAACAGATTTGTTCTTCCTAGTAAAAACCACACAGGAAAACACCCACAGAGAAGGGAGGTGTGAAAAACCTGCGAAAATTCTACATAGTGTATATGTTACAATGGTAAACTACAACAGAATATAGAAAACAGTAAGTACATCCTAAATACAGCATCGCTGTATACCATCATAAATATACATATAAAGACATTCAAGTAATATACACATGAAATATAGATAAATAGACAAAATATAGATAAAAATACATGGGTGGTGAAATTTGGTATTTAGGACATGGGAGCAAAGAAACTAAGAAAATGGTTTACGTGTCCTAATCAGGTTACTGGTGAGAAAAAATGAACTTTCCTTTATATCTCGTACAATATCTAAAGTGACCAGATTTCGGCGAGACAGTCCTGCTATTGAGCAGCATATCCCCTAAAAATTTTGGGGGACGCAAAATTGCCCCACTTTTGGATATATTCATGATAAATGTCCTGATTATTCAAATGTTTTTACTACAAATGGTACATAAGATAAAGCTATTCACAACAATGAATTAAACAACATAAAACAATCAAAGATACATAAATAATAACAGCAAATTAATCAAAAATAATAATAATCATAAGAATATTAATCAGCCTCATTCGCAACAAAGCAGACGACACATCACCAGTTAGAGCCATGATGCAGCTTGTGCATTGGTGTAATTCATCTGGATTCCCCTTATTCAAATGTGTCATAAAGATTGTATGGTATTGGTATCATCCTAGATGGTGTCTCACCAAGTCTGTATAATTCAGTTTAAGAAGGAGTTCGGAATGCATCTAAGATACCAAGAGATCAACGCTGGGTGGAACTATTCACATTTCAGAGACAGAGATATCAGCCACAAACACATCAGAAAAAACTCTGCTTATATTATGTCTCCCTGGAACTTATTCTTCTGTTGAATGTGCTTTCTCACAAATGAATAATTTGCTGAAATTTGAAAAATCACAACTCCAAGTCTCAAGCCTCAAGGCCTTACCACTGACAAAAATAAATTTCAAGAAAACCTGTTTGGAATTCTATCGTACATACTTTGAAATCCACTCCGAGTTACTAAAGAAGATTTCATCCAGTGAAAAGTACGAAAATTAAAGGTAGCTGTGAATTGGGTAAATTATCTATCATTTTACGTTGTAAACCTATACCAATTATACGGATGTTTAATATATGACAGATTGTTTTTTCTTTTTACTTTCTCATATACGTAGTATATTGAGCCATAATACAGGTATCCCTCACATAGTGCAAATGATGTGTTCTGAAAGGTCTATGTGCTAACGGAATTTGCGTTAAATGAAGTTTACGATGTAGCACTTAACCCAATTGATTTTTACTAGTCAGAAATTTTATCATCCTTATATACCATTTTAAAGCTATGTTTTTAAATTAAATAAGCAAAAGATGTGTAAGGCATACTAATATTATTGAAGATTATGTAAGTTTATTAATAGTTACTTAATACAGTAAAACTCCTTATTTAAACTTTTCTAGGGACCTGGGAAAAATAGTGTAAATTGCGGGAAAATTGCAGGAAAAGAAAAATAGCTAAACTGATTTAACTTTTAAACTCACTCATTTGTTACAGTAAGACTAACAATAAAATCAGTGTTAAAAGAGCTAAGTTTATAAAGAGTATATCTATCTATTCATTTACTTAACCAGCACAATTTTTAATAATAGTAATATTAAAATATATGCCGAATTAAAATGCTAGTATACTATGCTTGGGTTTCCATTACATTCTCCATATCACATTTGTCTGGAAAATTGTACATAGACATACATAGGTATATTTACTTAAGGAACATCCTACTTTTTCGAAGCTTGAATAGTGTTCGTTTATTCCACCTCTTGAGCTACAACTATTTTAAAATTCATGATATGACTTCATCGGATTCCTCTGTTAACCTGGGATTTGGAAGAACCTTTTTTCTCAAAATGATCAACATTCTTTTTGTCACCCATTTTGAAAATAATGGATGGGTAAAAACTCGTTAAGGTAGGTACAAGGAATACGTCGACGCACTGATAGCTTCAATTCAACGATTAATGAGGAGTTCAGCCGCTGACTGAACTCGATCTATTTTTGCCTCAGATGCTTTTCAAGTACATTGTAATATGAATGCCCGATGTGTTTACAATGTAACAAGTATCTTGTATCACTTAAAAGATACAGAATGTACGGTGATTTTTCGAAACACGATTTTACAATCTTTTAAAATTACTATTACTTGAATATAACGCGGGGGCTACTTTTAAAATTTCAATTTTTGGAAAAAACACCACGTGATATTCGGGACAATATGGTAATTTCAATTATTACAAATTAACTTAAATTTAATTATAAACTGTGGAAGCCAAGAGGCAGAATTTGAGTAGAAAGGGAAAAAACATGATAGCGCCAAACTTGAACATCTTTTCAATAGCATTCACATTTGGTTCAAAGAGAAAATAGCATAAATAGTATTTGCAAATCTAGGGGTGCTGTTTATGCTCTGCTAGTGTGATTTACATATGAAGTTTTGTGTTTTTGAAGTTTTCACCCAAAAGAGTTCATACGTATTTCCATCTCTAAGTACGCTGTTCCTGAGTAGCATCCAGTAGCATCTGCTAAAGCGAGTGCTGTTTTGAGTAATAAAGAGTTCATATTTCCACCTCTAGGGGCACTGTTCCTACTCTGCCGCCATTTTTGAAATCTTCGTCCAAAAGAGTTCTGATTTTTTTGAAAAGCTAAGCCAAATATGTTAAAAACTGTTGGAAATCGCATGCTAAATTCTTTTAAAAAATCGGAAATTCTAACGTAAAATGGCGCGAATAGCAGGAAAACTTCAAATGAAATAGTGTAAATACAGGATTTTACTTACATTGGAATCATAAATTGACTGGACCCAAATAAAATGTTCTAAATAGCAAGAAAACTTACATTCCGATAACGTAAATATGGGGTTTTACTGTATTTATTATGACAGTAGATTAACAGTTTCCTGAAGATTCAAATAACAAAAAACTTCCAAACAGAAAAAATATGATGCCAAGGAAATATTAAATTTTTGACAGTATAAAGGTTAGTGGCTTTTTTGATAGTAGAACGATTTATTTTCTAATCAATTGTAATTAATCAAACACTTCCCATTCTTCCTCATTTTCTCTCTTCCTCTCTCCCATCCTCCACCCTCCCATTCTTTCTCTCCCTCTCCACCTCTCTGGAAAAATAGACTTCCTAGTCTCAATCTCACCCTAATGAAGACTATTATCTCTCCCTCCTTCTGTCTCCCTCCATCTCTCTCTTCTCTTTCACTCCTGTCTCTCTCCTTCTCTCTCGCAATGATAGGATAGGGAAAGGAGGAGGGGGAGTAGGAATCTACGTCCGTAAAGACCTTGCTTGTAAAGTAATCGCCACCAGCGACGCACAATACTCCCGCAGACCTGAATATCTCTTCCTTGAAGTAGTCGTCAATTCAAAAAAAATATTGTTAGGAATCGTTTATCGTCCTCCAAAAATTGGTTATCTATCTGACATTGACGAGATCATTGCCAACTTAAGACACGATTATGAGCACTTAATTATATCTGGTGACTTTAATGCAAATTTTGCCTCAAGCTCCTCCGATGCTGTATTTTTTAAAAACTCTTTTACATCGCACAACCTCAGCATACTACCTTTAAAACCCACAAATAACACTAAAAATTCTTCCACTTGGATTGACATATTAGTTACTGCTAACCCAGATAAAGTTTGCACACATGGTCAATTACCTGTCCCGGGCATTTCCTCCCATGACTTAATTTTTCTAGCCTACTCACTAAACTCTCCAAAATTTAAGCAGAAATTTATCTCCCAACGAAATTTTAAAAACCTTGACTATGATAGTTTAATATCCGAAGCTGCGTGTCTTCCGTGGCACACTATTGAATATGCAGACGACATTGACACAAAAATTGAAGCACTTAACACTTTTCTCTTACATCTACTCGATAAATACGCACCCATCAAAACCACACGCGTCTCTAAACCTCGCGCCCCGTGGATAACGGCCGATTTAAAACTATTGATGGCACGACGCGATTCAATTTTTCGTCTCTTCAAATCAAATAAATGCCCAAATACGTTCAATACCTACAAAAATATTAGAAACAAAACCAAGCAACAGATTAGAAATGCCAAAATAAAATTCGCTTATTCTATATCCGGCTCCAATATAACAACATCCGCCTTATGGAACAATCTGCGACACCTTGGAATTGGCAAGTCCAAGGATTTTTCCTTACCTCCAAACATATCACTAGATTCTCTTAACGAGAGCTTCTCGACGAATCCAACAACAATCGACATAGAACGAAAACGCAAAGTAATTAGTAGTCTTACTGCAAAAGCGAATGAGTCATCCTGTTCTCCACAATTCCACTTTAAAGCTGTTTCGCAATTTAACGTACTTTCAGCAATACGCAGAATCAAAACTACAGCCCAGGGTGCTGATGGTATTCCTATAATTATTATAAACAAATTAATACATCTATTACTCCCCGTACTTACTAACATTTTCAACCACTCTTTATTACAGGGAAAATTCCCATTGCAATGGAAACACGCGTTAGTCCGCCCAATTCCTAAGAAATCTCTCACCGCAAACAATGACTATCGACCGATTAGCTTTCTTCCCACTTTATCAAAAGCCCTGGAGCGACTTGCACACGAACAGGTAGCAGATTTTCTGGACATTAATCATCTACTTGACCCCCATCAATCTGGCTTTCGGAAGTCTCATAGCACCACCACCGCGCTAATTAAAATAACTGATGATATACGCAGACACATGGATGACAGAAAACTCACGGCACTAATATTGCTTGATTTTAGTAAAGCGTTTGACTCAGTAGATAAAGACATACTCCTAGCAAAACTCCGCTGCATGAGATTCTCTTCACCTTCAATAGAGTGGTTCTCTTCGTACCTTAGCAACCGTTCCCAGCAAGTCATCTACAACGATTCCTCGTCCCCTCGGCTTAATGTTAACCAAGGCGTACCGCAGGGCTCAATTTTAGGTCCTCTATTGTTCTCTTTATTCATAAATGATTGTTCTCAATACTTAACTTACTCCAAGCATCATTTGTACGCCGATGATCTCCAAATCTACTTAGACACAAAACCCAATAACTTATCTCTTTCCATAGCTAACATAAATCATGACTTGGCCCAACTTCAAGAATGGAGCTACGATAATTTTCTCACCATAAACCCCTTGAAATCTCAAGCCATTTTAATCGGTTATCCGAAACTACTGGCATCTATAAACCTTGCAGAATCAGTTCCTCTGTCTTTGAACGGCTCAGTTATACCCTATTGCAAAATCGTAAAAAATCTCGGGATTCTAATTAATGAAACGCTCACCTGGAATAATCATATAATAAAAATCTGCAAGACGGTAAACTCCTCCTTACACACTCTAAGGCCTCTCGTTAACATTCTTCCCTCGTCACTAAAAATACAGCTAGTGACCTCCCTAATTTTTCCTCACTTCGATTATTGTGATGTTGTATACCAGGACTTATCAAAGGAACTCGCCATTAAGCTACAACATTCTCATAACACCTGCATCAGATTCATATTTAATCTTAAAAAATCTGACCATGTCTCAGAATACTTCCGTCGACTCTCCTGGCTAAAACTTGATTCCCGAAGAAACCTTCACCTTCTCTCTCTATTGTATCAAATTCTAAATAACAACATCCCTTGTTATCTTTCATCTAATTTTGTCACCATTAATACAGTTCACCGTTGCAATACCAGAGGATGTGATAAACTACTAACTCCACTTCATAGAACAGAAATTTACAACAAATCCTTTACTGTCACTGCTTGTAAACTCTGGAATGGCCTTCCAACGTTAATAAAAAACTCTCTATCTCTAAGCACTTTTAAACGCTTGTATTACAAGCATCTTCTCTCACTTCCCATGCATTGAACCACACTCTATCTTTTCTTTCAGGTTGTCACAAGAATGCGCTTATTAGGCATAAATTTATAATTTTATTTTATTTATTTTTCCTGTATCATAATGACAATGTAATCTCCCAGGCATACATTACCCTACAATCCCTGTTCCCCTCTCACCCCCCTCCCTCATATGGATATAAATTTATGTACATATGTTTGTATTTATGAATGTTTTTTTTTCTCTCTGTTTCTCATATTATTGATTTTTTTTCTTTTCCTTCCCCTGAACTATTTAGGAATTTTCGCGGTTTTTTACACCTGTCTTCTCTTCGTAGGTGTTTTCCGCAGTGGGAATTTTTCTGTGTTAAAACATAACCGATACACAGTTTTTTATGACCCACAAAACTAACATTCTTTGGTAATACTCTGTTATCTACTAACAAATATATTAACTTGTAATTAATTTGTATTTTGTTAAAATCTGTATGTAATTAACTCCTCTTATTTTGTAAATATTGTAATTACTTATATGACGAAAGGGTTAAATGTAAGAAGGGACTACATAGTCTCAATTTCGCCCTAATAAAGTCGTTTGTCTGTCTGTCTGTCCCTCCTATTAAAGCATTCAAAGCCCACTTTCCTTAGTTATATATAATTTGTCGAATGTCCCTCATATGAATGGCACACTATTTAAATAGGAATTTGAATCGACATAAATAAGGAGTCCTCTGGCAGCATATTGAGTAATATGAAGTCCCGGGTTCGATCCCAATCAGGTCACTTTTTTATTCAATTTTTTATTTAATTTCTTTATTTAATTTGATTGATGATTTTGATTTGAATATGGCCATTGAGTAATCTTTTTTTAACTAAAATTTTAAATAAATTTAAATTCATAGATTTTCTGTTACCTTGAAATATATATTATGAATTATAAAAGCAAAGTAGATTATTCTATTTTTTTGGGAGAGAGGAAGAGAGAGGCCCGAATGAGAGTTTACATAGGAACTTATTCAACAGATCATATGTGATTTTAAAACTGAATATAAAGTTTTAACCAATTTTATAGCATTAAAACTTAGCCAGGCAATGTGTTATGGAAAGAGTTGTAAATAAAATGTTCGAAATTATCCATATTAAGTAACATAGACAACAACTCATCAACATGATGCATGCATTTTCTCTCTCTCGTGTTCTAAAATGCAGATGTGTACAGGGACAGATTTCCCACTAGGTAGGAACATGGCTAGAGGCATTGGCGTTCTAGATATGTGATCATTATTGTTCATGTAGCAAAAAGAATTTATCAGTTTTCTGTTAATCACTTGTGAGAAATCCTACATTTGCAAACGAAATGACATAATTTTTTATGGAAAACACAAAAGTCGGGATGCTGTAAAAAAAACCAGTGCTGCATATGTAATAATATGGAATACATAATAATATACAAGCTTAATATACTTTATAATGCAATAAAATAAAGAATAAATTGTATTTTTATACTTGTAAAATCATTTTAATATTTCTTACCTCAAAGTCGCTGAAAAATATTCGAGGTTTTCTGGTAAGCTTCACGGATTAACGTGTTCACACTTCAAGTGTTGCACTCAAACTAGATTTGGATATGTGCATTCACATCTATGGTGGTGAGCTTAGCCTTCTTCCCTATATTATCCTCATACTTAATGAATAAGGAACAAAATGCCCTTTTGTATTCCGTGTGGGTCATTGTGTTAAGGAAGATATCATTAGTATTATTATTCACATAAACGCTACAATTGGGAGCAGGTCCCGGTGGCAGCGGGTCCCCATCACAACTCAATGCATAATACCCAAATTACATGACAAAAATTGGGTTTACTTAATACAAAAATATAAGCTTTTTGATACCATTTCCTATACACTATATACTACTTCTTAACTTCAAGTCACAGGAACTCCCGTCACAACAGCTTAGGTATCACTCAATACATAATGCCCAAATTACATAATAACAATTGAATGTACTTAATACAAAAATATAACCTTTTTTGATAGTAGTTCCTATACACTATATACAACTTCTTGACTTCAAGTCATAGGAACTCTCATCACAACAGCTTAGCTACAAACTACAACATGTTTCATTTGTTATTTGTCCATACAACTACAAAAATTTAGAATAAGTAAATAATCTTCTTCATTAAAAAAAAATTCGACCTTAATTTGACATTAGATAGTTATTTGGATTATTGTGATTAAATTATAACCAAACTATGTTTATTTACAATAATTAATGCCGCTTGGTGGCGCAAGTCCTATAAAAAACTAAATAAAATACTAACCTACAAAAACTCATATTAAATATTAAATACTAAAGTTTTTAACAATTTTACTTTTAAATGCTTTCTCGGTTTGAGGAAAGGGCATAAGAAGTTCTTCAGGTAATTCATTCCAGTCCAGTGGCGGCTCGTAGCTAAAATTAGTGGGGGTGCTGCTCCAGAAAATTTTTAGCCTTTGTTTTAAAATTGTGTAAAAGGAAAAAAACATGTATAAAAAGAAAATTTATTCAGGAACTTGATAAAATCTTAACAAAAAAACCAAACATTTTTTACTTACTTTAACTTAAATTGTTAAAGTTCAAGCTTGATCTATTCATTTAAAAATGAAATCCATTCTTCTTGTTTTAATTTGCGCAAAAAGTTCTATAATTTTCTCCTTGATCTCTGGATGACAATTGAGGAAATTTTTCTCCATTGAAAGTACTGCAAGCGCATTTAGTCTTTCCGAATTCATAGTGCTTCTTAAAAAAGTTTTTATTCTTTTCAATGCTGAAAAGCAGCGCTCTGCCTCTGATGTAGTCATGGGAATTGTCAAGAGGATTTTTATCAGTTTCGTAATTTCGTAAAAACATCATCTAGATTATTTTCCAAGATAAATTTCAGCAGCTCAATTAATTTGCAATATTCATGAATATCAGTCCTACAATAGAATACTTTTAGTTCAGTTTCAAGCTTTCTTTGTCAATCATGGGATAAGCTTCAGTGGTCAGTACTATCTCTTTTGTGGGATGTTCATTCTTAAATCTAGTGAAGCATTTCTTGTTGAACAATTTAGCAGCTACTAAGTGTTTAGTGGAAGAATATCTGTCCATTATATCAACACATATATAGTCACACACTTCCTTAGCTTCTGCCATGAGTGTCTTTGAAGGATTCTCACAGTACTTTGAGTTTCTCAATTCTAAAATAGCAGTTTTGAAATTTGTTATATATTCATTAACTTTAAACACACTAATTTCTCGAGATTGCATTTGGTTGTAAATTATTTCAACATGAGGCATAATCTGATGAAAAAGCTCTAACCAAAACTTGAAATTATCATCATTCAGGTATTTTAAAATTCCTGTTGCTTCTGCAATGGTTTGATCTGCATTTGATGTTGACTGAATTTCAGTAAGGCAGTTTTTTAAAGGTTGCAAATTTTCATGAACTCTGTTTATGGTCCGTATGTTGAAATTCCACCTTGTAGAGGATGGACGTGGAATACTGACATCCATATGTTTCTTGAGAATGGACACACGTTGTGGTGATCTTGAGAAGAATGTTGGAATAGCCAGAATGTTAGAGAAAAGTATTCTTGCGTTTCGTGTAATACTTGTTGCATTTCTCATTATTAAATTAAGTTGATGTGCATAACAGTGAATGAAATGTGCATTACTATAAACTGCTTTTATTTTTGCTTGAACTCCTGCTTTTTTGCCTTTCATGACATTTGCACCATCAAATGTCTGAGCTATCAGTTTTTGTCCATTTCCTTGAAGGATTATGTCCAATTGTTCTAAAATATGTTTTGATATGCCATCTGCAGTTTGATTTTCTGGAATAAAGAATCCCCAAAAACACTCAAATATTTCTTCATTCAATACGTACCGTAGAACAAGGACCATTTGAGTGTGTTCCGAAACATCTGTTGTGTCATCAGCCATGACAGCTACAAAGGAAGCATTTCTAATTTCCGTCCTTATCTCCTCATGGTATATTTGTAGCAGGCAGTCAAGTATCTCATTCTGAATGGTCTTAGAAACACCTTTGAAGACTGCACTGGTTTCTAAGTGATTCTTCAAATCTGAATCTAATTTAGATGCAAAATTTACTAATCCTCTAAATACCCCTGGATATACTGAATCGTCTTTTTCATCATGTCCACGTAAGGGAGTTTCAAAGTTTCCACAAAAGTAAATGCAGTCTATTATTTTGGACAAAATTTCACGGTTCTTTTTAACTTTTATATTATGCTCATTGATTGAAAGTCTGTATGCCTCACTAAGTTTCTCCTTAATACTTACGGTTCCTAAAAGTGACAGTGAAACAACATTATCAACGTGCATCTTTGACTTCTCATGCTTTTCAGTTTTTTCTTTCATTTTGTTTATATTTCTAAAACCATCTTTTGTCCACGGTACATCACCTCCAAACAGCAAACACGGGAAGCAAAACAGTGATTTTTTACTTCACAGCCGCAAAGCCAACTTTTGCGTTGGTACCATTCAGAATTAAAGCTACGAATATATTTCTTGTTGTTGCTTTTGCCTGGCTGATGTATTAGAATATCAGGTGTTGAACGACCTCTTTTCTTAACTGTAACTTTCTAATGGAGAGATAGCTGTGAAAACTTAAGCTGCTGAAGTTCACTTACAGTCACAGAACTTATTTCTTGGGGATGCAAGGCCATGGTTAAAGTTTTCTGTTAAATAAAAGAACCGAAAAAAATGAATCAAATAGAATAGCTGGAAGCAGAATAATAATCTAATTCTACACTCTTCTACACTTTATCACATTCAAGAATATGGTACACGGTTTTTAAGCACAACACACGCTGAGTAAAAAAAAACTTCCTTCCACCATCACGCCAGAGCCGGCACTGTGAGAGCAACAGTGCTCTCTCTACCTGGCAGTCCTGCCTTCCTCCCCACCCCCCCTCCTATGTGCGCATGCGCACAACAGTCAAACACCACGTCGCTGGCACTGTGAAGCGCACAGTTCCATACAAAGATTTTTGTATCTTTTTCATAAACTGGGGGATGGCTACTGAAGTACGGACATTAAGCTTAAGGAATATATATTGTACTACAAAAATAAAGAAAGAATTAAAGAAAAAAGGGCTCATTATATTAAATGTTATCGATAATATCAAGTGGAAATAGGGGGTGCTGCAGTTCCGCAGTGCCTATACACGAGCCGCCACTGTTCCAGTCCAATGCTATTCTATTGAAAAATGAATATTTACCAACATCTTTTCTTCGAACGTTTGTACGAACTTTACATGAGTGATCATTTTCACCTTTAAATGTCGGGGTTTTAATCTTAAGTTTTAGTTCTTTCCAGGCCGGTTTACCGGTATACATTCGATAGAAACAAACTAACCTTTTCACTTTCCTCCTCTTTTCTAAAGTTTCAAACCCAAGTTCCATTAACATATCTGTTACACTATCCTCTCTTCCAAAACGACCCATAACAAACCAGGCTGCCTTTCGCTGAACCTTTTCCAATTTATTAATATGTATTCTGTCATGAGGATCCCAGACTCCTGAAGAATATTCCAATATAGGCCTTACTATTGTTTTGTATGCTAATTCTTTAGTTTTCCTACTGCTATGTTTTAAATTTCTCATAACAAAGTTAAGTGCCTTGAAACCCTTTGAAACTATACATTCTGCCTGAAGACCCCATGCTAAATCTTTCGTAATATGTATTCCAAGATATTTTATATTGTCAACCTTCGGTATTTGTATCCCTTCCATATAGTAAGGAAAATTATTATTTTCCCTTTTCATAGATAATAGAATATGCTTGTTTTTCTTAACATTTATTTTCATTTTATTTGAACATACCCAAGACATCAGCTTATCTATGTCCCTCTGCAGTAAACCTCTGTCATTTTCATCTTTAATGACTCTATAAATGATGCAGTCGTCTGCAAAAAGCCTCACTTTTGAGGATATTTGACTTGGTAAATCATTTATGTAGATTAAGAATAATAACGGTCCTAAAACGCTTCCCTGAGGGACACCTGAGGTGACATCTATTTCATCGGATAAACTATCTCCTATCCTAACCCTTTGTTTTCTATCTGCTAGAAAGGCTTCTATCCATCGCACTACCCTCATATCTATTCCTAGAGCTTAAACCTTAGTCAAGAGTAAATCATGAGGTACTACATCAAATGCTTTCGTTAGATCTATATATCACTATAGAGAGGTATTTCTGCAATATCTTCACATAACCCTAGCAACTGGAGCTTGCAGGAATGACCCTTTCTGAACCCGGCCTGACCTTCAAATATCATACAATTATTTTCTAAAAACTTCTGTATATAGTCCGCCAGACATTTTTCCATTAATTTGCAAACAACAGACGTTAGGCTTACTGGTCTATAATTTGCAACTTCTGTCTTATTTCCATCTTTATAAATAGGTATAACAGTGGCTGATTTCCATTTTAATGGGATACAACTGTTTGCTAAGGTAACAGTAAAGATGTGATTTAGGTATGGTATAATCGCTTCGCTCCCTAATTTTAATGCTCCTGATGCAATATTATCAGGTCCTGTGGACTTATGCCAGCGCAGACTCTTTACCTTTATATTAATAGTATTAAAGCTAAACTCAATTCTTGGTCCACTTTCATTTGGTAATCTTACTTTGCCTAAAGCATAAGTTTTCACTTGGAACACTTTGGAGTACCATTTATTAAATTAGTTTGCCTTTTCTAAGTCGCTTATGATTAATGCCCCTTCATTATTTTTTATATTTTTAATCTTGTCTTTGGTATCCTTCCTTCTCCATAAATACTTATAGAAGTTATTGCTATCTTTTGAGTTTAATATATTTAGTAAGTATCTATCATGCGCAACCATTTTGTCTTTATTTAATTCTTTTAACAACTGAGTATATGAATCTCGTGAACATCCACCAGTGTTCAGCTTCCTGTGCACATCTCTTACTTTCCTTTCAAACCTCCTAATTTTCTTATTGTAAAATTCAGGATCGGGATTGTTTTGAATACATTTTTTTGGAACATACTTCTCAGTAGCTTCGAAAATTATTATTTTGAATGCATCCCAAATATCATTTACGTTTATTCCGCATTTTACCCATCCTATGAAATTTTCCCTAAGGTAATTTTGGAAGCCTAGTCTGTCCGCTTTGTGATATCTCCAAATGACTTGCTTACGATCCCTTTTCACGCGGTCAGTTTCGAACTCCAACTCAGCTAAAACCGCCTTGTGATCACTAATGCCTTGGAAGGTTTCACAACTCACGAATGAGTCAGACGGTCTTAGAAGAAAAATGTCTAAAATATTTTCCCCTCTTGTTGGGATATTGGTTACCTGCTTAAGCCCCCCATCGCGTATGAGGTTGTTTACCAGTTCCTGCGCTTTACCTCCTTCCATAGATGGCCCGTCCCAGTTGACCTTGGGGAGATTTAAATCTCCTGCAATTACTACTCCGTTTCTAACCGTTTTTTCATTTACGTGGCTATAAAGGGTCTCTAGAATGTCGAAATTTTCCCCTGGTTTTCTGTATCCACCTATGATATTTAAGGCTTTATTACTCTTTCTTCCGTATATTTTTAAGCACAAAAGTTCGCTATGTTCATCAACCCATATTAAATTACTGAGAATTTCATCTTTTACGCATATAAATACACCTCCATCTCTCTGGTTTCGATCCCTTCTATAAGTAGTGAACCCGCCTGGAAAGATTTCTTTAGAATCAATATCACTTTTTAACCACGACTCGGTACCGACAATTACATCTGCTTCTGTTGCCTCAACTAGGGTTGCAAACTCTTTACATTTATTTAAGATACTCCTACAATTTACCTGAAGAATTCTTATTCCCTTACCTGGATTTTAGACTTCTTTATTATACGATATATGGCCCCCGTCTTCAATGTCTTTCATCGTCTTCTTCGTGTTGTCAGCACCTCCGTGGTCCTCTTCTAGTTTCCCTGCTTGGCGTGTTGTATTACATTTTCCAGCAAACTCCCGAATTTTTCGCTACCTCTTCTATTTAAATGTAAACCGTCCCGACCCAAGTCCTTATCACTTAACCAGCAGTTCGGATCCACGAAACACAAGTTTTGTTTAGCACACACCCAATCAATGCCTTCATTGATATAATCCACTCTTTTATTTGCAACGTCCCTCCTTCTAATTATTCCACTCACTACTATATTTGCTTTCTTAAACTTTTTCTTCGCTGTTGCACACATATCCCAAATCAATCCGATGGCCTGGTCTTCAGTCCGAGCACTTTTTATATCATTTGTTCCTACGTGGATTGCGATCACTTCTTCCTCCCTCTCCTCACTCAGATCCATAATTTTCTTTTCCATTTGCTCGGTTTTAATTCCCGGAAAACAGTTCACTAAAACACCAACCTTTTTACACTTCTCTCCGGCAAACCGTAACATAGAATCACCTAATATTCTCACCTTCGGCAGCTGGGCCTCTGGGATTTTATTGTCGTGATTTTTATCGATATTATTCTTCCCTTCATCATATCTGTCCCTGAAGGAAACAACTTGAAGTTCTTTCTTAAGCGCACTGTTCTCTCTTTCTAATTTCTCTATCACACTCTTAGCCTCATTTAGATCTTCCTTTAACGATGATATAATCTTCTCCGCGTTATTTAGTGATACCTTTCGGTCCCCTTCGACGCAACTGCTGCACCGCCAATTCTCTTTTACGCACTCCTCCAACTTATCCTTGGTGCAATTGAAGTGAAACCACATATTGCATTTCGAGCACTGTGCACCGTTTCTCAGTTTTTGCTTGCAAGAGTGACACTTCAAGTCGATCACGGCACCAGAGCAAGAGCCCTTCCCCATACTTCTTTGGTTTTTCAGGTAAAAACCTTCACCACAGGAGCGCCTCAGAAACACATCCTTTCACCACGACAGCTCGGCAATGAATGAGATAGAGATAGAGATTATAACTGCTGAATTTTTCAAGGATTGTGAGTATATTTTCTGTGATAGCTGAGTAATTTCTATTCTTTGACTAAAAGAATAAAAATAAAATTTATATAAATTTTTAAATGAAATCATGCTTTATATGCACTAAAAAAATAAATTTAAAATTCATACAATTGAATGTTCCTGAGAGTAAAAATTGTTTTTGGAATATAAAAGTTATGTAGTATATGTATTAAACAAATAAATCATCATTACTATTTCTTTGCCATATAATTTTCATATGCCCAAAACTATTATTATTTTTTAGAGAAATTAATTACATGAATTTTATATTTCTCATTTACTTTTTAGTACATAAGTCAGTTTCATAATTATTTATTTGAATTGTATTAGGTTGTCAAGAAATTAATGTCGTTTTTTTAAACTAAAGAAAACAATTTCATTGAAAAGCAACAAAGTTTAATCAGTGATATAATTTCCATTATGAACTATGATAGCCTCCCATCTAATGACCAGATTTTCAATCCCCCCCCAATTATGCTAATTATGATGCCATCGGTGGGTACTTATCCGTGTTATTTTTAATTTTGTTTACTGTTATTTAAATGCAATTTGTTGCTATAAAAGTAAATTTAAAGGATCATAATAGTAATAATAATCTTTATTGGTCCCAGGACATGCATTACAAGTATAGGACAGGTCAATACAAAGAGCTGCTAATAAAAGGAAAAGACAGGTGTCCCCATTAATTATGCAAGAATTCCTCTACAGCAGGGGTGGGCAAACTGCGGCCCGCAGGCAACATGCGGCCTGCGAGGGCATTTTATGTGGCCCGCGATGCCATTATGAAAGCGAACCGTAATATACGATAGAGATAATTTCATATTTGTAGTTTAAATTAATGCCGGAAAACCTTCACCAGTGATGTTATGGGGATAACATATTATTGATTTTCACTAAGAGGATCCCTCGATTTACCTTACATTACTTACGAAGTGAACCCTAACGTGGCCCACCAAAGCATTTTCATCTGTTTATGCGGCCCGCCTAAGAAGCTGCAACTGTTAATGCAGCCCGCCACGTAAAATTTTTGCCCACCACTGCTCTACAGAGTAGAAAGGGTTGTTAACCAAATATTGCTTAAGTTTGGCTTTAAATAATGAAAGACTTATTGTCCTCCTCAAATTTCTTGGTAATTTATTACAAAATTTTGTCCCAACATATACAGGATTGTTGACAAACAAACTCAGGTTATGAGGAACAGTTCTTAGATCACTATAATTTCTTGTATTATAAGAATGAATATCACTATTCGATTCAAGACCCAGTAGCCTGAGGTTTTCTCTAACAAAGATAATAGAATAATACCATATTCACCCGAAAGGAAGACAAGGTTTTTTCACAAAAATGCCATTAAAAAATATTAGGTATCGTCTTAGAATGGAGTATGAGGATTTAAGGTGAGAATACACCACTATTTTAAATGAACCATGAAACACCCGGATGTCTACTATATGTCCATTAAAACATTTATTATTGCATAAAGTAATACATCGTATTTAATTAATTACTACAATACTTTTAAAATTTCAGATCAAATTTCTTAAAATTGCTCCCACAGACCAATGGTTCCACTTTGGCGGTAGGGAAGTGTTTAGAGCTGGGTAGGTAATCACGTGACAAGTTGAAAAAAATGACTACAGCTGGGCGGTTCCATGCGTAATATGAAACACAAAGTCATGCAGGCACCAATTAAGGTATCTAGTAATACAATTTAAACAAGACTGATACAATTTAAACATATCTACTACAATTTAAACATGATGCTTTGCATTTGGTATGCCAACGGCAGACGTGAAGTGGACGTGAGTTTCAGAGTGTAGAAAATTTATGAGAGTACTTGAATAGTACACACTTTGCTGAGTTTTAAAGTGAAATAGTGACAAGTTATTATTTATAACTTTTATAAAAGATACCCCAAACAAATGGCAGATAGCGTAGAGAAAAAAGGAACTGAGGTAAGAGAGAATGTAGCGAATGGAATTAGAGGAAGTTATGATAGAAATTTAAAGTTAATGGTGGTGCGCTATGCAGAAGAAACAAATAATTGTGTGGCAGGGAGGAAATACAATGTGACTGAAGCAAATGTGCAAAGGTGGAAGCAAGCAAAAGAGAAACTTGAAGGTGCTAACTCAACACGGAGATCATTTAGTGGACCAAAACGAGTCTGATTTCATGCATTAGAAGAGGAAATTCCAAACTTTGTGCATATTCAAAGTATGGATGGTAAACTGGTGATGCGGGATATCATTAAACTGAGAGCCCAAGAATTAGCATGATCGCAAAACATACCACACCAAGAATTTAAGGCTAATAATGGATGGTGTGTGCGCATGATGCATCGTAATGGTTTTAGCCTGCGACAAAGAACTTCACTTTGCCAGCGTCTACCTTCCAACTTCACGGACAAACTAATAACTTTACCGAGGCATGTAATTCGGTTGCAGAAAAGTCACAATTACCTTCTGAGCCAAATGGGTAATGCAGATGCCATCCAATTACACAGTCAACGAAAAAGGTGCAAAAAATGTCATCATAAAAACTTCCTGGAATAAAAAACTGCACATTACTGTAATGCTGGCTGTATTAGAGGATGGAACAAAGTTATGTTATTTTAAAATGCAAACCAGTGCCTAAGGAAGTACTACCAAATGGAATAATTGTTATATGTCAAGGCCAAGGATGGATGTCAGCTGATTTAATGAAGGACTGGCTAAGCATAGTGTGGAATCAATGACCTGGGGCACTTTTAAGGCAGACAGCAATGCTCGTCTTAGATCCGCTCAAAGGCCACCTTACAGAGGAAGTTCAAAATACCCTTCATGGTATGAATACTGACCTTGTAGTTATAACAGGAGGTATGACATCACAAATTCAAGTGCTAGATGAAGGCCTTTAAGAATTACATAAAGTCATTTTATTCAAAATGGCTTTTGGCAGGGGACCATGCATTAACTCCTACAGGGAAAAATAAGAAGCCCAGTATACCACTTCTCTGTAATCGAATCACTGCAGCATGGAAAAAAAATAGATCCCAATAGTATCTCAAGAGGATTCAAGAAATGCTGCATATCAAATTCCATGGATGGTATGGAAGACGACTTGTATAAATTTGAATACGTGGTGATGAATGAAGAATAAGGGAAGGAAAGAGGAGAGGGAGATATAAGTAGTAAATTTTTTTATTCATCCTCTTAATGTTAGCTTGTTATACATATATGTAAAAGTTATTTTGTAAGTGAACCTAATTTTTTAAGGGGTCGTCTTCCTTTCAGGTAAATACAGTATTTGATATGAGTATTCCATCTAAAATGAGTATCAAGGTATATAGTGAGAAATGTTTTTACATTTAATTTGAGGGATTGGTTTACCATTCACATATTCTGATAGATCTTTACATGTTTTTTTGTTTACAAAGTAAATCACTTGAGATTTATCAATATTACTCTCCACTTCCTTGTCTCTTCCTAAAGCCTGTCCCTCCTCCCCTCCCTCCGGACCTAGCCATTAACTCGACATTCGAGTGCTTTCCCTTTCCCCTCCCCTTTCCCAGCCCACTATATATGCTTCCAGACCTATTCCTCCCTGCATGTCCTCCTGCTGCAGTATCTCTCCCCTCTTCACCTACCGCTGCGGAACCCATTTTGTACAATTCTTTTGTCGGCAACTGTTTTACTTTAGCTGTGTGGTTTTCCCAGCTTTCCCATGCTACTTCACCCTTCCAACGTCAGTCTTATCTTTCCCCACCCACCACTAGATTTTCTTTAAAACTCCCATTCACCACCTTCTTACCAAATGATGCTGTATCATGTGCGAAACCGGTCACAAAAATAAAAAATTGTGCGAAAAGTACTGTGTATTTAATATGAATATCATTAAAAAGCTTACATTTTTTAAATAAATGATTTAAATGTAGAACTTGAGAAATTTTGTAATGTAGGCAAAATTCATACCACATTCGTTCATCACCCAATTATTCCTTACTTTGTCCCTCCTAGATTTTCCACAAACTCTTCTCATGTATCCCATCCCAACTGCATTCAAACTACTTTTATGCTTCTCCTGACACTCCCATGTTTTACTGCCATACAGCAAGGTAGGCATTAAAACACTCTTGTAGACAGACATTTTCGCTTCTTTTGACAGCCATTCATTCTTTGCAATCGACCACACACTCCCTGCCATCTTTCTACCAGCATTCACTCTCCTTTTGATTTCCCCATCTCCTCTACCATTTTTACTAAACATTCTACCAAGGTATACAAATTCATCCACTACCTCAATCGTTCCACCATTTATGCTAAATTGACAGTCGTTCACCTCATTCTCCCGATCGAACACAACTACCTTGGTTTTGGCCACATTTATCCTTAAGTACATTCTCACTGTCGTATCAATCAGGCTATCTAACATTCTCTGCAATTCTCTTGGGTTCTCAGCCATTAACACTGCATCATCAGCATACAAAAGTGCACGAACATTCTCTCCACCAACCTTAACACCCAACATATCCATAAATTCCTGTCTCACACATTCATCCATGAACACATTAAATAACCAAGGGAACATGACACATCCTTGTCGTATACCTTGCTCAACTCTAAACCAATCACTCATCATGCCATTCACCCTTACACATGCCTTACTTCCAGTATACACTACCTTTATAGCATTCAGCAACCAACCATTCACTCCATACTCGCTCAAAACATTCCACAATTCATTACGATTCACTCTGTCATATGCTTCCTCTAGATCAACAAATGCACAGTACACTTTCTTTCTTACATCCATGCACTTCTCAACCACTTGCTGTAGGGCAAATATTTGGTCGGTGTAACCCCTTCCAGGCATGAAGCCACATTGCACTCCCCACATTTTATCCATAGTTACCTTTTGTACTCTTTCAATCAAAACTTTAGTAAATTTACTTTTTTTATTCATCCTCTTAATGTTAGCTTGTTATACATATATGTAAAAGTTATTTTGTAAGTAAACCTAATTTTTTTAGGGGTCGTCATAAATTCAAGGTCATCTTCCTTTCAGGTAAATACAGTATATGTACAGAGCTGTCAGTGTTAAGATCTTTAAAGCCATAAAATGCTCTCGACAACTCTGTCATATGGTGATGTTGGCTAAGATTCTGATAGCCCACTTTTGTAGTTTGAAAACTCTAACTGTATGCATAGTATATACTGAGTGATGTGCTAACATCAATGGGGGGGCGTAATCCTCCTCAGGAGATAACATCCAGAGGCTACTTTAGCGCATAAGTTATCTATCTGTTTATCCCAACATAATGTATCATTAACGTAAATACCCAGAAATTTAGTAACCGAAGAACCACTGAGGATAGAATCTTGTAATCTTAGGAGTGGGGAAGAAACAATTCTTTTTTGGTATGTATGAAATTGAAGAAAAGTAGATTTGCTTTTATTATTAAAAACAGAATTCTCTTTGCATCAGTTTACCATGCCATTAATGGCACCTTGAGCTTCTCTGTGCATTGCACTTTGTGATTGAAGGAGATGAGTTGTATCATCCGCATACATAAAAACATTGCCACTCTTGAGATATGAAGGTAGGTTGTTAATATAAAGAAGGAAAAGTAGGAGCTAAAGTTGATCCCTGGGGAACACCTCTAGTTAAAGTTAAGAAAGAAGAAGAAATATGTGATTGCGACATTGATGAATAGATAGACACAGTGTGCGATCGTCCCAAAAAGGAAAGATTTAAGCCAGAAATTGGCTGCTCCTGAGATTCCATACATATTAATTTTACTTAGTAGGATATTATGGCTCACCAAGTCAAAAGCTTTCTGCAAGTCATAAAAAATTCCCATGACATGTTCATGCTTGTCAAGTCCCAGAATAACATGATAAACAAATTTACAAATAGCTGTTTCAGTAGATCGATTTTTTATAAAACCAAATTGAGCTCCAGAGAGAATGTTATGTTTGTTTAAGAAGATAACTCCTTCAAAAACCTTAGAAAAAACAGAATGGAAATAGGTCGATAATTACCCATTTCCACCACCCCATTTTTAAGAACTCATTGACTCAATATGTCAGGGGTGCAGTAACTGCCATCTTAACATTCCCTTTTAAAATTGATCAAGGTACACCATCGTAGCCCGCAGAGTATTTATAACTAATCTTACTCAATATTTTTTAATCTCCCAATCATCAGTGCGATAAAGAAAAATAGACTCTATACAGTGGTGAGACATGTCATGTGTTGCATTGTGTTGATACTGTGATTGTTGATTTAAGTTATTAAGCAGACTGGTTACTGTGTCAGGAAAATGATGATTAAGAAGATCAGCAATTTCAGCTGAATTAGAGACAGTACAGTTATTGAGGGAAATTGTGTCGATGGAGAGACTGTTAACTTTTGCAGATGAGGGTTTAATCAGTTTCCAAGCAGCTTTACTAAAGTTTGTAGAAGCATTGATTATCTGTATGTAATGGTTTCTTTTAGTCTCGGATATCATTTTAGCATGGCGTTTTTTTAGTGCTTTGTAATATTTTTCCATGGTGTCTGAGTTGCTTGATTGTAATTCATGGAAAACCTGTTTCACTTTGTCAGATAAATCTCTGATTTCAAGTGTTACCCAGGTTTTCCCAATGTTTTTCATGTCGTTGTTTTTGATAGCCTTTAAAGGAAAACACATTAAAATAGTAAATAAAAGTATCAAAGAATTTATTAAAATTAGTATCGAATGGTGCATCAATAAATACACTATTCCAACTTTGTTGATGCAGTAGATTGGAAAATCCGGTGTGGGCTGCAGGGGAAAAACAAGTTTGTAGGTGACTTTAGTAGACTGAGGGTTAGTGTTGCATGCAAGAGAAAACTTTGTCAGTAGTACCTTATGGTCAGAAAAATGGGTATCAAATGTTGAGCTCTCAAAAGATTGAATATTGGAAAAAATATTATCAATAGTAGTGGCTGTGGAGAAAGTGACTCTGGTTGGTTCAAAGACTGTTGGTGTTAAGTTGAATAGCAGAAAGGTGTCCAGTAATTGGTTCCTCTGGGTATTAGGAGTATTTAAGTCAACATTAAAGTCCCCACATACAATTGCAATATCGAAATATTTAGTAGACTTAGATAATACCTCTAAGAGCAACTCAATAAACAAAGAAAGATCACCACTGGGAGACCTATAAACACAGAGAAGGGGAATGATAAGATCATTAAAAATCAACAGTTCCACAAAACTCAAAAGTCGAACTCCCTATTGATGCAATTCTTGATTCTAAATTCTCATACATTTCGATGGTCACTTACAAAGATTAAAACACCTCCGCTCTCCGATTCCGATCTGCAGTATGAGGCGGCAACATAGAAACCATCAATTTTAACACTATCGATCCCAGCAGCATTGAGCCAGTGCTCAGAAATACAAACAACATCGGCCTCAGTGGAAGACAAAAACAAAACAAGTTGATTTAATTTAAAACGTAAACACCGAATGCTCACATGGATAATTTTTAAGCCATTGTTAGAAACTTTCTGATTGCGAGAGATATCAACACACTGCACATTGAGCTGCATAACTGGTAAAGATTTAGTATCATTGCTCAAGGAAGGCACTTTTTTGTTAAAAGATTATCAGGGAGTTTGGTTTGGGCTTCACAACAACTCATATGCTTCATCATGTAGAAATTATCAACAGCTAAATGTTTTAACCTCTTTACAGTGGATCTCCATAAACCAAAGACACTGAACATTTATCATAAATATTAATTCTAAGCTAAATTAAATGGCAGATATACAACTTTATTTACACTTACTTGGGAGATGGAGAAACTGACCACACTTTAATGGCACCATCAACATCTGAACTAGCAATCATTGTTCCTGACATGCTAAACTTGCATTGTGTTACAGATGAATGATGTTCATAGTATTTTTCCTAAAATATAAAACACATTGCATGTATTTTAAAAATTGTACAAATAAATTTATTTGTAAAAAAACAAAACTTTTATAACAAAAGAATACTTCTGCAACTCCCACAGTGAAAAGTGCAAAAATTTACTTTTGTTATAATAATTTTGCATCATACTATATATAAAATAATTTAATGTCTGGGGTAATGTCGGGTCAAATATAAGTACTCAAAAACTGCCTAACGTAGAGACAAGTGGAATGTGTCATTTTAACCGCAATAACAAGTATGGGGTTTATAAAAATAAATTTATGACGGAGTAGGGCCAAGTATTGCCTTGAAACATTGATTATATTGTATGAAAAAAATTTAATCTAAGGCAAGGATTATCAACTTTGAGTAAAGGGCTACAGGGAGAAGTTTCAAGTGCTGAGTTCAGGGGAAGGCATTCTTTTCTGTATAGCAGGTTGCATTGTTTATAGCAAATCCTTCAGCAGCCCAGATGAGAGTTATCTAGAGATTATGAAGTAGCATGTACATGAAATCAAGTCTAAATAAAGATTTAAGGTTTGATTGATTTTAAAATTAAAGGTTTCATGTAGAATTTCACCAAAAAATACGAATTTTTATGTTAAATTATACAGATCACTTTTTCTTTGTAGCTTTGTGCAGGCAGCATAAAATGCTATCAGGGGCCAGGCATGGCCATGCGCCTTACACTTGCCCAGCCCTGCCTTGGTCTTGCTAAATGTGTCCATCTACGGATGTCGATATAGAAGAGCAAAAGTGGGCAATATCTTCAATTTATAAAGTTGTGGCTGTTATATGCCACAGGCACAGGTTCTTTAATGAAACTTGTCATCAAAGGATTCTTAAAATTCTAAAATTTTTAGGTTACAAAAGTCCTAAAACCCCAGCCTGCTGTGAGTGCAAGTGCCCATCAAAGTACAGTTTCTAAACCCTCTTGCATGGATCAACCCCTCAAGCAAGATTTTAAAATGCCTATCTCTGCAATTTAAATACCACGAAGTGCAACTTGTGTTAATTTAATTATTTCTCTGAAAACATTAAAAAATCCAAAAAGTTAGCAATATTTAACACTGTTGGTTCACTATATATGATTTTTTTAGGTTGGCAACATTTAATTTTGAATAGATTTTGTACTTGCAACTTTATTCTTCAAGGATAATGAATGATTCCTTTCATTACATGGTACTACCACACACACATTCCCCGAGCAGCTCCTACAGTGATAGGATGTCTCTTTTCTAATTTGCTTCATCAAGCAAAGAACACAATTCCTTAATACTTAATTTTCTCTTTCCTGAATGGGGAGTTGCTTCTAAAATGTGATGTCCTATTAGTCTCATTGCATCAGAGTCAATGCACATTGGCTTCCCCATTTTATTTTCAAATCCACACTCCAAACATTTTTTGAATATTTCATCTATAAGTGTTATTTGGAATAATAATTAGTTCATTTTGTTGTCTTTTTTAAAATATAAAATGTCTACATGGCCAATATCATTCTACTGAATAACACGAGCGATCTAGATTTCATAATCTCTCAATAATACCTTCCTCATCCTCTAATTCGCTTTCCGAAGATATTCCTACAATTCACTAGAGAAAGAATACTTTCATCATCACCAACTTCATTTTCAGTTATATTTAGCGCCCTCCTTGACGATGCTGCCATAGTCTTCAACTGAGGAGAGAAAACCTTTATTCTTTAAGTGGGTTAAGAGAGGATATATTTGTATTGGAAGGTTCCCTGATCCAAGGAGCTTAGAGACATCTATGATTCATGCAAGAAACTCATTCCATAAAGGATAAATGAGCTGTAAAATAAATGTGGATGCTGCATGGGCTAAACTAAAAAATTGCCATATCTACCCAAATCCAAGAAGAGGTTTTTTCAAATCTCAGCATGCAAAAATTGAGGGTCGTATTAAATTCGAGTATGAAGTAGGGTTACGTGCTTAATCGATGTTTTTTAAAAAAATGAAACAAGATAAAATATTTGTATCTACTGAAATTTTTCATCATACAATTATGATCCGGATTTAAATTAATACATTATTATTTTTTTATTATTAAATTTATTTTTTCTCAAAGAAAAATTTGTAACAAACCATATCAATGAATTAACGAACTGTACAGCTGGCCTGAATATGTGCAAAATACATGCTAAATACATATGTAGAAGTGATGTGTTCTTTAATGAACTAGAGAACTATTGAATTTCATTTTTGAACAATGACATTCAATGAACAATTCCCAAAAAATGAACTAAACTTTCCTTTTCTAGGCTAGGCTGTTTCTGTACGAATACAGGGAATGTGGAGATCATTAAGACCATGTGTGCAATAGCTGTGTATATTGGAGTTTTTTTCAAAATCATGTACATATGTTCCTTCTTGTGTAAAGTAGGATAGTGAGGATATATACACAGGGCAGGGGCAAAATATTCAATTTTCTAAAAATGGGAAGACAGGAAGTGTGGTACGGTTCATTAGCAATGAGATGCATCAGTATCTTTTTAATTTTAAAAATATTAATAGCAAGTGGGGAAGAACCCCAGAAAAGAATGCTGTTCTCAATATGGGAGTAAAACTCTCAATAATATAAAGACAGAAGTACATCAGTGGAGACTGTGAATTGAATTCACCTTATAAGGAGGCAAGTAGAACTCAAATTACTGGATAGTTACCATATTTACCCAAACGGAAGACGAGGCTTTTTCACAAAAATGCCATTAAAAATATTAGGTATCGTCTTAGAATGGAGTATGAGGATTTAAGGTGAGAATACACCCCTATTTTAAATGAACCATGAAACACCCGGATGTCTACTATATGTCCATTAAAACATTTATTATTGCATAAAGTAATACATCGTATTTAATTAATTACTACAATACTTTTAAAATTTCAGATCAAATTTCTTAAAATTGCTCCCACAGACCAATGGTTCCACTTTGGCGGTAGGGAAGTGTTTAGAGCTGGGTAGGTAATCACGTGACAAGTTGAAAAAAATGACTACAGCTGGGCGGTTCCATGCGTAATATGAAACACAAAGTCATGCAGGCACCAATTAAGGTATCTAGTAATACAATTTAAACAAGACTGATACAATTTAAACATATCTACTACAATTTAAACATGATGCTTTGCATTTGGTATGCCAACGGCAGACGTGAAGTGGACGTGAGTTTCAGAGTGTAGAAAATTTATGAGAGTACTTGAATAGTACACACTTTGCTGAGTTTTAAAGTGAAATAGTGACAAGTTATTATTTATAACTTTTATAAAAGATACCCCAAACAAATGGCAGATAGCGTAGAGAAAAAAGGAACTGAGGTAAGAGAGAATGTAGCGAATGGAATTAGAGGAAGTTATGATAGAAATTTAAAGTTAATGGTGGTGCGCTATGCAGAAGAAACAAATAATTGTGTGGCAGGGAGGAAATACAATGTGACTGAAGCAAATGTGCAAAGGTGGAAGCAAGCAAAAGAGAAACTTGAAGGTGCTAACTCAACACGGAGATCATTTAGTGGACCAAAACGAGTCTGATTTCATGCATTAGAAGAGGAAATTCCAAACTTTGTGCATATTCAAAGTATGGATGGTAAACTGGTGATGCGGGATATCATTAAACTGAGAGCCCAAGAATTAGCATGATCGCAAAACATACCACACCAAGAATTTAAGGCTAGTAATGGATGGTGTGTGCGCATGATGCATCGTAATGGTTTTAGCCTGCGACAAAGAACTTCACTTTGCCAGCGTCTACCTTCCAACTTCACGGACAAACTAATAACTTTACCGAGGCATGTAATTCGGTTGCAGAAAAGTCACAATTACCTTCTGAGCCAAATGGGTAATGCAGATGCCATCCAATTACACAGTCAACGAAAAAGGTGCAAAAAATGTCATCATAAAAACTTCCTGGAATAAAAAACTGCACATTACTGTAATGCTGGCTGTATTAGAGGATGGAACAAAGTTATGTTATTTTAAAATGCAAACCAGTGCCTAAGGAAGTACTACCAAATGGAATAATTGTTATATGTCAAGGCCAAGGATGGATGTCAGCTGATTTAATGAAGGACTGGCTAAGCATAGTGTGGAATCAATGACCTGGGGCACTTTTAAGGCAGACAGCAATGCTCGTCTTAGATCCGCTCAAAGGCCACCTTACAGAGGAAGTTCAAAATACCCTTCATGGTATGAATACTGACCTTGTAGTTATAACAGGAGGTATGACATCACAAATTCAAGTGCTAGATGAAGGCCTTTAAGAATTACATAAAGTCATTTTATTCAAAATGGCTTTTGGCAGGGGACCATGCATTAACTCCTACAGGGAAAAATAAGAAGCCCAGTATACCACTTCTCTGTAATCGAATCACTGCAGCATGGAAAAAAAATAGATCCCAATAGTATCTCAAGAGGATTCAAGAAATGCTGCATATCAAATTCCATGGATGGTATGGAAGACGACTTGTATAAATTTGAATACGTGGTGATGAATGAAGAATAAGGGAAGGAAAGAGGAGAGGGAGATATAAGTAGTAAATTTTTTTATTCATCCTCTTAATGTTAGCTTGTTATACATATATGTAAAAGTTATTTTGTAAGTGAACCTAATTTTTTAAGGGGTCGTCTTCCTTTCAGGTAAATACAGTATTTGATATGAGTATTCCATCTAAAATGAGTATCAAGGTATATAGTGAGAAATGTTTTTACATTTAATTTGAGGGATTGGTTTACCATTCACATATTCTGATAGATCTTTACATGTTTTTTTGTTTACAAAGTAAATCACTTGAGATTTATCAATATTACTCTCCACTTCCTTGTCTCTTCCTAAAGCCTGTCCCTCCTCCCCTCCCTCCGGACCTAGCCATTAACTCGACATTCGAGTGCTTTCCCTTTCCCCTCCCCTTTCCCAGCCCACTATATATGCTTCCAGACCTATTCCTCCCTGCATGTCCTCCTGCTGCAGTATCTCTCCCCTCTTCACCTACCGCTGCGGAACCCATTTTGTACAATTCTTTTGTCGGCAACTGTTTTACTTTAGCTGTGTGGTTTTCCCAGCTTTCCCATGCTACTTCACCCTTCCAACGTCAGTCTTATCTTTCCCCACCCACCACTAGATTTTCTTTAAAACTCCCATTCACCACCTTCTTACCAAATGATGCTGTATCATGTGCGAAACCGGTCACAAAAATAAAAAATTGTGCGAAAAGTACTGTGTATTTAATATGAATATCATTAAAAAGCTTACATTTTTTAAATAAATGATTTAAATGTACAAAAATATGTTCAATCCATTTCTTCTAATTTTGAGCATTGAGGTTCAGTACTGTAATATAATTGACTTTTATTCTCAAAGTCATGTCTAACTAAGATAATAATGACATTAGGCAAAGACATTGATCAAGGAAAGCTGTAAATAGTAATTACCTGGTCAAGGGCTAAATAGGTACTGTGTTCCTGTCCGTCAGAAATATCTTCACTTCCTGTTTTCAAATCTGCAGCAATACTCCTCTCATTGGACTGCAATGGCTGTTGTTGAGTCTTGCAACTTGATAAAACCACACTCCCTCTCTCTTTCCTTTCCCCTATATCGACTAATTGGTCACGTTTCATGATTCCATGGATTACTGGTAATGATTTTACAGCAGCACTCTCTGATGCTTTAGTCTCTGTCCTTTTCATCGAACTAGAATGGTTTTGCTCCATTCCAAGCAATTTATTTCCAACAAGCATCCTAAAAATTTCAATAATCAGGGGAAAGAAAACAAAATATAAAAAATTTAATAAAACCATTAAATTTCATAAATTATTATCACTAGTAAGAATCAAGAGAAGGGTTACACTGTTTTGAATGCTTAACTACATTCTATAACCTTTTTAGGCACATTTATCTTCCAGCAAGAGTCCCTATTAGCTTCAGTTTGACCATCCATAAGGGTAAAGCCTACTGAGTCATAATGTGAATCTCGGAAGCAAGATGCCACCGCGGTCACTCGGATTTTGTGCACTAGTAGTTCGAATTTTGGACGTAGGGATTAGTCCTGTCGCACCAATGACGTAACCAAAAGAAGATGGAAGGGATGGGGCAGAACCAAGATGATACCCTCTTCCCTTCCCCGACCTAATCAGCAAAGGATATAACCTTTATATATTTTAAAAGAATACTAATTATATTACAATGACTATCAGGCAAAAAATAGGTACAAATATATATATATATATATATATATATATATATATATATATATGGATGTCAACAAGGTGTTGGGATGAGGAAACCCAGTGAACACTCACCAATCAGACGACTTCAGGTTGGCGAGGCACCGGGGATGTCGGAGCGACACACGTAAAAGAACACTAAAACACAGAAACATCACAAACGTAGAAGCTTTCGGAACTACTCCTTCTTCAGCTACAGAGAGAGAACTGATGGCGGTGACACTGTGTGGAGGCATGGGGGTGGAAGGGTAGTGCGGAAAGGTCGAGGATTGGAGGATACGAAGGGGGTTGGGGATTGGTAGGGTGTTGGGAGAAGACAGAAAGGGAGTGAAAAGCTATCGAAGGTTGAGGCCAGGGGGAGTGAAGGAGTTTAGGAGATGGATATGCGAAAGCTCCCACTGACGGAGTTGGGGAGCCGAAGCATTGTCGGGGAGAGCGCGAATGACTCTCACTGTGAAGCAGTTGTTAAACTTTAAATTATGTTTGTTCGCATGAATGGCCACCGGCAGCGGTCGTTTGAGAATGACGCTGTTGCGGTGGCCGTTCATGCGGATGTTGAGGGGATTGCTGGTGAGGCCAACATAAAAGGCGGGACATTGGGTGCATCTCAGGAGGTAAATGATATTGCGGGTGGTGCAGTTGGTGGTGGAAGTTATGGGGTAGGTGATGTTGGTTGTGGGACTGGAGAAGGAGTTGCAGGGGGGGTTTATTGGGCATGTTAGACATCGGGGTCTACCGCAGGGGTAAGATCCGGCAGGGTGTAAAGGCGTGGGTGCTGGGGGTTCTTTCTTCCATAGAATATTTGCCAGATTAGGGGGACGGCGGAAGGAGAGCATCGGTGGTCTGGGAAATGGAATCTGGTGAGGGGAGGATGAGAGAATAAGGTGGGCGGCTTTCAGGATGTTTTTCAGAATGTCGTGGATGCCGGGGAAATACAGGGTGGTTAGGGTGAGTTGGAGGGTGGAATCGGTGGTGGTGTGGGTATTGGGGTGGGAGTTAGGGGTGGCGGGTGCGACTGCCCGCCGGATTTGGTCTCGGATCAGATCCGGCGGGTATCCGCGCTGTAAGAATGCATGTTCGAGGGTGCAGCAGTACTTGGCCTCAACCTACGATAGCTTTTCACTCCCTTTCTGTCTTCTCCCAACACACTACCAATCCCCAACCCCCTCCGTATCCTCCAATCCTCGACCTTTCCGCACTACCCTTCCACCCCCATGCCTCCACACAGTGTCACCGCCATCAGTTCTCTCTCTGTAGCTGAAGAAGGAGTAGTTCCGAAAGCTTCTACGTTTGTGATGTTTCTGTGTTTTAGTGTTCTTTTACGTGTGTCGCTCCGACATCCCCGGTGCCTCGCCAACCTGAAGTCGTCTGATTGGTGAGTGTTCACTGGGTTTCCTCATCCCAACACCTTGTTGACATCCATATATTCATTTTACCTTTCCTTTTCCGTAAGCTGTTATATATATATATATATATATATATATATATATATATATATATATATATATATATCCTATATTGTACTGTATTTATATTAATAAGTAGTTATAGTAATTTTAAATTTATAAACAAATCACAAAAACCGCAAGGTATTAAAAATATGTAATTATAATTAACAACCCCCATTGTAATTGAGCACTTTCTGACCGGCCGGGAATGTGGGTGTCACCACGAGGGACGGCCTATATTTGTGGTAAAACTTCTTACCAAACCAATGAAGCGAGAGGGGAGAGGGAGACAGTAAGGGTTACAAAGAAAACGAATGGGAGGTAATTGGATGAGCGGTTGGGAAAAGAAGGAGTGGGAAAGGAAGGCGAAAGCAACATAGTAGCAAACTGTTACAAAAATTACAAAAACTTGGTAAACACAAAGTTGAGCCTGAACTCATTAATTATATACATAATGATGACATACTTAATTTAAATACAGAAAGTTGCGCCCGGGGCAGAAGCCCCGCTTGCCCCGCCCTAGTTATGGCACTGCTCTCAGGAAACGTATAAAATGTACATTACTCCTGCTCATCTCCAGGTTCACGTATCTCCATTGACCTGCACATTCTGGGGTCAACGATTTCCGGAAGAAGAACTTTGGTGTAAAAGAACACTAGTTTTTTTTCCATCTTCTCTTTCCAAAAAAGATCTTTTAGTATTCGTCACACGACGCAGTCTTTTGTAGTCCAAACCACAAAATCACAGAAGGGAAGGCCTGTCACATGGAGCTGACCCTGAACTTGGTAAAAGTAATTGTGCTTTTTTTTAAGTTGAAGGTCTTCGTCTAGGCAAAAGCACTTTAAATTTTCTGAGGCACAATTTATTGTCATTGTTTCGGCCGATTTCGGGCACTTTATTTCCACAATCGTCAGTCAAGCCGTCAGCAAAGAAAGAGTGCTCCAGGTCCACGAAGAGCCCCGAAGGGAATACTCGTCTCCCAGTGATTGCCTCGTACTCCCTAATTGCATTTTTCTCTCGGAGCTGCCCATACCGTGTCGCTTCAGTCTCAAAATGCATCGAGTACAAAAGGTGCTTCACAAGGGGGCTCCACTTTGATGTCTTTCTCCGTTTGCAGACAAGGCCAAAGTTAGAAGAAGTCAGTCTGTTTTTTCTTTCTTCAAACCACCTATCGTTGGCAGCTTGACCTTGTGTGGCTCTCTGCAAGGAATTTCTTGAATTCTTGATTCACTTTCAAGTTTTTAATAAACAAAGACGCCTCTTTCTCGAATTCATCGTTGTCCATGTCCAACTTTTGGCACATTTCCCCGTAATCCTTTGCGCCATCCACGAAATTTATCCGCTTCTTGGGCTTGCCCTTTTGTCTTCTGTCTAGGCACTTCTTTACTGCCTGTAGACGTTTCAACTTGCGTTGGCATGTTGATTGCAGAGATTTATGGGGACTTTTTCCCGCAAGAATTTTCCATGCCGCATAACTCCACATGGGCCCCAGCTGAAAATCGAGGCCAGCACTGTAAGCCCTGTGCTGGTATGATCCTTTTTTTGATCTCTTAACCTGCTTTCCACCAACAAATTTTGCTACTAAAGCCATAAAATTTTTTGCGTAGTTACTTGTGTCGTTAGTCAGTAACTGGCCGGCTTTCCGAATCAAAGGCTTCAATGCCTCTTCAATTGTTTCAATGGAGCAGCTTTTTTGTTTTGTGGCCAATCACACACGCTACACCGGAATTAGCCATGTATCTATGGCCGTGACTTCTTTGCGACCACCCACCATTGACAATCACCGTAATGTAGGGAACTCCAGATGGTGTAACATCAAGTTCGATGGCTAATGCTTTTTCTTCTCTTAAGCATCAGATCCAAGATAATGTCTTCCCATGCCTATAAAAATGTTCAAATACATGTCAAGGCAGTCAGTTAATGGTAACAACATTTGAATGCTTGAAGCTTCGTGCTTATGGAATGTTGTCTTATTTATACTACTGATGCCCAAAGCAGAAAATACTTCCTCTAAATTAGCATGGCCACCTCCTATGGACATAAATCCCCACACGGCACTATCAGCTATTGTAAGATGTGCCTTAGTTCCACAGGTAGATTTTATGTGATCTTCCGGATAATATGTGTTGTCAGGCTCACTAGTAACTACTTTTTCTGCTCTGCAATGCGGACACTGAAAAACTAAACGCCACACCAGAGCCTTCGTTGACGTTGATATCAAACGGAAATATCCCTTACTGCTTTTGAGGCAAGTTGCTCGATGGTGCTCCACAGATCTGATTTCTCTCAGAAAATGCCGCCAATCTATTATAAAACGGCCATGAATTTGGTTGAACTCAGGATCAAGAGTGGGATCTGGCACGTTTTCGAATGCCATGTCTTTCACCGCGCTGAAAATAAATGTGGACATTTAGATTAGTTTTTTATACAATTTTCCCCTCTTATGAAACATTACTTCCTAATTCAAAACACACAAGCTTTCACTGATAGAATGGAAAATATTTTTAACACGTTCACGACGGCGTGAACCAACCGGTAAGTCACGCTTGTCTCTCCTCATAGGCGTCGTGACCCACCGGTGGGTCACCGGCGATCGGGCCCACAGCCGCCGTGTTACACCGGTGGGTCACGTCCCCTAAGTTAAGAATACAGTTTTCTTGCTCGTACGACCCTCAGGAAGGATTCTGATCTTTATATACGCCCACAGATGTAGCGTAGGTTACTGTGCATGGTTATTTTGATAAAAAAAATACGTAAAACTTGTAATTCTAACAAGGTTAAATAAATAATTCAACGCACTTTTGGAACATGTTTTATTCCGGTTCAGTAAAACGTGATAGCATTACACATTTTGTTTTTATTAGATAGAAATATAATCAAAATAAAAAATTGTGCAAATGAAAATTCAATTGTTTATAAAACATACGTAATTTACTTATACACTATGATACGCTATAAAAGCGATGTCTAAATTGGCATTTTTTGTAGAATACAAATATAACATTCTTTATAATACTGAATTTGAAAATGTACTTTCGAATATGATGCATAAATTCAACTTCTCTACACGTAATAAAACGATATATTTCAATAATGTATTTTACAAAATGCGAATGTCATAGATACACTGAAGTACTGCTGTGATCAGTTGAAAATCTTCAAAAAAATTTCTAGAATACCATTTCCCGAATAGATTGGGAACTCACTCGTGCAAAAGCCAAATCAAAAATGCTCGCTATTTCAGAATTTCTAAGGGTAATAAGGGAAATGGTAGAGGAGGGAATGGGGCAGCCGATGAGAAAGGAGAAGGGACGTCAGCAAATAAAAATGAAAACAATTAGAGAGTTTATAGCTGCTTGTGCTTATGGGTAAAATACTCTAATTCACTCAAATTTCGCATGGATTTTCCCTGCCCGCCTACACATCTGGTTGGGATGCGGTGCAACCAAAACAGAAAAAAAACACGCTGCAGTTTTGTATATGGTGGGTCACAAAAAATAGCATTCGACAGACATGGTATCGTAAACACATGCCTGGAGAGGGGGAAAGCTGCAGCCCTGCAAAAGACATCGGTCAACAACTCAAACTGTGACTCAACCAGAGCGGGGAGGGTCATCTTAAGCTATCTATTGTTCGGGACGTAAGGGAGAAAAAAACATCACCGGAAAATCTGCTGGAGGATCATAATGTACGAATTTTTTGACATTTCATTATATTTCTTATTTTAGAATAAATATTTATAATTTGAATAGATATTTGTAGAATACATCTAATACACATTTCTAAAATTGCCTCCATATATATATATATATATATATATATATATATATATATATATATATATATATATATATCATAAGAAAATTATTACGTAAATATAAATAATGATTTTGAAAGAATTTATAATGCTGAAACATGGTGTTTTGCTACAAGGTCAAGTACGTCATAAACGTCTTTTTATAAATGATTTCTCGCTCTAAAAGTTCTAAAACGTGTTTTTATGAAATTTGATATTATGGTATTTGGTATACTCATCACCAATCATATGATATACCTTACTTGCATTATTGTTAGCCACAGCTAACTGAATTAATGACATATTACTATGTCACTTTAATTTTTGCATTCCAATTATCTAATTACCGATCTTATATTCTTCCTTCTGCCTATTATTCATTTAATCCTCACCTAACCTCTCCCCTCCCTCCAGCCTTTTCCATAAATATAGTCCTCGGCAAAGCTTTTGTTACATGATGATGCTGTAAGAAGCAAAACCAGTCGATTAAATTCTTCTTCAGTGGAAATTTCAATAATTGTTTCTATGATAGAAAATCATAGAGAATCATCACATAAATAGATTACTGTCCATCCAAGAATTTTTTTTTTTTTTAAAAGACACCAATAAGACTTGAATTTGTATGTTTTTTAATGCTTCCTGTTTTGCAGATTTTTCTATTGACATGAGGCCTAACTTATGAGTGCCTGAAACATTGGAAAAAGCCAATACTGTTACCCCTTCCTTGCTTTTTTAATAGCCAGGTGCCAAAGCCTCATGTAGAGATGCTAAACTTCTGTTTGGGAGCATTTTAAAGTTGAGCCCAGTTTCATCACAATTATATAATTGATCGTCCATAAGGTTCTCACTTTTTATGAGATTTATGAATTTTGTACGAAATTCCTCAACTGCCTCTGGATCAGCAGAAAGTTTCTCCCCACAAATGTTCAGCTCCATACATTTTCTTCTGCCTGTCTAGCCATAAAAAACAGCCTTTTCCTTCTTAAAATTCATTCCTAAAATAAAGAGCATTTTCTTATAGCATCAGACCAGAGATCGGCCATCCCTTCTGTCGCTGTTGAGGGAATCTATGAAATGGTGCTTCACTAGTTTTTTCATAATCACTTTTTCGCATACGCATCCTCGACTGACTAACATCTTCTGAAGATTATCCGACATGCCACTTTGGAATCTTTGTTCTGTTTCTTTCTTCACCAGTCACTTGCCGTAACTTCACCAACATCCAATTTGGTTGCGACCTTTTTCATTGTTTCGGGGGGAAAATTCACCTTACAAAAAATAAGACGGCTCAGTGCAACTATTCCTGAGTGATTAATATGCAAAGGGAGAATGATGCATAGGAATAAGGTAGAACAATATCCTGCAACAAAGTATGTAGGTACTAAGTGTCCTCTGGAAGATTTGGAGTTATATGGTAAAGAAAAATATCTCTTTGTTTCATTACTCTCAAGCTACGATCTAGTAAAGAACTTTTCAATGAAAATCGATACTTTATTGTTGAATTTATTACACTGTTTCTGTTACTTAAAACAATAACCTAGTTACTTTTTAGTAAGTAGGAGATGTAGATTTATGTTCAATAAAATGGGTTGTGGAGCATTAGACTACAATATGTTGAGTGCTGCAAAATTGACAACAGAGCCAGCTGATGTTGATTACATCATCAAAGATTTTCTGAGAACTCAACCTCTGATTCAGCAGAGCTCAGATTACTGAGTTTGTTTATGAGTATTTCCCGCTAATCAACCCCTTGAATTATTGCAGCCATAACTCCTTACACACCAGACAGGAGGGAAACCCAGTGCCGGCATTAGCCTACTCTTAACAAAGAGCACCAAGGGGACCAACTCGGATTATCAAGATTTGGATTATCGAGGTTGGATTATCAAGACTAATGTATTTTAAATCAAAAGTTTTTTTTCTCGCCCCATGTGTGTGTGTCTGATGAGTAAGCGGCTATAATAATCCAAGAGGTTGATTAGTCCGAAAAACAAACAAACAAATGATTATGATTAAAATTCATTTAGTTATAGAATTGTGTCATAAACAATACCACAAAAGCCATATTTCTCAAAAATAACTATTTAGCACCCAGGGACATTAAATACATCAAGTTTTATGCTCAGCTCTCCCCAGTCCTCAGAGGTCCCTCAACAATCTTTGTTCAGCCATAATGCCTCAGCGCTTATGTGGCTCCATCAATCCACATAATACTTGATATTTATGTATGGTATAACTATTTATCGTTTGATTTTCATATACATGGGTAATCAATATATTAATACTATTTATGCGAAGAGAACATTTTCTGTGGTTTTGTTGCTTTCATAGTAATGGGAGTTCCTTCTGGTAATGAAAGAGGGTAGTGAGAGACCAGACACATAGGCAGCATATGAGAGTTTGTTCAACTGTTATTGTACCGATTTTTTTGGGATTTGTTTTGTTAGTTACTGTCTACATCCTCCTTCGGAACATCCAGTGTTTCCCCATCACCACTCTTCTTGTTAGGAATCTTTGAGTGCTTACCTAACAGTCTGCTGTGGGAAGGCATCCTATTATTCATTTGACAGTTTCAAAAGTTTTTATACTACCTCTAAATGGAAAGAAAACCTTATTCTGAGGACTTGAAGAAAAATAGATAGGATTTGCTGAAGAAACATGTAATCTTGCTGCTCAGCATCACTATGGGATGGACAAGTCGAATGTGAAAGAATGGAGAAAAAATTACTCGAATTAATGCAACAATGAATTGGAGGTGATTCTGGATGAGTCTGTGAGGAATCAAAGAAACAAAAGTTTACCCGCAACAATCAAAATTATCCAAACAAAGACTATCAAAGTTGATTGAGATCTGAGGGCAAATCCCTGGAAATTCAAAGCCAGTCAGCTGTGGGTGCAGGTATTAATGAAACATTGGTGATCTTCTCTTCACCGGTATACATTAATCACACAAAAACTGCCATCCTACTACGAGGAAAAACTGAGTTTCAACGTTTTATTATAAATTTAAGATGTGAGACATAATACCTTTAGGATCAGATTGTAAATAATGCTGACCAAACACCAGCATATCTCAATATGCCTGTAAATTACATTGTTAACCAGAAATGCAGTAAAAAGGTGAAGGTACTTAATGAAAGGTGTGAAAAAAAACAATCTTTTACAAAGTGCTTCACTTCATCTTTGAAAGACACAAGAGCTCATCGGGGTCACCGTCAAAGTGAATGCCAGAGGAAATTGTGTGTAAAGACTACACAAAGTGATCTGAAATCACTACATATAGAATAGAATCTCGGTTTTGTATCTCCCTCTGAACCTCCATATTTTATATGGGAATTACGTTTACGAGAAGCAATGCAGCATAATATTCATATGCATTTTAAAATTACTTATGATCATCGTACAGATATGGTACTTAAACCAAACAGCGCCTTGAAGATTAAAAATTCATTTTCCTAATGTTAATTTTGAAATGTGTCGAATACAAACATATATTCGTTTTGAACACAAAAATTTCTCGTTTTTTTGTTAGAAATCTTCTATCGTCAAGGGCAGTCGCATTGTTGCTCCTTGGACAAATTTAGGACATTGCTTAGAGGTTCGCCACCTCTCCACCTCCTGGCAGTCTCAGTCTCCTCACCGTCAAATTTTTTAACTACAAGCATGCAAAGATGAGTGTTATTACTTCGTAATAAATATTGTAATTATTTTAAATACGAGTTGTCGGTGCTTGCATACTGCAAGCACTGAAAAAATCTCTATACACCAAGATCTTAACTCATAAATAAACCAACGCGACAGCATTTGAACTACCCATTTAAATAAGATAAGTTTTCACTTTCCCAGAAATTAAGGCATCTATCCAGAATTTCTAAATTCTCTGGCAATCGAGTCGCATGCAAGTTTCCGAATTTCAAGTTTTATGGCTCAGATCACCCTTTTTAAGCAATAACTATTATCATCAGTAGGACAATAGCCTATATGTTACACTAAAATTTATGTAAAAATTAGGATGTTTTGTGTGTTATGATTATAGTGTCATCATCCCTGCCTTTTATATGATATATCCTATATATGTAAGAAGCAGCTATTTATGATGATACAGTCTTTAACTACTTAAAAGCTAAATTTATGTAACAACAATTTAAATCCAAATGGATGATTTCCATTTTATGTCTTTAATTACTTTGTGAAACAATAAATATTCTTTATAACAATGTTTTTATATTGTTTACATAACGAATAAATTGTTGACATATTGATTATTCTAATTTGCCTTTCACTAATTAGAGGGAAATCATTCGGCTGTAATTTTGTTTTGAGTTTTTTGTGTGATAAAAAAGTTGTCATAATATCATTGTTCTTATTATTACAAATATAAATACATTAAAATTAATTTTGTCACTTTGGTAAGATTGATTGTTGCACCATGTCTATTGGGCATGTGAAATGTTTCAAATGTTTATAATGATTTCCATTTCCCGTAAGATAACACGTAAAAAGCGACTTTTTAAAGTGCAGGCTATTATTCTTTTGGAAATTTAAATTAGAAAGGATAGACATACAATCTTCGAATTTGAACTATTTTAGGAAAATTAATGAGTTTCTTATACTAATCATTTTTTTCCACCTACCATTCAAAATCTCTCATATCAAACATTTAAAACACATATTTTGGGTAAATATCGGATTTTAAACAGGATGTTGCCTCGCCGACCACGCCATTGTTAAAATTAGAGAATCAATTGTTAACTCCACATGCATATGTGTAATATATATGAGTGCTTATCGTTGGAATTTTCGCGTAATTACCTAATACTAATGGGACTGGGATTTATTTTGTATACTTTTCCTTATCTAAACAACTATATAGATGTAGAGTAAGAGCGGGGAGGGATGTGGGGAGGGAGATAGGAAGGAAGGGATATAGAATGGAATGCACATAGAGAGTAAGGGAGGCATAAAATTAGAAATGGATGGGAGGAAAGAGATAAAGAGGGAGATGGAGAAAAGGAGGGAGAGCTATGGATTGGGACAGGAGAGAATGAGAGAGGGGGGAGATGAAACAAAAGAGAGGCAGAGAGAGGGATGGAGAGTGAGAAAGGAAAGAGAGAGGGAGGAAGGGAGAGAGGGAGGGAGAATGGGAGGGAGTGAAAATGGGAGGGAGGGAGGACAGGAGGGAGGGAAGACGGGAGGGAGGGAGGATGGGAGGGGAGGAGGGAGGATGGGAAGGGGAATGGGAGGGGGAAGGGAGGACAGGAGGGAGGATGGGAGAGAGGGAGGGAATATGGGAGAGGGAGGATGGTAGTGAGGGAGGGAGGGAGGATGGGAGGGAGTGAAAATGGGAGGGAGAGGATGGGAGGGAGGGAGAGAGGATGGGAGGGAGGATGGGAGGGAGGGAGGATGGGAGGGAGGGAGGGAGGATGGGAGGGAGGGAGGATGGGAGGGAGGGAGGATGGGAGGGAGAGAGGGAGGATGGGAGGGAGGGAGGATGGGAGGGAGGGTGGATAGGAGGGAGGGTGGATAGGAGGGAGGATGGGAGGGAGGATGGGAGAGAGGCTATATTATTATTTATTTATTATTATTACTTTATTTTTGACAAGGGGAGAAAACAAGATGGAGAAAGAAATTCTCTGGAATCTCTATTTTGGCAAATTTTACACTAGCTCTTACTCAATAATTACAGCTGTTATTATTTATTTCTAAGTTTCCCGTTGAATTTCAACAAGAAATTACACTAGAAACATCAAAAATTCCAAAAAGTTAAATTTCAGGAGTATTTTTGACCCCAATGTTCCAATTTAAATGCCCATAAGAAAACGTACATCTTAATTATGTAAGTTGTATGGTTTCAGTAGGATTACCAGTCTTACGATGGGGTTTTCAACCACATAGTAACTGACACCCATCATATGTTGGGCGTTACACTAGTATTTTTAATAAACTGGCATGCAATCACTACCAACAAACAATGACATATTGCTATTGCGAGCACAATTGTTTCCTTGTACGAAAAAACAAATTCCAACTGGAAACTTGCATTGCAACTGTAACATACATAACATTTATATAAGACTATGTAATGATACGTACTTGGAAGATTGACAGGATTAAATAAATGGCGCAATATACATTGCACAAACTTTCTCATATACGTATATAAGTTTGATCTCACTACACTTTTTGCCCCGAAATTAACTCTCCCCTCTGATGCGTGTGCATCTTGAACTGAAATAATGACACTGGATGATATATAGTAATTTTTTGGGACATATAGCTTAGTTAGTATTATTTGTGACATCAGGCTAATTGGATGGTTTTAAACAAAATCCTTAGAGCAATTTTTGAGCAAATCGAATTGTTTCAAAATATCTGAGAATAAAGTACCCTTAATTGTTGCGCAATATGATTTATCTCATCAGAATGTCTTTTATGAATGATATTATCTATAAATATGAGATATCATATGATTTAGTTTAACCGTAAGGCTGTAGTAAGTGTTTGAATGGATTGTGGCAGAGGTGTGACGTCATAAAGCTTAGGTAAGCTAGCTTAGCATACATTGTAATGTCACTGGATGGCATATGTTCAAGAGATAAATGGCTTACGTAGTCTTATTTGTGACATCAGGCTCTACAATTGGTATGATTTTAATCAAATTCTTTGGAGACATTTTTGAGTAAATAAATTTTTTTTTAAATCGCCAAGAATAAACTACCCTTAATTTTTGTGCAATATCATTTTTATGAAAAAAGGGTCTGCAAAAGATGATATATTGCACAAATATGATATATCATTCGATTTATGTATGCATTTGGGTCCAAGAACAGCAAACAAACCAACAGACTGACAGACAGATAGCATGGCAAAAACCACTTTTATGGACTCGGGGACACCTAAAACGTGTATTTCCATCAAAATCTGTCTAATTTTTTCACGATAACAATACTCTCTCAATATACAATGTATATGAGAAAGTAAAAATAGTACCGGGATGTTTTTCAGAGGGTGAAAAAAACTGGGATGGTTTTTGTATTTTTAAAAGGTAGTGGGATGGCATCCCACCCCACTTCAAGCACTGATTACATATTATTATGTATTATATGCATTGAAACATTAAGATCCCTCTGCATATGAAATATGCTTTTTCATATGTAAAAGTTATTTTTTGATGTATAGTGGTTTTATTTTTATTTATAATGATATGTTAACACGGTACATTAACATTGTAATAAAGTATTGTCAAAAATTATAGATTTAAAAAATGTAAATCATCAAAAACATTCTTTACGATTCAATGATTCCAAAGAAATATAAAGCATAAACCACATTTTCATTTCCGTTTTTCAAATATTTTCCACCTTAGGAGATATACTTTTTGTGTTAGACCCGTGAAATCTACAGGGAAAAGAGTGAAATTGGCCACCAGACGATGCAATATTATGCAACACTGCTGAAATATCACAATATTTTGGATACTTGATGAGATTTGATTAGCGCAAAATTTTAAAAAATCATAAGATTAGCCTGCGGTCGCACTGTGCATAAGATGTATATATATATATATTTTAAATTTACTTTGAAATAAAATCCATGTTATCTGCTGAAATTGGCGGGATTCACTTCTGGAATTAACTGTGGGTAGCACTGGTTCATTCTATTTCCTCCCCCCAGGTTGGGTTGAGTGATAGGGGTTGGATTCGTTCTACTTCCTCCCTCTGGGTTGGCTTGAGTGGTATGATTCTATTTCCTCCCCCAGGTTGGGTTGAGTGATTGTGGTTGGATTCGTTCTTTTTCATTCCCCTGGGTTAGGTTGAATGGTTGGATTCTATTTCTTCTCCTGGGTTAGTGTTAGTGGTTGGGGTTGGATTCAGTCTATTTCCTCCCCCTGGGTTAGGTTGAGTGTTTGCAGGTTGGAGTCGTTCAATTTCCTTAACAAATTGGGGGTTAGATTCGTTCTATATCCTCACGCCAGGTTGGTTGAAAGTTTGGATTCTATTTCCTCTTCCGAGGTTGGGTTAAGAGGTTGGTGGTTGGATTCATTCAATTCTCTCTCACAGGTTGGATGGAGTAGTAGGGGGTTGGCTTCATCTTGCTGGCGCCTATCTTGGCACAGAATCGTCCAAATGGTCCTGTAATCAAATCAGTCGAGCCAAATTGTTGTCACAGAATCAGTCGCACCGAACTGTCCTATAACCCAAATGCCAAGTGCTCTAAATCCTGTGCCTTTTTGTGTACAAAACCACCAAAGTTGTTCATTTTGAAGTTGCCTAGTCTCACTATAGACTGTATTTTAGTGGTAATTGATTAATTACATCCTACAGAGGTTCATCTATCAACATTTACACAGACTGTTGGAAAACTTCTATCAACACAAAATGCTACCTTCAGACTATTTATAGCATGCTCTTCACCAGCCAAAATGCATGCTCAATGCTGGCAGGATTTACAAAACATGGCCTTAGCCAATATTTTAACCCAACTTTAAGCCCAAACTTTGGGGGCCTTTTGAAGGCTGCCATAAACTTAGCCATTCATCATGAACTCTCCTCCTCTGATTGATGTTCATGTGAACCTCTTACTCCAAGATCCTGTCCCAAGAAGACTTCTTAATTGGCTGTCATTTGTCTCCACCATAAACCTAGTTTGCTGGACTTCAATCCTAATCAGTTGATCAGGTGAGAGTCAGTGCCACAGATTAGACAGCACTTTGCCTAACGGCAGGTACATGAGTACTTGAATACGCTCCTACATTGCTACAAGTCAAAAAAAGAGCTTTTCAAATCTCAAATTTAAATTGTATGGGTCACAGAAAAGCAGCTACCCTACTTGTCATGGCCATTGGCTAGAGTGGAACAGGTTCACCTTGTATGCTTAGCAATCCTGTGCACCTCTCAAGGTACCTACATTAGGTCCATTTCCAAGCTAGTAAAGCTATCCAGAGTAGCCAGCTAGCAGTCTCTGCTTTACTATCTCCAACCAAAATAGGTTTATTTAAAATGTTTTCACATCCCTTTTCTTTGCCCATTTGCCCTTGCACTCCATGCCAAAGTCTTCAGTGATAGCCCTCTTCAGAGTTAAGAGAGTCCTTCAACCTTTTACACTATCCATCATTTTGCTTTATTTAGTAAGCCTCAGCAGACATTTGTCCAGAAGTCAGTTCTATTTTAAATTGGTTGTTAGAGCCTCAGTTACTACCTTGATCCACTCAACCCAGGGGTTTTTCCTTGTATTTTAACATATTGTAAAGTTCGTGTGTATAAAAATTAGGTGGATGCATATTACAAGTGACTCTCAATTAAAGTACTTTGTACCTACCTATCCCTTACATCTGAACCTTCCTAATTTGTACTATCATCACCAAGCGATTTTGTAATCTACTTCTCGAGCAACCAGTGATGCACACCTCGTCTGACAGTGCATGTCTGTTCGTGCTTCTCTTACTTCTGTGGTTTATGTATATAATAAGTTTCACCAACACCTAAGTGTTCACAACTTGATTCAACAACCTTAGTGAGTTTTATCTACCTTGCATTTTTCATTAATGTGAGTTGCTACTAAAACTATTCTATTACACTCCGGTGAAATCTGCACAAGCGAATTATACCTCAGTACTTTAAACCTCATATAGTCCACTGAAATTAATTATCTCATTAATACATACAACAAGCTACATATTTGTCAAGATAAAAATTTAGTAAAAAACAAACAATCAACATTTTAAAAACTCTAGTCAATGACTAAGCTTTGGCAAACATTACTAAACCTTACCCTTGCAAAGAGCTTGCTGAACTCACACTATGACTTCCAGTCAACTGTCCTCTAGTTTTTCCCTTCTTCTCCTCCAAACTTATTGATGCTGACAGTTTACGCATACCTATAGCAAAGAAGCAAATAATAAATGATACAAAAACATCTATAGTACATTCAAGATAACTTAAACAAATGTAAGGTATATGGAATATAAAAGTAGTTCACATCACATTTAGCTCGTGAAACACTATTTTTAAATATGTATTAACAACAATAAAATTCCACTTAAATTAAAATGAGATTTTAACAATGACATGTTTCTGTGCTTTATCATGGGTCAATTCCACATAGTTACAACACAAACTGTGAATCAGAAAATATATTTATTAATTTAATGAGGGCTTGATAAAAATTTATGACAAACAAAAAAGTCAAAAAACTTCTGTAATTACCAATAAATTAAATACTATCCAAAACTATACATCAATTCTTAAAAACAATATTACTGATAATATAGGGAGAATAAAATCAACTATATGAAATTAAAACAGCCTGGTAACAGGGTGATAAGAATCTTGATTTTGCAAAATTGCTTAAGAAAACTTTTTTAATTTTTTCATTCATTTTTATTGCAGAAATACAATTTCAATTGTTTTTAATAAAATACATTTAGAAAATTTAAAAGATAAGTTTACATCATTTTTAAAAATGGCCTTAAAGCATCACTAACAATGAAAATTTTTGCAATTGAAATAAGAATTTTATGGCTTACTTAGATTTTTTTCTCATGTTAGTAAAAGAATACTGCCATATAAATAAACATTTAAATCTATAAAAATGCAGAGTAGAGGTGCACAACAGAGATGCCTACCTAGCATAAGATTTTTGCACAGGCTGCAGCACAGCCAGAATAGAAAAATTAAGAGATAGCAAAATATCCAAGACCTTGTACTTTACTCTGAGACTTGATGGCTTGGCTTACTTAGAAATAAAGGCACCAAATTACTTTGGAATGTTGAAATAAAATTTGTGAAATGTTATCTTCATATAAATTTTTCAATAATTGTGTAGATCTTACCATTAGTCTAAGCTGGCTGGAAACGATCATGCTCACTAGCATAATTGAAGAAAGGGCAGTAGTAACACAAAGAGAAGATAAAAACAGCAATTTCAGATGAAATTGACAATTAATCAGGTTAAATTGAAAAGTTTGTTAAAATATTTACAAAAGAAATTTAGGAGTAAGCTTAAACAAGTTAAAAATGCACATTCATAATGGGAGACTCAAATATCGGGAATTACTGAAAATTTTATGAAGTTGTATTGTATGGCTATTGTTATAGGCAAATATAAAGTTTTCGTTAAAGTTTTAACAGATATTTATAAAAAAGCAATTTCAAAAGGACGAGTTAATGCCAAACCCGATCACATCTGATTGGTAGCCAAAGTTTGCAGAGTGTTTAGTGACATCAGTGCATGCCGCAAGCATGTTAGCCGATGCCCTGATGCTAGCCGTGCTAGAAGCCATTGTGCCGATATAGAAGTAGAAGCTTGAAAGACATAATTCTGTTGTTTTCCTCTATACTCCGTCTTATAAGAAATATTGGTAGAAGTATTGCACCTTCCTGCATTTATTTCCCTTTGTGTTTTGCAAAATGGCATAGGAAGGGTTTTGTGTAGCCAGATCTGATAATTTGCCCAACGTTGATTCGTACATGTTTTTGCGGTACATTGGAAGTCATAGGGAGCAATATTCAGATGTTGAAATGCGTGGAGTGAAGGCGGATAGGTTTGTATTACATTTAATTGATAAAACAAGTTCGATGTAGTGCTTTTATTTTCAGTTATTGTAAGAGTACTATTATTTCGACTGAAACGAAGAAGATATATAAAGATAGATTGATGTCTTAAAACAGCCTTCCCATATTAAATGAATAAAACAACTCTAGTGTTAACTAATATTATAGAATATGTATTTATGTATTGTTTCCCATGCTGTCTTAGTATCTAGTAAGTAAAATATAGTTAGATAAGTATACAAAAGGTAGTGGATGAGGCCAAGACTTCGTGGAATTCCACAATAAAATAACATGAACAATGCTAGATAGTATTTTTTATTTATATTAAACTTTTGCTAATTTTCACAAAATATATTAAGTAAAACATGACCGGTTTCGGTGAATAATCACCATCATCTACCTTTACAGAACCATCAGGTCAAATATTGAGAAATATTATACAAAATTAATGTAAATAAACCTAGTTTCCATGTGTCTTGTCTATAGGAAATGTGGTGAAGTTTGCTGTTTTACATGTCTATCTGCTTTAGTTATTACCTATACTTGTGAAAAGAAAAACTGTAGAAGTGTTTGTGATAACTGCATGACTCTTTTGTATATGTCACGAATTTCATCGTTGCTTTTATGGCTTTTTTCTCCCTTTGAGGTCAATGAGGAAAGACTACGTTAGTAATGCTGTTGGATTTGTTCAACTGAAGGAAGAAGGAAAAATTTGTATTGTTAAAGGCAAGATTTGCCCTGAACACAGAATAAGATAAAGAGGTTATGAAGTGAGTGTAGTTGTAGATGAAGAAGAAGATTTAGTCATGTCTGTGGAGTGTCATGACTGCCCTTATTTAGCAAAACATGGTCCTTCAAAATACCATGTTGTCGTGGATAATATGTGAACAAATTGATTAAAATATTTAAATTACAGAGCTAACTTAATATGTAACATTTGTAAAAGTATTTGCTTAAAAACTTCGTACTTAAATATATGCACTGCAACAGTAATTATTTGCTTAATAAACCCATAGCCCAACGATTTCCATAAGTTTGATCTTACGTATTTAGAATAGGTATATTACATTATGGAGGTTTTGTTAAAACATATATGCTAAGTTTTTAAACATAAAAATATAATTTACTCTTTCAACATCGTTCTCCAGAAATATATGCATCATGTCAATGTAATGCCGACAAAGACATAAACTATAATACGAGGCAATAAAATTACGTACATACATATAACTAGTACTTAGATTAAAATGATCTTTGCAGACAAATGCAGTTGTACGTTCCGATATATCAGATGCATATCTCCTCATTGCTTTCAACCACAATATCCTCCGCTTCTAATTTCTTCCCAAGGAGCTCGGTAGCATGAAGAACAATTTTCTCAAGGTTTTAATTATTGTATTTAAGCACTGAGGTACCAGACAATACTTATAACCCTTCTTAAGTTCCATATTTTCCATTTTAGCTACGATATCAGGAAAAGCAACAGGACGAAGTATCAAAACCACGTGCTTTCAGTATGGTCGTAAGGCATGCGATGACGTCACGTACCCCTTAATACTCTCTCTCCAACCAGGATGCCGTTTTTGTGGGATATTTAAAAGAGTTATTTTAAATAATGTTTTTGCATAATGAAGATGATTTAACAAAAAAATGTTCACAGGAAGTAATTAAGTCAATTACAAAATTTTTTTAAAAAATTAAATATTTTGACAGTCCCCCATTAATTGTAACAACTGAATATTGATAAATTTTAAATGGTAACTTTCAAATGTTACCATGTATTGGAGCATTTTCAAATTCTAAACAAGAAAAGAACATTACCAGAAACAATTCTGTGCAAACTTTCTTCTAGTTACCATTGTGACACACTCAGAAGACAAAGATGAAAGGAGAACAAAGACTAAAGAAAAGAGAGAAAATATAAAATAGGAGGTCAAAAGCAAAAATGCTTTTAAAGTGACTGAAAGAATTACAGATGTGAACTATAACTGCAAGATACTGACACAAAAGAATTTAAATAGGATTTATTTCATTTATACAGAGAGAAAGATTTTTTATTATCGTAATGAAACACGATAACAATAATTAGTATATTTTAGGTATTTTGGGTAATGATAATTATGAAATTATTAGACATGTCAAACACCACAAATCTATCATATCATATAGTTGGTAAGGCATTAACTATGGAGAGAGACTATGATACAAGTATTATTTGTTGTAATCAGTGGAAAGTTATGTACTATATTTGTTAAAATATTACAAATGTATAGACTGGTAAATATTTTATAATTCATAATAATTAAAATTACAAAATATTTTAATTTATCACCTAAATAAAAAGTTTCAACTATTGTTGTTTATATCATCTGAAGATGATGATTTACCACTGAAACTTTGGCTACACTAATAAAGTTTTCCAACTAAATCTACTCTAATTATTAAAGTTTCACAAATACTTAGTTTCAGTTATCAACACTTTATACACCAAAAATATAAAAAATAAATAAATAAATGCTGATTATAATACACAGCCACACTTATCCAGTTTATGTAAAACTAATTTGCTACAGGGACTAAAGTACTGCGTGTGCAAGTTTGCGGGAAGTAACACCATGGCAGACCCTGTATGAGTTCCTGGGACAGAGTCACTTCCTGTAAACTCACACAATATTTTGGTCCTTGTAGCAAATTAGTTTTCTGCAAACCAGGTAAGTGCGTTTGTGTGTGTGTGTACTATAACCAGCATTTATGTGTTTATTTATTTTTTATATTTTTTGATGCATAAAGATTTACATTTTCATCTAACTTTGCACTAAAGGCAGCTCATATACTTCCAATATACATCCAATTATTAAGGCTATCGGTAATACAGTCAAGGCAATTCTTTTTGTAAAATTAACCAGAAAGATGAGCACAATGGTTAGCTATTTTAAAAAGGTTTTGCTTATATATATTTTTTTTGACATAATGCTAATTATAGTCAACTTCAGTTATAACGGATCGCCAGGGGAGGGTGGCAAAAATCCATTATAACCAAAGTCCGTAATATACGAGGTTCGGTGAAATTACCACATTTTCCAGTATATAAGATGCACTTTTTTAACAGAAAAATGATCTCAAAAATCAGCTTGCATCTTATACGCCTAAGGTAAGATTATTACTGTTATCAATACTAACACCAACAAGCACATCCCCAAAATGGAATAAATGGCAGTCATATGCCGCAAATATATTTAAATATATATTATTTATAATTAATAGTGAAAATTTTGTTAATATATGCAACGTGAATTCCGAGGATGCATTTTCATTATTACACTTTAATACATGTCTGCTCACAGTGATTACAAGTTCGGCGCATTTGCGATGTTTAAATTCCTAATTTGAATAGCGCGAGTAATGCGATGGAACAGTAGAATTGGTGTAGATGTGATAAATATTTTATACATATCTAGGATAAATAACATTACGAATATTGAGAGTGCAATGGCTACAAGAATGAAAAGATATGCCTATACTATTACCTATAAGCTTTAGGTGATTCAATTTGCAAAAACGCATGGAAACAAAGCACGTCATTTTGGTCCACCCCCAAAGAAAAATAATCCATGAATGAATAAAACGAGGAAAAACTGAAGCAAACAAGAAAAGAGAAACAGTCTTTGTAAGCTTGGTCTTAGATGGCCACAACCAGAGAAGGAAATGATGGATTGTAGAACAGAGGAAGTTTGTTATTGCTGTACCGATCAAAATCGTTATGTATGAGACAAAAGTGGTTGCAGATGAAAAAGTAGTAGAGTGTATGCATCGTTATTACATATGCATTTAATTTATCATTTATTCCATTAAATTAAAATCTCATCTTGCACTTAAGTTTAAGTAAGTACTCTCGGCAAACGGTATCTATATGTGTGACGTGTGCAGTAGGGTGTATCAAAAAAAATCGAAAGTTTGAATTTGAATTAGGCACTATGCAGAAAAGTTGTGGGACCATAGTAGTACCTTTGAAAAAACATTTGGGCTCGATAGAATAAATTTTGCTATCCCCAAACGAGCTTCAAAGTTTCGAGAATTTTACTAAAATTTAGGTTTTGTATAATAAAGTTCGGATGGACTTTCCGCATGTAGATTTTGGTACATGTGCAATCTAAAGTCACTAAATACTAGATTAAGCTTAGTCAGAGACATAATGAGAGGTTTGGGCCCCCTCAAAGAGTCTTAAAAATTTCGCTGTTTTTCACCCAAATGCTGGAGAGTGCAGCTCTTCGCCCAGTTCCTATAAGAATAAAGAAGAAACCGACTCTGAACTCACCACGAGAAGGTGGCTGCACATTTAGTTCCGCCCTAACCCATCCCAACCAACCAACCAATGATGGTTTTAATGCCTACAGACAATGACAATTGTATTGGTAAGTACCAAAAATGAGACTTGTGAAGGCTACTAGACAAATCGTTTGAAGAAACAAGTGTTTGTTTAAGAAGTGTCACTATCAGTGTCAATGCCTCGAAACTGGTTTTTGGTGTCAAACGATGGCATCACTTGCCTTGATCTTAAAGCATTTCGAATTAAGCCATCACGATTTTCAGCTCCGCAGACACTTAATGAAGCTTTTGTGACCTCCTTAACTGTACGCTCCAGGGCCAGAGTATGACACGGAAAAGCATAATACAATGATACCTGGGAAGGATCATCGATAAAGGAGCGAATTTACTCGTCGGAAAAGCCACGTAGGACTGGTGGCTCATAGATAGTACAGTACAGTACTAGTGTTCCAACATCATATTCAGGTCTCATAGGAAAGCAGTTAGCAGATTGTAAGGACCTGCCAGTCACAAAATTTAAACCCATTAAAGTGGACTTACCTGTTCTGGACTCCAGTAAACTCAGTAAAGACCAGCAATATCTTTACAAGATATGCCAAGCAATCAACTCAGGTGATTGCCCAGTGGAACTCTCCAAGCGAGATCCTGGTCCAATCAGTCATGCCAGATGGGTCACAACTGCAAACAGAATCCTGAGATTATATATAAGCACCACTAAACCATCTACTAAATAAAAAGTAATTGTCACTTTCATCTTAAATGTGTATGCTCCCATGTGGTTTGCATTTAAAATGAGACATTCTTGCAAAGATGGAAGCAGACTCCTTTGAGAGTGCATCAGCAAAACACGGTTCTTCCCGAAGAAGTATCAAGCAGTTATTGATCCTGTCGTTGCGCACAATGCTTTTTACGCTCACCCCGAAAACATCTTGATTGCAATGTTGGGAGATAAGCAGTGAGATGTTCGGGTTTTGGCCGTGTCTCGCATCATAAAAGGAAGAAGTGAGGCACTTGAGACACCTGCTCACGCTCACCCTCGCACATTTAATGTGCCCTCTATTATCTGCTTCATATTTTTTTATTGCAATTTCGAAAAAATCATAATGATACAATTAAAGAAATGCATTCATTTTTTAACAGTAAATTTTAATAAAAATTTTATCGAACTTTAAAATATTTATATTATTGATAGACACGAGGTACTTGATATCGATTCATATTTAAAAGTTGCATTTCTTTGGTGCAAACTACAAAATTAAGAAAAACTTACATACAAAACGTACTTATATACAACATAAAACATTTCTATGCAATAAAAAATACATATATATGGAGTAAATTATATATACACTTACGTAATAAACATGAAACAATAAAATAATATACAATAAAAAATAACTAATAATAGGTAAAAAAGTACTAAATATTAAACATAACTAATTCACATAAGTAACAAATAAACTGTTTACAAAATATACAACATTCATATGTTTGAACTTGAATGATAAATCCTAAAACACGGCACCATGCATAACGGAACATTACACGTCGCCCAGTAGAAACGGCTCTCTTTCCTTATCTCACTTTCGTCCACACAATGCACACTGTTTCGTGGGGTTCTTCTTCTTTTCAGTAGGGGGAATATAATCAGGGAAGTGTTTTACTGAAAGGCGAAGGGGATGTGGCATCGAAGGTGGTCGTCCAGCCCTAGGAGAGGTGACGCTAGGATTATAAACCTCGATTTTTCAATGACCTGTGTTCTGTATTCTAAATGGTCATGTTCTCCTCCAAACTTTTTATATAGAACAAATGAATTCCATACTCCAGAAGATGGAAAAATATTTTTTTACAGTATTTTTTCCCATGCTTCCGTGGAATGGGATAATCTGCAAGGTGCTGGTCCACTCTGTCTACCCCGCCCATTGTGTCGTTATAATCAATGACAACATTTGGCTTTCTTTGCATATTGCCACTCTTTCCTTCCACCGTCACCATTTCCTGATTATGGATGGTATAGAGAACTGTTACGTCTCCCACATCCCTCCATCGAAGCACAATCACTTTCCCTCTACGATATGCCACTATTTCTCCTTTTCTCAGTGGTTTCTCCCTTAGGCCAACGGGCATCTCTTTTCGATTTGTGCGCACAGTTCCATAAGTGTCTGTTGACCGTGATACCAATAAATCCGCCAATTGTGGCGAAGTATAAAAATTGTCAGTTGTTAGACAGTAACCTTTGTCTAGCAAGGGCTTCAACAAAGTCATGACCACCTGCGATGTCATCGGAAGATTTAGGACTTCCCTGTCGAGAATAGTTCCTTTCCCCATGTAAATTACACTCGACCACATATACCCACTTTTCGCCTAGCAAAGCATAAACGTTTTTATGCCAAATCTAGCCCTTTTTTGCAGAAGATACTGTCGCCATCCCAGCCTTCCTTTGAATAATAAAAGGCTTTCATCAATCGTGATGTCTCTCTCGGGCGTGTAAACTTTTCGAAACTTTTCCTCTAAGCTCTGAAAGACTGGCCATATTTTATTTAACTCCGGATTTGGGTGATTTTCCGGATTGTAGGTCTCGTTATCGCTGAAATGCAAAAACTGCCGTATTTTCACAAACCGTCTGTAGGACATTGTCTGTCCAAAGATTGGGGAAAAAAACACAGGTCTTGTTGACCAATACAATTCTTGGTCAGGTTTATGATCAATGCTTTGCAACATCACTATCGCAAGAAAAACACGAATTTCAGCAGCAGTGGTATTGTGCCACTGACGTACAGCAGTACTTGAAGTCGATGGCCTAACGTTGAGAGACTGAGTCGTATATCTGTTTGTTTCATTAGAAATAGAAACAACTAGCTCCTCATCAAAAAATTGTAAAATACCTCCTTCTGGATCGACTTCAAAATTCAATGAAGAATCACCTTCAAAAGGAAATCTTTCCGGAGCAGGAGGAAGAGGACCTGATATATTCACTTCACGCCATCGATTATCCTGCGATGGATTCACCATGTACTCAGCATCAGAACTAAGGTATTCCTCTGACACACTTGACTCTGATCCAGATTCCTCAATGGAAATCTCTTCAGCGTCAATATCACTATCGGAATACCCCTCACGCTCCATTAGGGATAAGTAAAGTGATATAAAATCACAAAATAATATGCAATAAAAAATAACAGAATATAACACTATAACATAATATAACAATATAAAAAGGTAACAGAATATAACAAGGTAATAGTATATAACAAGGTAACAGAATATAACAACAAAAACAAGAGAAAAATAAAAATGCTACGGAACAGAAACGGAAGGAAAACTGCTAGACATATTCACTCGAAAGCTATACGAATAACTGACCCGAAAATGTCTTCGAAAGGCCAATCCTAAAGGCTGCATACTTATCTCGAGGGGCATCACCGAGGAGGGGAGGCAAAGGACCTTCCAGGAACTGAGGAACGAAAGAGTGGGTGGGCAAAACCCTCTCAGGCCGAATGACCTAGCAATGGAAAGAAAGGGTGGGTGGGGAAAACCCTCTCAGAGCGAATGACCTAGCAATGGAAAGTGTCCTTGGTAGGGTAAAGAACATCTGGAGTAGCAATTGAAGCAACTGGGTTGTAAAGAGAAATTTTGGCATCAGCGGTGCAAATGACTGTGTGAGTTCAGTACTCCGATATTTCGAAGAACCCGCTACAAGAAACCCTCCGAGAGATCTAATCTGTCTCTCTGAGTGACCTCTAACGGTCGGAACGTAAACTGCTAGGAAGGATTGAAAAAAAAACTCGGTTGCGTTTCTAAAGGAAAGGAAAAAATACAGCGGCCCGAGTATACTAGGGCTTGTCAGAATTTGACCCTCGCCTCGATCCGAGTATACTCGGGGTAATCAGGGAAGCGGTTAAATAGTAAATTCGCTCCTTTATCAATGATCCTTCCCAGGTATCATTGTATGACGCTTTTCCGTGTCATACTCTGGCCCTGGAGCGTACAGTTAAGGAGGTCACAAAAGCTTCATTAAGTGTCTGCGGAGCTGAAAATCGTGATGGCTTAATTCGAAATGCTTTAAGATCAAGGCAAGTGATGCCATCGTTTGACACCAAAAACCAGTTTCGAGGCATTGACACTGATAGTGACACTTCTTAAACAAACACTTGTTTCTTCAAACGATTTGTCTAGTAGCCTTCACAAGTCTCATTTTTGGTACTTACCAATACAATTGTCATTGTCTGTAGGCATTAAAACCATCATTGGTTGGTTGGTTGGGATGGGTTAGGGCGGAACTAAATGTGCAGCCACCTTCTCGTGGTGAGTTCAGAGTCGGTTTCTTCTTTATTCTTATAGGAACTGGGCGAAGAGCTGCACTCTCCAGCATTTGGGTGAAAAACAGCGAAATTTTTAAGACTCTTTGAGGGGGCCCAAACCTCTCATTATGTCTCTGACTAAGCTTAATCTAGTATTTAGTGACTTTAGATTGCACATGTACCAAAATCTACATGCGGAAAGTCCATCCAAACTTTATTATACAAAACCTAAATTTTAGTCAGATTCTCGAAACTTTGAAGCTCGTTTGGGGATAGCAAAATTTATTCTATCGAGCCCAAATGCTTTTTCAAAGGTACTACTATGGTCCCACAACTTTTCCGCATAGTGCCTAATTCAAATTCAAACTTTCGATTTTTTCGATACACCCTAATGTGCAGTGCACTCTGAAAGCTTAATTATCTCTACTCCAGGGGACACACCTCACGCTCATTTTGGAGAAGTGGCAGGTCCATTCCGCTAACATCCTCTCTCTATTTCACTTAATATTTTCTGTATTTACTCCCGCGTCGCACGTTACGCGCATGGGAGTAGTGGGGGTAGGAGGCGCTTGGGAAGTGAGGGTCTGCACCTCCAAGGTGTTCTGGAGGGCATTCATCGTCTTGGTGAAGCCCGAGAACTTCTTGATGAATGCCACCATGGTTGTTATGGCCCGCATCATCGTATTCATGTCAGCCCTTCGCAGGCGACGGAGTAGTGGGGCAAGAGATGGCATAAAAGTGGGGGGGGGAGAGGAGGTGTGTGAGCCAGGCCAGAGAAGAGAGATGCGGTAAAATTCCACGACTAATGTTAGGGAATGCCGCAGAAATCCGTTATAACCGAAGATACATTATATGGAAGAATTGTATAACCGAGGTAGTTATATAGCATAGTAAAATGGTCAGGGAATGAAAAAAAATCAGTTATATCTGAAGATCCATTATAACCGAGGCCGGTATAACCAAAGTTGACTGTACATTTTTTAATATTATTTTTTTAATTATTTCTTAAAATGGTAAATTTATCGTGTATCCTTATAATTTATTTTTTTTTAGATTATATCAAAGAACTAATCATAAAATTGATTAATGTATTACTCATGCAGTCAAGCAAAATGTTTACTACTCTTACAATGACCAAAACCTTTAAAAATTTAACTATTATTACAAAAAATCCTAACTTCCATGCCTCCCATAATAGTATATAAAGGCTAATAAATATTAATATTTAAAATATGATGTGGCCACCACATGACTTTATCCATACCTGTAATATTTCTGAAAATTCCACAAAGATTAAATGATGATAAATATTTTAAGGATCTGCAAGAAAAATTCAAAGAACAGAAATAAACTCCAACTCTAGCCTTCTGATATTGGATATACCCAGGAAGCTCCAACAATTGATAAAATAAAAAGAAGAGTTACTATGATGTAATTAAGTAAAGTGTTTACAAAAGTTGCCACCAGGTGGTGGTGTTGGCAGCTAAAAAATATAGATTTTAAAATATCTCTTAAACAATGCATTTTAGGGAAAAAGTTTCAAACAAATGTTGTACAGAATAACATTTTCTACAATATTTAAATTAAATGTTATCATAAATTATGAAGTTTTATTGGAGAAAATTGATAAAAAAGAAAAAGATCAAGAGTAAAGTGTCATATACGGTTTACCTATTTTTACCGAAACCTTATCAACTCTTGTGCCTTTAATAAAAATGACAAATATAGGGTGTGCCATATAAAATGCAACCCTCAGGAAGAAAGTATCATTTATTACAAGTTTCATTAAATATACACTATATTGTTAGTTATTTGTTATAAATAGTGTCAACCACTTTACAGGAGGTGCTGAAAATGTCCACCTCCTTCTAAATGACATGCTTCAACCCTTCTCACCATGTTTCAAGAATTTTTTTTAGATGGTATTTTAATGTCTTGTCCGGTACTTCCTTTGCTGGATATGCATTCCTGAATGCCTAACGAACTGCAGTACACGATTTCTCCTTGGGTAAAAACCATGTTTGCACCTCCAACGCTATTCAGCAACTGAGGACGAGATAGACATATTGACATGCACGTGTGCAGTAATGTGAGGAGAATCAATAAATTTCGCATTGATCTAATTAATAGTTTTTGAGTTAGAGAACCCACAAAATTGCTATCACACACAAAGACACACAGACATTGAGAAAATGGTCAAAACATGTTCAGGGGACATCAAAATCTGTATTTCCGTTGAAATCTCAAAATCGATTTTTTACATGAAAACAATACTTTCCCCTATACTACGTATGGAGAAAGTAAAAAACTTATAACTGACAAGAGTAAACACCCACTTCCAGTTGACTGAGTTTTACCAAAAACTAATCAACTCGTCACTTTCATAAAAATGTCAAATATAAAATTTCGCGTTGATCTGATTAATAGTTTTTGAGTTCGAGTGCCCACAAAATTCCTGTCACATATACACAGACATCATCGAGTAAATGGACAAAAGGTGTTCTGGGGACCTAAAAATGTGTATTTCCATTGAAATCTCAAAATTGATTTTTTACATGAAAACAATACTTTTCTCTATAATACATATGGAGAAAGTAAACATTTAGAATGCAATCAAAAAAGTTCTAAATTTAGGTCTACATAATAACAAATGTGGATATTGGTTAACAACTCAAGTTTTATATTTGGTTTTAATTAAAAAATATATAATAACACGTTATTTGAGAGTTTTGAAAGTAGATTATTTAAACAATATTAAATAAAGAGAATGATAGTTGTATAGGCTAAAATTTCGTGTTTTTTGTAAGAATGAAGCAGAAGTAGTGCAGAAGTCTCTTGCCAACCACAGTCTTATCAGCCCCAGTTTTAGGTATACAGGTAAACCTTGTAATACGCTCGGGTTGCATTCCAAAAAACCAGAGCGTATCACGAATCAGGCAGCGGCGAACTTCTGCCTAGGCAAACTAGGCAGCTGCCTAGGGCCCCAACCTCGGCAGGGGCCCCGACCAGGAGCCAAAATGGTACACATTGAGGACACAGGACATGGAAAATAATGTCAATTTTTCCGAACGAAATAGAAAATAATTGACCATAGTTAATTTTTTGAAAAGTGTTTGTGTTCTTCGTTTGTTTTGCATCGCACCTGACTTCATTCTATAACTTGTCACTACTTGTCAGTTCGCATTGAAAGTGTGTTAGAAAGTTGTATCAATTTCAATTTTGCGGCTCCGAGGTTTTATCTTTGCTGAGGTTAGTTAAGGTTACGATACAAGTAGTGTTGGCGACAGAAGCTAAAGAATGTGATAGAATTTTCTAGTGTATAGTGTTGTAAGATTATATAGAATAATCCCATATGATAGAATATTCCAGAAATGATTAGTGAATGGTAGTACCACAGAAGAGAACAGGCTTAATTCACTCTGTGCTGTACATAGAGTCAGAAATAACGCAGTCTGTGGACTATAGTGAGGTCATCCGTTCCTTTGCAGAGAAGAAAGTTCGTCGCATGGCAATGTAATCTTGTAATTATATGTAAATGTAAAAATTATAATGTCTAAAAAAGTATAGTTGGTACTTGTCTATTTCATTTCTAAGTCTGTCTATTTTCTAAAGTCAAAGTACGTTAAATAAATAAAAAATAAAAGTAAAGTTTGTTTTTTGCTAAATTACCAAAAAGGGGGCCCCGACTCTGTTAACTGCCTAGGGGCCCTGGATCTCTATGTCCGGGCCTGGAATCAGCGTATTGCAAAACACATTTTTACATAAGAGCAATGCTATAAAAAGAGATGCATTCCTAAATGGATTAAAATGAGATATGTCCATAAAAAGGGTCTTGTTGCGTGAAATCGTGCTAAATGAATGCAAAAATCCCATTGAAAACCATGTCAAAGGTTGGAGGGGAAAAGAGAGCATGCTCAATATATGTAGTACTAGTAGTAGGTGCTTGCATACTGCAAGCATTTCATCTCACATTAAAAGAACATTCATTTTTCAGACAGAAATTTCAACATTACAATTAGTCTTTTAATTCTAAAGATTTCATTTCTGCAGCGATTTTCGTTTTTCCCACATGTAAGAATAAAAGTTTAAAACAATCTCCAAATGTTGCAATTTTAAAAATTTTACACTTTCTTCATTATAAGGTATTAATGCTGCGCATTTTAGCCAATTTTTAAAGTTGTAGCACTTATATAAGTAAAATAATAATTTTCTAATTGTTTAAATTTAAATAATTTTTAACGGCCGCCGCAATTAATATATGGTAAAATTGATATATTTATTTGTGCAAATTTACTATACTGTAATTAATTTGAAAATTTCAGCTTCCTAGCTCATCCCATAGTACCTAAACAGCTATCTATTTGTTTAAAATTTAAGAATTTTTAACTGCCAAACAAATTAAAATATTAAAATTTGTATAATCCCTATTTCGTTTTTTTAAGAATTCTACTTTTTAAAAAAATTTCAACTCCGTGGCACATTCGTAAATATATAAACCTTGAAAATTTGTTTAAACAATTGCGAATTTTTAGCGGCCGCATTGTTGCACTTTTTCAAAATTTTCGCTTTTTCTAGTCGGTTTTGCACAAAATCCTAACTAAGAAAAAATTTCGAATCTCCAGCTCATCTGGAAGTGCCTAAACATTAGTATCCTCCTGTTATATGTATGTTATATCCTCCTCCTCTGTAAGAGTCGTCAATATATAATGATATTACGTACGTATTTTATACAATACTCAAATTATCATCAAAGTATAAATAAAATACAATGCATTAGACAAAGGCTTTCAATCCCTTAGATTGGTGGCTTAAAATATCTTCACATACTTTTTGCCCTACAGAAGGGCATTACATAATTTTTAAGCAATGTCACTACAATATAAAACGCAAATTACACTGTGCTGCCATCTTCCGCCAAACATACGAACCGGATGAAATATTTTGTTTTTCGATCCATATGTTGAGCAAACACTCCATTTCTATCAGTTTCAGTTCGATTATGCCTCCTCAGAACAGTTGATGTTAAAGAAGTAGCCCCCTGAGCACACTTTTTAATTTTTCCAACACTTCTGCAAATATTTCTGTCAATGGAGCTAGAGAAAGAGCACAACCTATAGCAGTGTGCCCTTGTCCACTTTCAAAACGTTTTATTATATCCAATTTAATTAATTAAGAGAAATACTTCACTTTAATTTTTTTGCCTGCGACATTTCAAACTTATAAGGGTAAAAACTTGAGCACAAATTCAATGTGTCACTATCACGAGCTCGGATTGATAACTGGCTGTAGTCCGCTGAAACACTACCTTGGAAATAAAAAGAAACTTGTTGATTATATTACTTCTCTGGTGCATTATTGTATATTCACATGAAATGAATATGAAAACAATTTAACAGTAGTTCATATATAATGAAACAAAGTTGTTTTTCATTGCTCGCATTGAGACCTTTCGAATGGGCAGAGAAAGAAACTTCATTCTCCAGGTTTTGTTGGAGCGTATGTTCGAAACAAGCGAGCGGATCAAGAGGCAGAGTCAGAAAGTGCAATGAGCGTAAAGCCAAAAAAAGCATATCGCGAAACAGCGTATCGCAAGGTATACCTGTACATAGTTGAAAAATTGTACCTGTCTTTCCTAACCACGGTATCCAGTTTTGAGTACACATCAGGGTTGGACTGGCCCGGCGGGACACCAGGACATTTCCTGGTGAGCCAGAGCAAAAATAGGCTGGTGAGGCCAGGCCAATCTGCTGTTAATACCGTAATTTAATTATTTTTTTAATCTGTGAATCTAGAAATATGGAGGAATGGATTCTGTCTGTTTTTAACTAAGTTTCCTCGAAGTTATCTTTCCAAATCATTTACTTCTCTCACTCCATTCATTATTGCCTCTCACTATTTCAATCCTTCCATCCCCTATTGTGTACTTATAGTCAAGTCCAGAGATTTCTCCTCAAGCATCTTTCCCCTATCCACTCCAAGTAAGTTATGATGATCCACAACCATCAATTTTCATATAAATTTGCAAAACTTTAAAAGATATGTGAAGATTCAACATTTCCATCTAAAAACTCATTTCACCACATCCAATCTTAAAGAGAATCTATTTAAGTACAAAATCATATTAACTTCTCATGTTTATTTAAAATTATTTTCAATTACAAGTCATTTGAAATGTTTGCAAACTAATAATATGGTATTATCAAGCGCTTTTGGTATGGTTCATGCAACTGAGAAAACAATATGTAACAGAGGATATTAATAAATTTACAGAAATAAAAATAGTGAGTGATAAATTCGTCACATTTATAAATGAAGAACTAGAAAACGATTCTGAAAGTTCTTCATGCCTTCAAGTTCAACAAAATTTTCAGGTAACTCAAAACAAAAACAAATAGGTATAAACTATTAAAGAAATTATTTCAGAAAATCTTTAAAATGTTTTCAAACATAATTTCAGACTTTCATAAATGCTTTTTAAATAATAATGATTTGATAAAGGAATTAAAATTTTTTTAATCCAAAGTTTTTCAAGAATGATGCTAAGAAAACCGTTTTTGTTAATCTAGAAAAATTAATAAAAAATTTTCAAGTACCGTAAAGACCCGGGTATAGGATGCACTTTTTCCCAAATTTTCGAAGCTAAAAAGTAGGGTGCGTTTTATACATGGGTACATAATATTTCATGTGATCTCTCTACGAAATGTTTGATGAAAAATGAAAAATAAACAGCTGCAAACTAATATTTATTAACCATCAAAGTGTTTTAAATAAAATAAAACTTTTTAATATGAAAAAAGATTGCACTTTCAGAAACAATAATTGTAAATACAAGATATTTCGGCTTCATTATCCACCCATACTCATAAATGGATACTAAACATTTTTCGTTCTTTCTGTACAGTCTTCAGTTAAAATGAAATACCTGATAACTAAAATTTAAAAATCAAGCATTGAAGAAAATCTTCAATCAAGAAAACTTTTCATTGGAGGAAAGAATAATATTATTCAACTTTTAGGGCATTTCATTAACTTTATATATTTATTTTATTTATTTAAACATATATTTCACATACAGCACAAAAGTAAGTAAAAGTTATAACATTAAATAAATAAGTACAAAAACCAACAAATTATAGGAGGAAAAAAGTATTAACCGCTTAACTGGGGTAAGCGGATATATCCACCGCTCAAAGTTGCTTCTGTGGTGGGGAGCATGGATATATCCTCTTTCTGGAAAAAATCCCTCTACTTCATTGGGGAAAGTGGATAAATCTGCAATCTTTTACTTCCTTAACCTGGGGGGTCCATCCATCTACTGTATTCCTTCAAAACTACATAGAACCCTAAAAGAAACTACTTAGACTCACTCTTGTTTACTCATAATGACACAATATTTGAATGAATTTTCTCAGCATCTTATTCGTATCATATTGTGAATTATGATAAATAAAGTATGACAGTTTAAAATGTTTTATGTATTTTATTGTCTAAATGCTTTTGTTAAAATCTTTCTGGTAATACATAATTTTCTAATCCAAAACAAAAATACTGCTTAGTAAAATTTCTCTCGCTACAAACTGCAAACGCGTTGCGCACGTGGCTGCAATAAAGCCTCAAACACTCAAGCAGTTGCAAAACCCTCAAAAAGTGAAAGCTGACTGGATCCTACGAAAAACAGAATCCTTTTAAAGTTCCCTTTCTTACTTTCTCATATACGTAGTATATTGAGAAAGTATTGTAATCGTGAAAAAATTCCACTTCGAGATTTTTATGGAAATACACATTTTAGGTGTCCCCGAGTCCATAAAAGTTGTTTTTGCCATGCGGTCTGTCTGTCAGTCTGTTCACCGTTCTAGGACCCAAACACGTACATATTTTATAATCAATTATAATTTATTATTGTTATTTTTGTAATGCAGCCTTTTTTATCCTACGCATATGCTACGTCCTATTCCTCTTTCTGCATTTCCATTCATTCCCAACCTCTTTTTTTCCTCCTCCTAATTACTTAATAGATTCAGTAAATAAGTTATACCCATGTATAAAAAGCCTGATCAGTGCTAAAGCACTAAATTGGTGAATTTATTATGAGGCCAAGTATAGAATTCAACAATTGGGACAACAGTGTATAAATAAAATACGTGAAAACATGAAAAATCTTATTGAAATGTAATTTTTGGTAATTTATGAATGAGATTTAAATTCTTCTCTTCTCTTCATGACTAAGTTAAATGCCTCATCATTGAAATATTTTAAAATGTAAACTATAAAGGTCTGCATGTCAAGGAATGACTTTTTGCGTGATTCATAAATGCGATGCGAATTTATAACTCCAGTAAATTATAAGATGCACTATGAAAATAATCAGTGCCAGCTTATGGTGGGTGCAAAGGGTGCAAGGCACCCAGCGCAAAACTTTTATGAACGCAAAACCGGGAAAGCAAGGCTCAAAAAATATTTTTTTAAACTTTTAATTGACATCCGAATTAAAATTCAAATAAAAATTGTAGAGAGGTTATTGTTAGAGAAAAAGAAAAGATAACAGTAATATACATTTACAATGTTCCCTTCCATTTATTATTTACATTCCTATGATTCTCCTTTGCTCCGTTCAGAAGATCATTTCCGTTGTTGCCATAGTAGCTGAAATCAAACATCTAACCTTTGCAAATAGTCGGTCATTATGCAATTTGATTCTCCTTTGTTGTGATACCAGAGTACGAAATTTATGTTAATGTCCACTTTCCTCAATAACGACAGAATAAAAATAACACAATGTATAAATATATTTCAAATAGGAATACAGTAAAACCTCTCATTAAAGAAATTCACGGAACAAATTTTTTCATCCATTCGTTTTTCAGAAGTTTGTTGACCGAAGGTTAATGGGTGTTGCATAAATTCAGAGATGATTGATCGATTATACAGAAGTAACAGGGTTATCCGAATAAAGGCAAATCATGCAGAAATCGCATAATCTAACCAAATCAAATCCTCCACTAAAATGCATCAATTATACCTTTTCTTAAAAAATATTACTTAAGAATTGACACACTACCCCGTTTGCAGGAATTTCGATCTCCACTTCATTACCTTACAAATATTTTTTCACTAAAATTGTTACCAACGCTCCAACTCCATCTCTGACAAAAAATCTCCCATACATGAAAAAAATGCACATGAATGACATATGCATCATTGCTGCGATCTATGTATTGTGATGCCTACCATTAAATTTGGTGAATCCTTTCTCAGCAGTGAATTTCCTGTTAACTGTATCAGGAGAATAAATGTAATTTAAACAATATCTTTTTAAAATAATTTTTATTTAAAAAAAACTCAACACGTTTTAAAAAAAGAATCAATCTTTCTTGGCTATAAATTTTCTTTGAACTCCCGTACAACAACAGCTAAAGTTAATGTCACTACATATCACGAGCAATTGAATTTGTATGTTTCTCTTGCAAAAGAACACCTTGCGCAGAAAACTGTTGTCACACCTACGACGTCCGGAACCGCATGGCTTACACTTTTTCGAAAATACTGGAAATACATCATTACGTATTGATTGGATTATTGACAGCTCAGGTTTCATTGGCCAACTGTATTTTCAGTCCTTATCCATGCGTAACTGAAAAAAATTCTTTAGCGAGCAAAATTTCGTTTTAAAGATGTTAATACTATTAACTTCACCTGCTACTGCGGCAAGTGGCAAAAGGTCATTTTCAAAATTAAAGTTGCTCCACAATGGGACAACAAAGACTGAATGAACTTGCAATAACTAGTATAGAGAATTAAACAGCAACAAAAATTAATATAGACAAATTAATAGAAAATTTTCAAGGTTAAAACCTTGAAAAGTTCTATTTTCTAAATTTTAGTTTTGTAAAATAATGTTTTATAATGTACAATGGTTGTTATCTGCCATTTGAATTTGCAAATATGTAGTATTACAAATTTTGTAATGAAAAATATTTAAAATAATGAATTTTGAAAAAAGGCGCAAAATTTTTTCATGCACCCTCTACATTTTTAACTTGGGCCGGCACTGAAAATAATTATAAAAATAGTTTATTACCAAAAGTTTCAATATGAAGTTAACTGAAAAGAAATTAATGAAAAACATGATTTTAATTATAAAAAATTCGGGCGCCTTCTCTCTCGTACTCAAGCATTCAAAGCACACTTTCCTTACGCATATAGTATAAGGCTTGAGACGACAATACAATCTCAAGGTTTAACAATGACAAGGTCAGCAAACCAACATATCCCTAAAAAGCTTAAATTTTCCAATAAATGTGATTTAAACGTATAACTTGAGCGATTTCGAATCGTAGATAAAATTTGACGATAAAAATAAGAAAACATATTTATTTTCTTTAAAATGGTCCAGGTCCAAAGATCATAGATCAATTACGTCTAATTTAATTTTGCAAAAGAATAAAGCCTGCAAGTGAAAAAAATGGATTTTTAAGTGTTCTCTTATGGGGATTTGTATAAAGCGTTCTGGTGGACCAACGAACGGACAGAATAAGGATATTATGTATATAATTATATATTTTGAAGAGTTTCTTTGTTTGTTCATGGAACTCCTCCTAAACGATAAAAGCTGGAACAACCAAATTTGGTACAATTCTTACTTACATCCTACCTTAGTGAATGATCAAGGTTTGGTCAACCTAACATTTTTTATGGGGCTATTTTTGACTCCATTGTTCAATTTCAATAGGCCATAAGAGTAACATGGGTTTCTGTGCAAGCCAATACAAAAATGCTTTTTAAATTACTTAAAATTAAGATATGAACTCGGGATAAAAACTGTTATATAGAAAAAAGAATGAAGTTTCTTATTTTTGAAAGCAAAATTAAAATCCGTGCCGAATTAGCTTAAATAACTGATTTTAATAACATAAAAAGCCTTTTTATTCTGCTTTTCAACAATGCCAAATGCTAATAACCATGGTGACAACCTCAATGCTTTTAATGGGAATTTATGGCATCATATTTGAATTGTTATTTTTAAATTGTATTTTTAAGTATAGTTCAAAGAATTAACTTGGAGCAAAAGTGTGATTTAGTGTTACCAATATATCTCTCAATTAAATATGATCTTGGCTAATATTCAATGGATTCCTATGAAATCGGCAATTTCCATTTTTATTTGATAGGAATGTATGTATTCATTCCTTATTAATTTACAGTGAAATGTTTTTTCATTAACATTTGAAATTAATACAGAGAAACATATCACAGAAGGTACAATAAGAAAACTTGGTACTTTCCTGTTATCTCCCCCCCAAAAAAATTTCAAAACATTTTTAAAATTTTTTTATTTCTGCCTCTATCCAACCAACCCAACCCAAGCAACAGGTTCACTATTGTGCTCCCATAACTTTTCATTAACAACAAAAGAAGATCGGGAACCGCATCGGGGAAGTGTGATGGGTAATTCAAGAGCTTATGTTAGCCAAAATATATTTTTTCTGAAATGATTCTTGGTCGAGCAAAATGTCCCTTTGAGGAAGAACCAAAACACTTCAACCAACTTACCCAACCCGGTGAAGTCACACAAAATGTCCCTTTGAAGAAGAACTAAAATACTTCAACCAACTCACCCAACCCAGTGAAGTCGCATAAGGTTCCTCCATGTTGAAAGTTCCCAAAACAACAAAAGAAGGCCAGAAATCACATGGGGAGAACAATAGTGAGCCTAAGCCAAATATTTTTGGGGGGGGAGGGAATAACAGGAAAGAACCAAAAACTTCTATAACAATTCTTTAATTCTTTACAAATGATTAAGCTAAATTTGACTATATCATAAAAAATGTTTCCACTGATTGCATCCCTAGAGCTCGCGATTCCTGCCCAAGGTTTCAATGTTTTTGAGATTCATGACCACATAATATGATGCAGTTTCGTCCACTGGAAATAAATTAGAGTGAAATGACTATATTTTAAAAATTATTCCATTAATTGTTTATTATGACTATTTGATAAAAATATAGTCACCAAATTAGTCGATAAAAGATGCAGGAAATTTTTATTTATTTGTGCAAAAGATGGGAAGAAAAGAAATATTGCATACCATCAAGCATTACAATAAAAATGTACTTGGCTTCATTACTTTGTTTTATTCTCAAATCTTACTCAATATTTTTTGTCTTGACTTAAAAGCCTGAGCAACATTAGGTACTTTTAGCTAGTATGAAATAAAGCTGACAGTGCTGTTAATTTCATTTAATACATCTATTTACCTATTAACTCTAAATCATATTTAGAGAATAAATGAACATTTGACTCAAAGATTATCATATACAAGGGAATCAATTTTCTTATAGTGATATCTTCCTAATAAATGTGAAGGTATGAAAATTGAGAAATGTGAAAATGTTGCTTATCATAACCAGACCATTGAAACTATAAGACCATGGGACAATATATTAAATTAATTACTGTATATATTTAGAATTATTAAGCAGGTATGTAAAGCAGATCAAAGGGGGGGTGAATTCTCGTTGAGCCTTCTCTGGCATCATTTTACAACTGTTACTATTGATGTGGGATCTTTGGTCCATAGGATAACAGAGTCCCTCACCTTCAAGAAACTTCCAAATCCTATACTTATTAACCACTTGACTGGGCGTGACGATCATACTCCTCATGAGCACAGTGCCCACCATTTGGGTTATTTTCGTCATCAAGGTTTTTTTCATCTTTCTCTATGGGTGTGACGAGGTACTTCGTCATGAGCTTCCTCTAGTATTCCTTGGTCCTTTATGTTCACATTCATACAAACAGATGACATTTAGGCCAAATTTTCCAAGATTTAGACCCTTCACCGTGAAACCTTCCACGTGTTGTGTGGGGTTACATATATGCACCACCCAGTCAGCAATTCTTAGATATGCAATAAAATACGTTTTGCGCAAACATGTGATCTCGGAGATCTAGAATTTTTACCCATTTTTCTACTTTGACACATCTGGTGTTTTAACCAATTTTGCTTCTTTGACATATCTGGTTTACCAGGGCTAATAAATATTTCCCACTAGCCCTTGCAGAAGCATTGTTTTTGAGATGCGCTTTTTTCAGAGAAAGGTTAGTTTTCCTCTGAACTTAGTGGTATGAGCATTGCAAGTTATCATGTTGGGATTGGGAAATTTCAGCGCAACCATTGTATTTGTTTATCTGAAAATTAGATTTTAGTCCATCTAATAGTGAATATCGTGAAATGCCATCTACAAGTAAATGGACAAAGATTTCAGATGAAGATATTCCCAAAATTTTAGAAGACAGTGATAATAATAAATTGTTATTTTACACATTTTAATACGTTACTGTAAATTTAATTATTTGTGGTGTACCTAGACTGTCTGCGTGTAAGCGAATGCATCATATTTAGGACTTTTGTTTTTAACAAATTCCACAGTTTTATTGTTATTTAATATCATTTTTCATATGGAATTGTTTTCTTTATTTTTCCTCAATATCAAATAACATATGGACTACTTCTTTGTAATTGATTCGTCTGAAAATATTAGGAAAAACTTTCGTTCAAAAAGAGTTAAAATTTTAATTATTGAACAAATTAATTGTTAATAACAAATTGTGAATTGATGAATTTTTAATATGTTATTGTAAATTGATTAAATACATTGGGGGAAACATAGACTGTCTATATACAAGTGGATAATTTTAATTAGTAGAAGTACAAATTTTATTCTAAATTCAACTTTCACTGCTGCATCCCTCCTTTGATTGTTAAATATTGCTTATGGTGAAAACAAATTCATTAGTGATTTTAATTTATTCTACTAAAAAATTTGAGAAGTTTTGATTCAAATTATTTTGACATTTATTTTTAATTGTTAATAACAATGTGTTAATAATAAATTTTATTAATAAATTATTTGCTAAAACAATTAGTTACTTTCTGAACTTTTAATACAATTTTGCAAATATGAACAAATTCCTTTATATATTTAAAAAGGAATTTATGGCAAGAGGTAATATAAAAAAGATACATTTCATTCCCGACTACCCAACCGGAGTGCACTTCTGGTCTCTTGCATCTCCCAGTCAAGAGGTTAAGCTGCAATTTTTTGCTGGCTATGCACTGGTTCTGTTTATCATGGAACACTGATAACTAGACTACAAAACCAAAATGATTCGTAAATTAGTGCAAAATATATGCCTCACCTAACTGCAAAATGAGCTAAATAATTTTTAATACATTCTGAGGCATCGTATAATGCTTAAATTGCTTGTGTTTTAACAAAGACAATGGATAATCAATTGGAGATTAAAGATTTAATCACTAAATGTAAAAAAGTCAAATACACAGATATTTCAATGCTTTCATTTCCTTAGTATATTACAATTGCAGTAAATGGAAATGATTTTGAAAAGATCATTACATTTACATATCTAATCTCCTTTCATGTTATTTTCTCTTTTTATTTCCAATAAAATCGTTCAATGCTCAAAAAGTATTTATAGACTTTTTCATTTCCAATTAACATCTACAATTGCAATTGTCAGTTGTTGTTCAACAGAGAATCATCAATCTCCTCTTATGGCTGGCAAATTCAAAAAGCATTATGCCGAAATGCACATCTGTTTTTTATAGCCTTGTTGTGGCTCTTGGAAATACCTGAGACAAGTACTTTTTAAGTGCTTATTCTTGAATCAGTTGCTGTGTGACTGACACAACCCCCCTTTCAGCAAACCTTTATTCATCAATGAAAGAAGCACCTCCCTTAGATTTTTGTTTATAAAGGCTTTACTGTATTGAGAAACTCTTAAGCTTTTCCAGCAATATATTTAACTAAAATATAGCTATAAAATGAATGAAAAGCACATGTAACTAAAATTCAAGCTTAAAAATCACTTTCAAGTTCTATAAATTATCATATATGTATTTTCAAATTTATTTTGAATGCTTCTCATCCTGTAATATTAATAATGTCCAAGTTCAATGAAATTTTTTCAGCCTCAACATTTTAACTTCTTGAAATGTACTTCAAACGTATTTTTTGCACGATAAAATTGGTGGAAAAATTAAGGGGAAATTTTGCCAAAAGAGAGACAGTGAGTTTAAATTAACCCTTTAATTCCAACATTTTCTAAATATAAGTGCACAATACAATTGTTTTATTTTTTTAACGTAATTGATGTAGTCACTTAATCACAAATAGAATTCACTTCCCTGGTGTTTTAGACACAATCCAAAGCTCTCCTCAGTTCTTCATGGCTGATTATTGCTGTCATCTCTCAGATACATTTTTAATGAGATGTGGTTGAGTTCCATTCTACAGTATTCTTTTGAGCATGAGCTTATGGGATTTTCAGCAATTATATGGAAATTTAATTGGAGCTGTATGGGAATACAGTTGGAAAAGAATTTAGTTGAAAGAGTTAATAATGTCAGGCAGTCAATCAGTTTTAATAACCTATATTATGGATTGAAAATATGGAGATTTGTTTTTGCTTCATTCTCAGACAATATTGACAAAGTTAATATAAGATAAAACTAGTCCAGTAAAAATATTTTAAATAAGATGGAGGCCAAGAGAATGTGTAACTTCAGACATGTATTAATCACTATCATAATTTTAATATTAAACTTATAAGTAAAATTAGTTAAATAAAAATGTCGTCATCAAATCAAAACTCAAAATCATACAATTTGTATATTAAATTACACACAAAATATACAATTCAACAAGAAACAATGTAGCATGTCTTATGGCTGAAAATTTTCAAGCTCAAGCAATTTAAAAAATATACTGGGCTCAGTTATCTCCAATAGCCACAACAGGGTTTAAAAAATGCACATATGGTTTTTTAACCTTGTTGTGGCTATTGGAGATATCTGAGGCAAGTATATTTTTTAAATTGTTTGTTCTTGAACAAAGTATACAAGATCTTTTATTTATTACCTTGATCTAATGCATCCCTTATATTTTTTATTTGAAAGACTTATAAGTTATATAAAAATTTGAAGAGAATTAAATATTAAATAGAAAATCATTAGTTTGCAGATTCATATACAGTCGTGCCTCGTATGGCACAGAATGCATTCTGAAAGATCTATGCATTAACCAAACAGTTCACAACATAGTACCTAAAATGGATCAGTTAACAATAGTGCATGGTTCATTATATTTTTAAATTAAATAAACAAAAAATGTATAAATACACATGAATATTATTGAAAATAATGTTAATTGATTAATATATATTCAATGTAAATTATTATTACTGGTAAAAATAACACACTATGTTAAAGCACTTGCTAATTCACCAGATACACGATGCTATGAATATCTGAACAGCAATTAAAACTTTGAACCGACCAGAAATGGCACTGCATGTTTCGGAAGAATCACCAACCTTTTCTTGCTTTAAACATTTAAATATAGAAAGGACAAATGACTGCAAATGAATGTTTCACTAAGGGGCATAAGAACATTTAGTATCAATCCATAACATTAGGGGTGTTTGGGGGTACGCTGTAGAGGTAGCACCTTTTGTCAAGGACGATCACTTCAGGATGATGAAGGTTTGAGACGACTGGGCCTCACAAGGTCCCCAGCTCTCACTCATGGCTCCACGTGCCACACCCTGGTAACTGCATTGGTCTGCAGGCAAAACTGAGTGAGGGTAGCCAGATATGGCGAAAATGCAGCGTCTTTCCCATATTGGGCGGCTTGCAAACAGCGTCTGTCCCATATTGGGTGGCTGAATTAAGCTAGGCATCTTCTGCCTGTGTGGAAAGTAACGGGAAGCTACCACACTATCTAATTCCCAAGAAGCTCATGGTATGGACCTCTATGTAAAAGATTCCGGAGGTAAAACTTCCCCTCAATCGGATCTCCGGGAGGGGAATACATCGAGGATTTGTACTAAGTGGAATGCATAACATTAGCAGTTTCACTATCTTTTTCTAACAAATTACTACAAAATCATGTGAATTTCTTCATAATTACTGCAGTGGCTGAATCAATAGAAATTTTTATTTTGTCTTTATTTAACGTAACTGGATAAAATTTAAAGGTTGTGAAGTTAAACCACATGCAACATCACTCTGACATTCATCTTTTCCAAAACATTGATCACTTGGGGCTTTTTTTTCAAGATTTATGCTTTTCCTTGCTAATTTACAATCATTTCCTACACTTCTATTGCCTTCACACAATTTTCCCCTTGAACGCCCTTCCTTTACCCTCAGACCTTTAGCCGACCCCTACCTTACAGTAATGCGTGACTGCTGTGAACTTACCCTTAAGGTGGGCTGAAATGAGTTAGGATAGGGTGGGTTGGGTTGAGTAAGTTTGTGTGTGATAAATACCATGATGAACAAGACAAATTTGAAAGAAATAGTTTTTAATACCAGGTTTTTATTACTTGGTTTTATCAATTTTCATATTATTCTTGTATTTCAATGCAACCCAACCCAAACAAAATAAATAGAGTAAAATCCTGTTACAATAAATAATTTTCACAATAACAAAAACACGGACCCTTCAACCCTACATGGGGAGGACTAAGACTAATGTGACGAATTCATCACATTTCACCCAGTTAATCCAAGGCATTAATGTCAACAAAAATGATCTGCTGGTTAATTTTGATGTCGTCTCGCTCTTCACCCATGTGCCCAATAATGAATTGACCCAAATCATTAGAAGCCTCACTACGGATGGATTACCGGAAGATTTTCCAGATCTCATTGAGTTATGCCTCACTTCCTGTGGAATGTCTGATATTTCGAACAATCAAAAGGTGTAGTCATGGGATTGCCACTGTCCCCCGTCGTTGCCAACCTATATATGGAGAATTTTGAGGAGAGGGTCATGGATTCCTACCAGAAGAAGCCTTCACTTTGGGTCAAATACGTAGATGACATATTCACCATATGGCCATACTGAAAAGAAGAACTTGAGAGGTTCCTCAAACATCTTAACTCCCAGCACAACGCCACTAAATTCATTATAGAGACAGAGAACAATGGCCAACTCCCATTTTTGGACGTCTTGATAACAAGAAGACCAGACGGGACACTAGGACAATCAGTGTATAGAAAGAAAACCCATACCGACCGGTACCTCAATGCTTCCTTGCAGCATCACCAGGTACAGAAATCCTCCCTAAGACTTTGGTTCATTCGGCCTACTCCATCTCCAAAGCTGATTCCCTAGCAAAGGAGATCGAGCATCTCATCTCTTCAGCGGAATGGTTACCCGAAAGACAGGGCCCTGAAAAGGGCCTTCATGAAGGATACGACCAACAATGATTCTGACTTGGCCCTTAAAAGGGACAGCAGAGAAGAGGAAGAAAGTGAGAGGAAAAAGAAACCAGTAGCATACGCTACAGTTTTGTATGTTTCCGCAACTATGGAAAAGGTTGCCAGGATCCTGGCCAAGCATGACGTGGTGACTCGATATTCGTCAGTGAAAAAGACTGCTAACATCCTCCCAAGAGCCAAAGACCGCATTCCTCAGAACATGTATGAGGGGGTGTACAAACTTAAATGCACCTGTGGCAAGTCGTACATCGGTCAGACAGGGAGATCGGTTATGTGCAGGATAAAAGACCATTAGAGAGTGGTGGAGAATAAACAATTCTGTCTGGAAGGCAGGGGAAGCTGCGTGAGCAAGTATGTGCAGTGCATGACGTTGCTCACCAGTGAGGGTTTGGCAATGCTCCTCCCTCCTCTCATGTCGTCATTGTGTTTCCCTCTCACCGAATCTAGCTCCTATTTCCTGATTATGTTATCTCTTTCAAAACTAAGCATCCGCAAGAGCAGGCAAAGGATGTCTAAACTTGTTTCCATTTCCACTTTCTAGACCTTTTCACGATCGTAGAGAGGCCATGGAGAAATTGTGTTTAACCAAACGACCAGTCGTGTTAGTCGAAAACCAGCTCTATTTTTAAAATTGTGTTAAACCAAAATCATGGTAGTAGAATTCATGTTAGTCGGGGACTGGGTGTACTTAATTCAATTGATTTTTATTAGTCAGAAATTTTACTATTTTTATCTCAAAACTTATATGGAAAACAAAGCTTATGATGATTATTTAAAATAATTATTTATTATGAACATAATGGTGTACAACAGGTTAAAAAATCTAATTCTTTATTATGGAAAATTGAAATAATTTTTCTAAATAACATTTGTTATAAAACACATTATAAAAAAGTGAGATACACAAAATGTTTCCAGTCTACATTATGTAAAATATCAATATATTATAATAATATGAGCTTAACCAACATGTTTCTTTAGATCAACTAAAAGTGGTGCACAAAATTTAAGCGCTATAATCCTCAGCGTCAGTAAGGATAACTAAAATGTGGGAATGAGGTAACTCCAATTTTATAAAATTTGAAGACATAAAGCCAAGCCACAGAATGACCAAAGATTCCTGATTTAAGAATATCGTTGTTGACTAAATATCTAAAGTAAATGACCATTACAATTCAATGGAAAACTTATAAATGATCCACAACAGAAAAAAGAGACAAGAAACAAAGGCGTTGAAATGACATGTTATGCATCATCATATGAATCTGAAATTAAATTTTGACATTTGAGAAGGAGAAAAAATCCTGTACTTCACCGGGAATCGAAGCCGGGTGTCCAGTTTGCAAACGGGGAGACCCGGGTCCAATTCCCGGTCAAGAACAGGATTTTTTCTCCTTCTCAAATGTCAAAATTTAATTTCAGATTTATGCGATCATGCATAACATGTCATTTCAACACCTTTGTTTCTTGTTATATTGAAGTCAATCCACTTTCTTTAGTTAAAGTATGGGTTTTTTACGCGATGCCTCATTGAGGACGTTTAGTGTTGGAGGTTGACCACTCAGTTAGCCCTTCTTCACCATAAATACCCCAATCCGAGAATGGAGAATCATGCTGGCTTGATATCTTAGTTGGTTAAAGTACCTATCCGGCAAACAGGGAGACCCGGGTTCAATTCCCAGACAAGTAAAGGATTTTTTCTCCTTCTCAAATGTCAAAATTTAAGAAAAGAGAGAACTGCAAGTAAATTGTTGATTCAAAGTAGCAGCACATGACATTCTCTTTAAAACACGATCAGCAAAAATGAATGGTAAAACACTGAACCTAAGGTAATACTTAATACCAGCCTCTCTTCTTTCTTAATATAATTCCATCCCTGTTGCCTTGCAGCTTGTAACTATGTGCGCTGTTATGGTAACTAAGATATTTTATCAAAACAAAAATATGAAATACTGGCATTAATTCAACCACTGAAATAAAATTAGGCATGGATTCATATATTGTTTGAAGAGTATAACCTGCAATTGGTACAAATTTCGCTAATATCTAATGTGAAGTGAGAACTAGTGATTATTTTTAGCAGTTTTAAAAATTACCCCAAATCTTACGACTGAAATGACAGATCAAGTAGAGAAGAAAGGTACCTCTGTAAAAGGGGATGTATCATAGATTTTGATAGAAATCTTAAGTTAATGATAGTACATTATGCTGAAGAAATTAATAACTGTGAGGCCAGGAGGAAATATTATGTGATGCAGGCAAATGTGCAAAGGTGGAAGCAAGCAAAATAGAAACTTGAAGGTGCTACTCCACATGGAAATCATTCAGTGGACCCAAACGAGGTTGATTTCATTAAATAGAAGAAAAAGCAGTAAAATTTGTGCATAATCAAAAAATGGACAGAAAACCAGTGTCGCAGGAAATCATTAAACTGAAAGCTCATGAATTATCATGATCACTAAACATCCCACAGTAAGAGTTCAAGGTTAGTAATGGTTGGCACATATGGATGATGCCTCGTGATGGTTTTTCCCTGCGACGAAGAACTTCACTTTGTCAATGTTTACCTTCTGACTACACAGAAAAACTGATTGCCTTCAAGAAGCATGTAATTGAGTTGTGGAAAAATCCCCAATTACTTTCTGAGCCAAGTGGGTAATGCAGACGAGACACCTACTGTATATGATTGATTGTGAGTCGACCATTTTTTACCTTCTTAGAAACTGACATTCGGATTAGAATCGGTCTTAAAATTCAATGCACGAAAAATAAAGTAATCATTGCACTAAGGGGTATTTTCATAAGAACAGTAGCGTGAAATGTGTGGAAAGTTGGCACCGCAAGAGCCCTATGCGGTTCTAATGTAGAAGAACACACGCAAGAAACACATGAATATGAATGAGTGCAGAGCACCTTCTAAGACAATTTTGAAAATCATTTCGACATACGTAAATGGATATGTACCCTATTATATTACGTTCTGATATGTTCAATGCACTTTGGGATACCTTCTTTCATTTTCTTCCTTCTTTTCGCAGCAAATATCTTGCTTACTGTGAACAGAAAGGTGGCGAAATGCCCATAGTTACATTATAACTCAGGATATGTGTAATCAAGTGGAAGTAAACAATTTACTTAAAATGTATAAAAAAGATTCATAATGACTGAAGATGAAAAAAATATATTATGTAAAAAGTGTGCTGTAGCAAAGTCGTCGAAATCGCATGCGCGTAGATATGTAGGTACACATTGTTTCATTTTATTTTTTCGAAACATTTACATTGTTACTATAGATTCAATGTGTCTAGTATGTGCATACTGGGATTTCCCGAGCCAACAGTGACTTCCTCGTATCTTTGCAAGCGTAAATTTCAGTCCTTCAGTGTGGAGAAATTTTCAATTTTTTACAATAACCTCATTATGAAACGAACACATTCTGCGAAATTTAAGAGGAAAGTGATCACATTTGTGGAAGAAACATCTAATCTTCCAAAAAAAAATTATTTTAGGGGCACAGTAAACAAACTCTTGAGAGGCTTTATCTCAAGCGGTTGGTGTCAGCTGTGGGACTCTTTTTCATAACTCAAAATAGATACAATACAAATTGAAGCTCATGAAAACACTCATGCCTTATAGTTCCCTTGGTTATTTTCCTCTTTCTTTTACACATCGACATATACATTCTGCCTTCATTATTCCTTAGCAGTTCATGCAATAGAGCAGAAGTAACCTGGCGTGTTATCAATTTTCATAGCTTTTTTTATTTCTTTAGTGTTTAGAATATATTTTACTTATTTAGGAATATTATTTATAATTTATAATTTTCTTTTGGAATATATATTCTGTAAATATTTTACAAAATGACCTCCAATCGCAAGACCATGCACAAGGAATGGAGGGGGAGGATAAACAAACCCTTGAGAGTCTCTCTGTCTCAAGTGGTAGGCATTAGCTGTGGGACTCTCTTTCACAACTCAAACAGATGCAATAAAAGACGAACCTCGTGACAATACTCATGCCTTAGTTCCCTTGGTTATTCTTCTCTTCCTTTTGTGCATCAACATACATTCCATCTTTGTCATTCTTTCCCAGTTCGCAATATAGAGCATAAGTAAGCTGACGAGTTATAAATTTTTGTAGCTTTTTGTTTATTTCTTCAGTTAATTGATAGTAGCTCAATAACTTTGGCTAAGATTAATAAAGGTGAAATACTCCTTTAGCCAAACAATTAGAGGGTTACAAAAACCACAAGGTGAGCGAAATGCATTGGGTTTTTGTAACCCTCTAATTGTTTGGCTAAAGGAGTATTTCACCTTTATTATTTCTTCAGTGTTTAAAATATATTTAACATATTTATGGATATTATTTATATATCCATATTTTACTTTTTGAATATTACTTCCATAATTATATTATAAAATTGCCTCTAAACGCATGACACCACATGTAGAAACGGACAAAATATTTGTTGACTAGCTGAAACGCCGGGCTTCGCTCGGGAAAGTTTTCTTTTAAGTAGCAAAAAAAATTATCTTTTTTATTGATATATCACTTTTGACATCATATTACAATAAAACTAATACAATAAATTCTGAAATTTACTTCCTTTCGCTGTTGGGTACCCCAAGTTTACCAAACGTTCCCCATTCCTTAATTATGGAAGCGATGTTTACATTAACATTTACTATTTTATGTATTGTATTGTAAAGTATTATCATTAATATAATTATGCATTAACGTCTTACTTAATATTCACATGGATAGATGCACCGAAGCCTTTAGAGCAGCAATAAAATTATGTGGATTATGTCAATACATAATATACATTATATATTATACATAATTATGTCAATACAATATTGGACTGTACTCCTGATGTCAGTCATCAAGAACAGCTATCTGTTGTATTTAGATTTGTTTATGTTGAAGGAACAGTAGTTGAAGTTCGGGAACATTTTATTACTTTTTTGAGGGTAGACTATACCACAGGAAAACGATTATTTGACAAACTGAAAACATTAATGAATGAATTAGGAATATCATCAGAAAATTGCCGTGGTCAGGGCTATGACAACGGTTCTAATATGAAGGGTTTTAATAAAGGTGTGCAAGCAAGATTTCTGAAAGAAAACTCAAAAGCTCTATATACTCCATGCGCATGTCATAACATCAATTTAATGTTAGGTGCGGTTGCTAAATCATCAGAAATTGCTATTAATTTTTTTAACAGTTTACAACGGTTATATACAATATTTTCAGCTTCAACGTCATGTTGGTAAATATTAAAGAAACATGTTACTCAAAACACATCAAAACAGCTTTGTAATACAAGATGGGAATGTCGTTTCAGCAGTGTTAAAGCTGTTCGATTTCAACTTCCTGAATTTTTTAACGCCCTTGAAGAGGTTGAAAACAAACGGCATAAAAGTAGAAATAAGAGGGATATATAAAAATATGCATAAATTTGAGTTCCTTCTCAGTCTAGTAATTTGGTATGAACTATTAGTAAAAGTTAATTTGATAAGCAAATTATTACAGGATCAAGTAATGCATTTAGCTATTGCAGTAAAACATTTGGAGGAACTAGTCATATTTTTACAAAAATTTAGAGAGGAAGGTTTCAAAACTTGCTTAAATGAAGCTAAGAAATTATCAGTAGAATTAAATAGTGAATCACATTTTAAACAACCTCATGTTAGCAAGAAAAGAAAGTTTTTCGATTATGAAAGCAGTGATTCATCTGTAACAGATCCTGAAGACAATTTCTGAGTTAATTTCTTTTTCTTTATAATTGATAATGCTTTGGTATCTTTTAAGAAATATTTTTAATCGTATGAGGAACATTATAAAATTTTCGGTTTCTTGCCTGACTTTTCAAGACTGAAGGAAGTGTCTAAATTTAACTTGAAGCAAGATTCTGACAGATATTGTTTAACTTTCAATACTGATATTGATAAGCATGATTTTTACGATGAAGTAAATATGTTTCGAAAAATAGTCCCAACAACTTCAACATGCTTGGAAGCATTGACATTTATATACCAGAAACATTTGACAGAATTATACCCAAATGTTGCCATTGCATTAAGGATAATTTTGACTAGCCCTATCACAGTTGCCTCAAATGAGAGATCATTTTCTAAACTAAAAATCATTAAAAATAATTTAAGGTCAACTATTTCTCAAGGAAAGCTAAATTCATTGGCAATTATTTCGATTGAAATCGACTCAGCGAAAACTATTGATTACAATGATATCATAAATGATTTTGCAGCCAAGAGAGCAAGACAAATTATATAAATGGTAACCTAACCTTGAACAGCCAAAATTTTGTTATGTATTATATCATGTATGTATTGATATCATCACTCGATTTCTTTTTTTAATTATATACTGTAGATAAATGGACCTACAATAGACAGATTGTTATTACTTACAATATTATATTACAGGTTATTGATAAATCAAACCACTGTAATAATCAAAATTGTAGTTTTATATTTGAAGATGTTTTTCAAACTCAAAATAAATGTTTAATTATTCAAGTTTTTTCTGTATTAACTATTATTACCTTTTCGAGTATCTCGAACAGGGTCCCGCAAATTTTTGGGCCGGCACTGACTCTTACATAACCTTTTCTATGAGAATGAATGACAGTCTTCTATTTACATAGAAATTTACGTGATTTAGGTTTACTACTGACAACTGGCATGGAATTTTAAAAAATACCTGACAAATACCATGCTTATTATTAGGGATGGGACGGTTCCCTTTTTTCCCGGTTCCAGTTCTCGATTCCAGTTATATTATTTTGATCCTGGGTCTCGGTTTCGGTTCTGTTAGGTTAGAACTTCAAACTTAGAAGTGCTTCTTGATACACCATGGGAAATTATTCTAGCTTTACAGTGGTTACATATAGCGCAGGGCTGCCGTTTTCATCGCTTTTATCTGTTTTTCACGGATTTTTAAATGAAAAACTGAGACATTTCCATGATTCATGGATGCAGTACAACCTCTATAATCTGAACTTCCAGTAATAACTGTTTCTCAACATCAGGTGTCAAGTGCCGGTTAAGCAAAGCGAGCGTCGGAAAGCGAAATTTAAAGCTTTTATTTTATAACAAAGTCGGGCACAGCTGTCCACTACTAATGCATCTTGCAGCTGAATAGATGATTCTTCGAAACATTGTTTTAAAAGGAATGGGCGATATCGGCAGGATATTGGTCATTCCTACTGCCGCAGCCCAGTGTGGAGTACAATTTCCACATCCAAACACGCAGATCTCTCAAAGTCATTTTAGTGAACTGTAATAAGTAATGGCGTTTTATTTACAGTAATCCGAACACCTCGATAATCCGAACACGCCCTTGCATTAATTAGTTCGGATCATAGAGGTTGCGCTGTATTTATTTATAAGGTAAAACTTGGCTCTTACTTAACCGCTTCCCTGATTACCCCGAGTATACTCGGATCGAGGCGAGGGTCAAATTCTGACAAGCCCTAGTATACTCGGGCCGCTGTATTTTTTCCTTTCCTTTAGAAACGCAACCGAGTTTTTTCGATCCTTCCTAGCAGTTTACGTTCCGACCGTTAGAGGTCACTCAGAGAGACAGATTAGATCTCTCGGAGGGTTTCTCGTAGCGGGTTCTTCGAAATATCGGAGTACTGAACTCACACCGTCATTTGCACCGCTGATGCCAAAATTTCTCTTTACAACCCAGTTGCTTCAATTGCTACTCCAGATGTTCTTTACCCTGCCAAGGACACTTTCCATTGCTAGGTCATTCGCTCTGCGAGGGTTTTCCCCACCCACCCTTTCTTTCCATTGCTAGGTCATTCGGCCTGAGAGGGTTTTGCCCACCCACTCTTTCGTTCCTCAGTTCCTGGAAGGTCCTTTGCCTCCCCTACTTGGTGATGCCTTTCGAGATAAGTATGCACCCTTTAGGATCGGCCTTTTGAAGACAGTTTCGGGTCAAATTAATACGAAGGCTTCCGCAGTGTTTTCATACTCCTTCCAAGACTTTCGGGATTCTACCGCGTGTTGTTTCTTCTAGTGACGACTGTTTCACCTCCAATCCAGGTGGCATCTTCAGGTCTTCAGAATGGAGGCGAAACAGTCGTCACTAGAAGAAACAACATGCGGTAGAATCCCGAAAGTCTTGGAAGGAGTTTCAGGTCAGTTATTCATACAGCTTTCGAGTGAATATGTCTAGCAGTTTTCCTTCCGTTTCTGCTCCGTAGCATTTTTATTTTTGTCTTGTTTTTGTTGTTATATTCTGTTACCTTGTTACTACAACTGAAAAGAAGAAGAACCTCACGAAGCAGTGTGCATTGTGTGGACAAAAGCGAGATGCCCGGGGAAAGCGGATAAGGAAAGAGAGCCGTTTCTACTGTGCGACGCGTAATGTTCCGTTATGCGTGGTGCCGTATTTTAGAATTTATCATTCACGTTCAAATATATGAATGTTGTATATTTTGTATACAGTTTATTTGTTACATATGTGAATTAGTTATGTTTAATATTTAGTACTTTTTTACCTATTATTAGTTATTTTTTATTGTATATTATTTTATTGTTTCATGTTTATTACGTAAGTGTATATATAATTTACACCATATATATGTATTTTTTATTGCATAGAAATGTTTTATGTTGTATATAAGTACGTTTTATACATAAGTTTTTCTTAATTTTGTAGTTTGCACCAAAGAAATGAAACTTTTAAATATGAATCAAGTTCAAGTACCTCATATCTATCAATAATATAAAAATTTTAAAGTTCGATAACATTTTTATTAAAATTTACTGTTAAAAAATGAATGCATTTCTTTAATTGTATCATTACGATTTTTTCGAAATTGCAATAAAAAAATTACTTTTTTTAGATCCTATATTGTAAAAAAAATCGTCAGGGAAGCAGTTAAGCTGTTGGCATAAAATATACATTAGCTACTAAGAAATTCTGAGATAATTAATATTTATATATGAACAATATGAATTGTGTTAACAATATACATGTTCGGTGAAATTGTTTCGTGAGTATGTACGAATATAATTTGAAAGTGCACAAACTCGCTACTTATTGTGCGAAAGTAAGCTGTAGAACTACACCGACAATTGAAGGAATATTCATGTTTTTTCCTTAACTCTCTTTTTAGTATTTGTATGATTGCATATATACACTGCACGTACAGCCAGTCATTAGAATCAGCAATATTGCTAAATTTATTCACTAGATTTACAATTAGTCACCATGGCCATTTTAAGGAACAATATAGTTCGAACACAAATTCGCTAGATTGCAGCACTGAAGGGGATTCTAGTGTGACCCATGAATCACGTCATGTTGCTTCCTGGCGTCGAGGAGTGCACCTAGAAATGAGACTATGTAGTTGATACTAATCCGTAGTATTGTCTGGCATCGTAAAAATTCATATCATATTTCACTAGTATTTCTAAACAAATACTTTTACTGAGTTATTCTATCTCTCAAATAAATAAGAATATGAATAAAAAATACAACTTTTCAATTGATAGGTCTTTGTATAGACAGAAGTACAAGGTTGAGTGGGAAAAGAAAATAAAGGGGTTAATAAAAGGAAAGACAGATTTCTCAGCAACATGCAGTCTGTAATTCTGATTTCAACATATCAAAAGGAGGCCTAAAAAATCTCAAACACCACGAGACAACAGAATGTCACAAGAGGAACCAAACGTTTGAAAATAGTTCTCTAATTATGAGTTTTTTAATTAAAGAAAACAGTGACGTTGTTGACGCCGAAGTAAGATGAACGAATTTTGTTTGTGAAACTACTGGGCAAATGTTGATGAAATTTAGTATTTAGGACATAGGGGCAAACAAACTAAGAAAATTATATAAATAGTTGATGTGACCCAATCAGGGGTGCTATTTTACAGGTGACAAAAAATGATCATTTCTTTACATCTCGTACAATATAAATTATAACAAAAAAGTCTTTAAAGAACTTCGTAGAACTAATCAAATAAGGTATGTTTTGTTCAGTACATTTTTATCAAAGGAATAGTCAATTTCAAGAAAATCAAACGAGAAAGTTGTAATTCACTTTGGACCCGTGTTTTTTATTTGATGTCAACAAAAACAATCTTCGTGACAACTGATGTAAACAATATCTGCTGTAAATACCTAATTAATTTAATTTTCTTTTGTGAGCACGCATTATTGGGAAAGTGGGTAATCTACGACGAAGAAATGAACGTAAATATGTCAATTTTTTACGTTTAAACAGCATTCGTAAATAAAAAGAAATAGGTAATTTACAACGAAGGAATGAACGTGAATATAAAAATTACATTACTACTATTCCAATTAGGTAAGTTTTAAATTATTGTAGACTGTTTTATTAATTACAATTGATTATGAAATTAGTCGGTGAATCAAAAATTTCCTTGGCATCACTACTGGCATTTGAGTTTGTAGACATTATAATAAGCCATTAAAATTATCTTTTTTGACATGATTGTATTAATCGTAATAACGCCAATGCCTCGCAAGTATGCATGCATGCATGATGTGCGCATCTTTCCACTCTTGCTTTTTATTAAAATAAGGAATGTATAAACAATTGATCAGGTGGATTGAACTGGCGGAAGTATAAACAATGGAACGGGTAATGTAAACTGCCAGTATTGTAAACTATTGAATGGTTAACGTAAATCACAAGACGTATAAACAACTGAACATGTGTATAGAGCCATTGGAAGTATAAAATACTGAAGGGGTGGACTGAACCAAGGGAATTATGAAGTTTTGAACGATTAACTAGAACTGCCAAAAATATAAACAATACCGCCAGACATATAAACAATTGAAGGTGTAATTTGTACCACCAATGGAATATGATACCGTATGATTAATTTTAACCACCAGAAATATAGTAGTCAGTAATATAAACAATTGAAGAGGTAAAGTGTAAAACCCGAAGTTTAAATTTTTGAAAGGGTATCTGTATAACATTATGCATAAACAATTTATTGAGTAATCAGTAACACCAGACATATGAACAATTGAACCTGTAAAATGAACTACAGTAATTATTAGCAGCAGAAAGGGAAATTGTTATCACCACAAATAAAATCCAACATAGGCAATATATGTGTCTAACGAATGGGAAAAACATTCATAATAATATCCAAGGAATTAACCAATATAAAATGACATGGTGGTCGTAGGGGAAGGAGGTGGAAGAAATCATAATAAAACGTAGGCAATATCAATCGACTGGGATTTACATACAGGTTAATAATACACACAAAAATAGAACTTTGTACTGGTATGGTGAGAAAGGGGAGTGGAACAAATTAAAAACATTATATCTTTGAAAGTTTGGACTACCCCTGATAATGGCCTTATTAATTGTCATTGTACATAATCTTTAATATGGTACATGAACTACTATGCTTGGGGAAAGGTATCAAAGCAAATAAGATAGTGACTGAAGTCCTAACTCTGCGGGTTGTTCAATATCTTAAGGTTTTGAAGTCAGCTTTTTGTGCCAAAAGCTAGGGATCCTCCTTTCTCTCCACAACTGGCTTTTCCTTTTCCCCTTCTATAAAATTTTAGGTGATTATCTTATATATCGGAATTGGTTGTACAACAATTAATCGCGAGTGAATTCATCACCTGGCAAATTCTTTGTAAGACAAATTCGCCGCAAGACAAATTCTTAGCAGCCACATTGTTAAACTTTTTCAAGATTTTCATTTTTTCTAGTCGGTTTTGCACATAATCCTACCGACATAAAAAATTTCAAGTCTCCTGCTTATCTGATAGTGCCTAAACATTAGTCTCCTCCTATGTGTTATATCTTCCTCTGTAAGAAGCATCTATATATATATACACAAGCAGTTGGTGCTTGCATTCTGCAAGCATTTCATCTCAGGGATATAACATTATAAGAAATATTTTTTTAATTCAAAATATTTCACCTCTGCACCCAATTTCTATCTTTCCTTATTGAACAATATTTGATTAAAATAATGCCTTAAATTTGCAATTTTAATAATATTATACTTTATCCAATGTAAGGTACTAATACCAAACATTTTTCTCAAATTTGAATTTGTAGCACATATAGAAGTAAAATAATATTTATTTAGTTGTTTAAATTTTAAAAATTTAATCCAGTCGCAATAACACCTTGTTGGAGATTTTCAAATGTTTGTTAGTTTCAATGCACTAATCTCTACATAAGTTTAAAATTTCAGCTTTCTAGCTTACCCCGTAGAACCTAAACATTTATCTATTTGTTTAAAATTTAAGAATTTTTAAAGGTCAAACATTTGGAAATACATAAACCTTGTAAATTTGTTTAAACAATAGCGAATTTGTAGAGGACGCATTGTTGAACTTTTACAAAATTTTCATATAATTATATATGTAGGAGGATGTTTAGGCACTTCTATAAGAGCTGTAGATTCAAAATTTTTTTGCATAGGAAAAATTGTTCAAAACCGACTAGAAAAAACGAAAATTTTGAAAAAGTGCAACAATGCGGCCGCTAAAAATTCGAAATTGTTTAAACGAATTTTCAAGGTTTATGTATTTCCGAATGTGCCACGGAGCTGAAATTTTTTTTAGTGGTAGGATTTGTAGAAAAACGAAACAGGGATTATAGAAATTTTGATATTTTTATTTGTTTGACAGTTAAAAATTCTTAAAGTTTAAACAAATAGGTAGATGCTTAGACACTACGCCGCAAGTTAGGGAGCTGAAATTTTAAAACTATTTAGAGGTTAGCTTATGTAAATGATTAAACATTTCAATTTATCCATAAAATCGTTATTTTGGCCGTTAAAAATTATTTAAATTTAAACAATTAGATAAACGCTATTTCACTTCTAATTGTACTATAAATTTAAAATTTGGCAGAAATGTGTGGCATTATTAACTCAATGTGGGAAAAGTATAATATTTCGAAAATTGCAAAAATTAGTGATTGTTTTACACCATTATTGTTCCATAATGAAAAAACGAAAAACCGTCCAGAGGAGAAATCTTTTGAATTAAAGAAATATTTCTCATGATGAAATATATCTCTGAAATATTAATGTTTTTTCAAAGTGAGATTAAATGCTTGCAGTATGCAAGCACCTTCGACTAGTATGTTATATAATCCTCCTCCTCCTCTGTAAGAAACATCTATATATAATGATACAAAGGCAGTTCATAATTTTCATATATTCTTGAGTTACTTTGTCGTTATCGGAATTATTAGAGAAGTCCCTTTTCATTAAATAGAAGCCGAAATATGACCGTGTATGTATAAGGAAGGAATATATATGCATAAGTGCATATGTTAGAACTTTTGGATAAAGTATCACAAACTAATATTTTCTTGGGATGAGGAACACTGAATAAGGCATCTGGTGGAATACTACAAGAGGGATACAATGGGACACTGCTTGAGGCATCAGTCAAAGTCTCCTATGAATCAACCTGATTTTCCTCTTGATCAGACTTCACCGTTAGTACCTCGCAAACACTAAGCAACATTTTCTGTCCGAGGTGGTTGAGATCAGCATCATGCTCGTCATCAGATTTGTCATTGTCCTCGTCCATGTCCATTCCTTCATTTGGAGGTTCAACATATATAAGTCGCTCTTTCTCTTCTTCATCCTCCAAAACAGCTAATATTTTATTCACACACAGCCTAAACAAGTAACATAATTCACGATAAATAATACATCTTCAAAACTATCGGGAAATTTACACTTAATTGTTCTACAATAAATACATATGTACGTAAACATCACTCATATTATTGCTGTATTTAGAGAGACAGTTAAGTCAGATTTAAAATGCAATTTGAGCTCTATCTGCAGTTGAAAATGGAAAGTAGCCTTATGAAATGGTCCTGCCTGTGTGTATGTCCCCTACTAACAACTTTTGCATCAATGGACCGATTTTCATGAAACTTGGTATGAGGCTCGTACTGCCAGGGCCCACCTCCAGGCTATATTTTATTTGATGAAGATTGAAGTCCTAGATTCAATTCCAGGAATGATTTTTCCCTATTTGTTTTACATAGGAAATCTCAAAGCCTTCTTGCAGAGATGTTTTCTTTAATATCTTAAAATTGTGATATCGGAGCAAGGTTTGTACTGTTCTAAGGGGAAAATAATGTAGATTCTTATCACCAAATTTTGATAATTGATTGTATTTTCTTCAATTTCTACTAAAACAACGTTGTTGCATTTTAAATCGCATTTTATCGGATTGTTGTCATGGAGATGATTATTCCCGAACTCATTTTAAACATAGACGATTGAACAAATGGGTTATTTTCTTTTCCGCTCAACTACTCTTCAGCAATGGACAGTTGATCCAGACATTAGCATATAAACAGTAACTTTTATTAAATTCGTTTATTTAAAAAAATACATGCAAAATAAGTCAGAAAGAGATTATGACATTTTTTTTGTATTTTAAACCTGATAATGCTCTATTAATTTGTTTTCCAATTTTTCTCTATAATAGATCAACTATGAATTACAAATGGTATTTATGGAATGATAATTCATTGGAGTGACTAACACATACTGAAACATTTCCTGTCAATATAAGTAATCATTTCAGGATGTAAACTTTGGGAAACTAGCCTGCATTAGTCCTGGTTTGGACTTCTTGTTATTAACTTGTTAAGGCTATAGGAGATACCTAAGGTACTAATGTACTTTTATATTTTCCAATGATATATAATATATTTCAATTTAGAAAAACGATTAAAAATTGGCATCAATAATTTTTTTTTACCCATCACATTGAATTGAGTAGTAGTAATTGATTTTTTTAAATGCATCGACAGCTATGGTCATTTAAAACGTGTGAGAACAGATTATTTAGTTTAGTGCAAATGCCAAAGCTAGGAAACTGTTTATTTGTTTTGCACTTTTACTGAGAAATAATGAGTTTGACGGTAACCTATTTATGCAAGAAGTTGTGCAGTATGTAGTTCAAAACTGGGATGGATTTACAATTTTTTCGGATAATCGGATATCTGTATAGAACTATTCCAGCAATGGCAAACTTGTTAGCCTATATTTATTTTTATGGAATAGGACAGGCCTGATTGAAATGCTATGACAGGCAGATCCTGGGAAGGGGTGTAGATGGCATTGTATTACTGTGTGACCAGTAAAGGTTTTTGCATGATGAAACTAACCTGTGAAATTGCTATGGGCCACCAATTGACCATCACTGACCTTGTTTCTAGGATGATTAGGAAAATTAGCGATGTATTTCATTATTCTGGTTTTATTTGTGATTCAAGTGCAAACGATTTTAATCTTACTTATGGTTTTAATCAAGTAAAAATTAATGATGAAAAGTGAACAACCTTTTAAAGTAGATCAACACATTCAATGCAGATGTCATATATGTAAGCCATGGCAGCCTTTCACCTGTGATGGGTGGCATAGTACACGTATGCCATCGATCCATTTTCGCTTCGGAGGCTGTTGTATCTCTACACTTGGGCAGAGAGGAACAGTTCTTTTATACCACGTCTCATAAAGGACCCAGCTCTCTAGTGTTTACGCTGATTTGGAGTATTTGGAGTTTTTCAGTATCTCTGCTCTTGCCTGTGGAACGCATTTTTAGTGGAGTAATTTTAGTGTTCTGCAGCCATTTTATTTGGATTTTTGGAGGTAAGTAAATATATTTCTTTGCTTTTTAAATTATTAAAACATATTTTCAAAGTATTTTAGCAGTCAGTAACTCTCCTCCATGGTTATTCTTTAATTTTACGATATTGTAAGCTCCAATGAATTTCTGTAATTATTTTACATATCATTCATTATTAGATAAAATTTGTGTCTGTAATTCATAGATTTATTTAAAACTAAGCATGTTACTTGAAGTACCATTCGTAAATGTTTCTTCTCAGGATATGGAAACATGTTTTCTGCTTGTGAATTTATATTTAATAGAATCAACATATTATGATTATATTCTTTCAAAAGCCAAATGTAATTATAATTTTAGTTATATTTCTCTTACTTTCTATACTAAATAAAATGAATTTCATTGATATTGTGATATTGAATCAAGTTATATACTCGGTATATAAATGCAAAATAATGGAAAATTTTCACAAAATTCTAAAACATTTTCTGTTTAGGCATGGAGACTGACTCAGATAGTGATGTAAATACCCAAGGTGACGGATTTCTAGTCTTGCAAGGAAGTGCTGTATAATTTATTATTTCCGTCTTTATTCCATAAATTGATTCAGTTTTGTTAATATATTTCATTCATATATATTACAGATGTCAAGAGAATTCACACAACTTGCCGGAGAGTCTGAAAAGTACAAGACAATGTTACGGGAACTTCTAAACAACCCAGTAAGTGCATTACATTATTTTAATATAATTTTTTATTTATGTTTCCGGCATATATACTTTCCATCACTACTAACTCATTTTACTGGCCACAGATGTTTCTGCTACTAAAGTGAAAAAAATTACATATGCTGGAGAAGGAAAAAGATTTGGCCTGATGCATATTCCAGGTGAGGAAAGTCAATACTTTACAATACAATGCTACAAACTCTCATCAGAGGAAGAATCCGACGATGAGGATGAAGAATGGCATTACAACTCGTAGGACGAAACAGAATGCGAAACAGAAGAAGAGCCCAGGTCAACCTACCAGGAGGATTTTATGGCTGTCTCTAAAGGCCCACCCGTGCCCAGATCCTCTGTGCCACTGGTCCCTGTGGCCTCCATTTCTACTTTCTGTGCCTCTGCTCCTGAGATTCCCGTTAGCTGGCGGCCCAGCCCACCCCCTTCCTTTCCAACAATTGCCTTTTCTGGGAGCTCAGGCTTAAAATTAGCCCCCTAATTGCAATCCCCCCGTGGTTATTTCGATCTTCTGGCCAACAGTAAGTTTTACGATTTAAATCTGACAGAAATGCAGAATAATGCCGTTAATATATTTCTAAACAACCATCCACCAGGGGTAGGATAACAGACAGTTGAGCAAGGAAGAATTCAACATTTGGCTTGGGCTTCTATTCCATATGGGGACAATTAGAACGAACCGCATTTCAGATTATTGAAACAAAACAGTTATTCAATCTTGTAATTTTTTGTAACAAAATGAGACGGATCGATTTCTAGGAATCCTGCAGTCTCTCCACTTTGCAGAGAACATGTGAGAAAAAGATCCTAGGGCAGATGATTAGAGTTTTGGGTTCCCAGCGATATTGTTTTTCCCGGGAAACGGGAGTTAGATTTTCAAATATCCCGGGAACCTGGGAATAAGAATGATTTTGCATTTTTAATATTTAATACAACATTTTTCATTTAAACATTATATTTATTATTGATACAATGTAAATACATATGTCTTTAATAAATCCCAATGACATGTGATACATTATTTGCGACAAATTGTTAGCAGATTCAATATTCAGACCTACTTTGAATTGCGCAACCAATCTTTTTTCGATGTTGATGCTGTGGATATAACAAGAGACCAACTACTAATGCATCATATATATATTACAATTCCCTCAAGGTTAAAATTGAGGGTAGAAAATGTATGAAAGAGGATTAAAAACATTCTAAATATCTATAAGAGCATTCTTCTGTACCTTTGTGGCTCTATCTGTCATGCTATAAAAACGCAAATAAAGGATCAAGATACATTTTTGAAATTTGGCAGGAATGCTCGATTTACATATTTTAAGGTGATGCTGAAAAAACTTGACCACAAGGAAGACATTTCCAGTAGCAATAAAATAACACGTAAACATTGACTTTTCGACGTGCAGAATTTTTTTCTTTTTGAGATCTAAATTAGAAAGTATTAACCTACGATCTTCAATTTAAACCATTTTAAAGAAAACAACATTTCATATTCTGCTCATCTTTTTTCGCCTACAGTTCGAAATTCCTCGTGTTAAAAGATTAATTTCCCTCTTTTGAGGAAATCTTACCATTTTAACGGAATGTTGCCTTGCAAACCAATTACATTGTTAAACCTCAAAATCCTATTGTCATTTCATTCCTTTTGGGTGAAAGCCTGCTATGAATGCTTTAAAGAGAAAGAAGGAGAGGAAGTGATTTTCATAGCAACCAACGTAAACAACATTTGTTGCGTTATATGCAAGAAGGAATACATTTGAATGTAGAATATTAATATAGGGGAGAGTATGATAAAACAGGGTGATAGGATAAAACGGGGTACTGGCTATATCTTCAAGAGAGTAGCTGTCACCTTCCTTTAACTTCTTGCTTCCACACCTGGCTTCAATCTGCAAGTAAACTCAAGTAGAGAGGCTTTCGCTTACGTTTGCTAAAGGTAATTATCTGTTTTAATGTACTATTACTGTAAAAATTTATTGAATATTCAGTGCATACTGCTGGAAGAACGCAAATTGAAATTTTGTAGGTATGTATTCTTTAAACAAACTAGTATTTAAGCTATCCATTCATGTGTGTTTCATAACACATGCTTTGGCGTTGCCTTAAGGAAGCCAACTTGTTTGTAAAAGTTGACTGTTGGATAAAACAGGATACCACTTGGTCAGGCAAAATGGGGTACCATACTGAATATTGTGCTTATAGCACAGTTGCATGTTTTGTTAAATTATGTCTTTAATTCAACTTCCTCTCTCTCTCATTTATATAATGACAAGCTTAAATTTAATGAATTAAATTATAGTTATATTCTGACACATAATTACGTCACTTTCTTTTAACTGAAATCAGGACTAGTTATCATGCCCACCAAAGAAAGATTGACCGACAATCATGGTCTTAAGATAACATGAAAAATGCAGTTAAAGAGGTTTTGGCGGGAAAGATGGGATATGTTCTCCGAAGTACCCTAGAAGCGCGAGTAAAGAAAGCCAGGTGTGGGTTCTCTCTAGATGATGCCACAAAGAAAATTACTATTTATTGCAGGCCCTACTAATAAAAATGTTTCCAAACCTAGAAGCAAATGCTGATAAGATGTTATTTATTCAGGACTGGTTGATATAAACCAGCATTTTCTAAAAACAGGAGGAAGAATTTGTAAACTTTGCCCTCCTGATGGAAAGCCGGTTATTTAGCTTAACATTAACAGAGTTCCATAGCCTTGCTTACGAATTGGCAGAGAGAAATAACCTTCCTAACAACTTCAACAAAGAAAAAAAGATGGCGGGAAAATGTTTTGTTGTATTTTTTCGTGCCAGACACACTGAATTGAAACTACGGTCACCAAAGCCTACATCTCTTGCCCGAGCAATAGGTTTCAATAGGACTGTTGTAAAACAGTTTTTTGATTTGCTGTCTGGATTGTTTGAAAAATACATGTTCACTCCTGACAAAATTTACAATGTTGTCGAGACAGGTATTAGGATTGTGCCCAATAAACAGTACAAAGTTATTTCTCTGCGAAGAAAACGTCAAGTCAGAGGCTTGGTATTTGGTGAAACTGCAGTGAATGGTTTCTGAAAAACTGGGATCTGGCCACTTGATCCCAATGTGTTCCCAGATTGGATGTTTCAGCCAGCAGAGACAACTGAAAGACCTCAGCAGAGTAACATGGATTTCCAAAATGTGATATCCACTACTACCTGTGAAGTGTCTACAAACAATTCTGTTGAATCATGTGGAGAAACTACAGAAACTTCTGGTGTTCAGGAGTGTGTACAGTAAAACCTCGCAGGATTCAGTGTTAAGAGAATTTAGTAAGAGTGGTTTTCATTGATCAATTTTATTGTTAAAAAGTAAGTATATTAAAATAAAGTTTCAAATTTGAGCTAACATGTGTTTGTCAGATAATGAAAATACAAAGGCATTTATTCGTGTTTTCCAGGTTTAATCTGAACTGCCATTTTGGAAGATAAACGTTCTTGTTTTGCAGATTGTAGTCGTTTTCTTTTTAAGTAAGTATACATAAATATTTATGCTTATGTACTGGAATTATATATACTTGCTAGTATATTAAACCCCAAGTAATTCTATTGAGTAGAATTCCAAATATGCCAAGATTATAGGATTTTCCATAATTACAACTAGTCTGCAATGTAATTCTAAATCATTATTTGATCTGGCAGCTTGCAAAATTTTAGTTTGCCTCAATACAATTTTGTACAATACTAGGCACTGCAAATATACCAGATATTAAACAAATAACTCGCTCAAGTACACTGTTCACATACAAAATGGATAACAGATGCCAAACTTTACCGCTGAATGGAAATTGCGCATCAGAGATACCCCACAGACCTATTCGCTACTCATTTTTTTCTGCTGGCGCATTATTTGAACAACGTTATCGTGAAACAACGTTAAACGGGGAAATGTTAAACGAGGACACATTGTATAACAGATTGTTAAAATTTTATTGAATTATTAAAATCATTTTAATACTTGATTTATTAATATAAAAGGAAGCGTAGGCAGATAAAAATTTGGGAGAAATTGGAAATACTGCATGGTAAGTAAATAAAATTTTTAATTTGAATATTTCTAAAGTTTACCACTACAATAAATTTCTTTTAAAGATATTAAAATTATGATAAGTTGATAATTTTAATTATAAAATAAAAAATGTACTTATGAGTGTACATTAGATCTATATTTCAGTTAGCATGCCTTGTTTTCTGCCTCTTACTTGTCAATGTTCATATTACTGTTACATATATACATGCCTATTCCTATTTCAGTATGTTACATATAAGAAATGGGTTTAATCTAAATTAACATCATTAATATGGATATCTCTGTGGTAAAGCCGTTCAAGGAATGACAGGATTTATATTATTATATATTTATAGGGGAAACTCGGATAATTCCGTGATAGTTTGAATAAAGCTGATTCACGAAATAATACCAGCGTATTTTCAAGAATAATGCAACTACTAAATGAAAGTATCAATTCACACTGGTGTAAATCATGAAATTACACCAGTGTGAATTGATACTTTCGTTGAGTAGTTGCAGCAAGATTATTCTTGAAAATACGCTGGTATTATTCCATGAATCAGCTTTATTCAAACTATCACGAAATTATCCGAGTTTCGCCTATTGTTTTTTTAAATATAAAACAGAAACACTCATACAAGTTTAGTGTTGAAATTATAAACAAAATTAATAGTGATTGTGAGCCAAAATAGCGAACTTAATGAAAACAATGAACCTCCTGACAGCAAAGTGATGAAAACTGGGTCCTTTCATTTTAATTATAAAGAGGTTTTACTGTATCTGCTCCAGATTCTTCACCCTCAATATTCCCAAGTTTCTCCAAAAGAAATCAAAAACTTATCTCCAAGGCCCAAAGGAAGGAAGAAGGAACAAACAGGCGATGCGGAAAGAGAGCAATACTCACTGATTCACCATATAAGAAGGAACAAATCGCTCTGATGGCCTCAAAAAACTCTAAAAAAAATTAAGCCTATCCAATGAAAGTGATGCCAGACGGAAAGAGATAAAACATAACAAAAGAAAGAGAATTGATAAAGCAAAGAGTTTTGTGGCAACAGAAGAGGACGAGTCTGAGGCATCTGAAGAAGACACCGATAATGCAGAATCAGAGGAAGGCTGGAGTGGATGGGCTTATGAGGCATGTACAGGGATTGACGAACAAGATGGTGAGCTGTACAATTGTGAATTTTGAAATGATATGTGGACAAATGGCCAAGTTATGTTTTGCATGTTACTTGTTATGTTGTAATCTAATGCAATGTAGAGAATAAAATGTTTCTTTTGCCTTAAAATCCATTTCTTTAATGATTTATTCATGTACTCTGTTTTACCCTACCAGATGGGGTAAAACAGGGTACTTGCATTAATTAGGAAGAAATTTCTTTCTCCTCGATTATACCGAGGAAGCAAATATTTACACAAGAATCCGAAAGAAAAATGTTAATAGATTATGTGATTAATTAACATGCATTTTGGTTTCAATATTGAATGAATTACGAACAATTTCTCACTAAGTACCCTGTTTTACCCTATTTTCCCCTATTAAAATCACTTAGAATCATCGTAGAAATTCGAGACTTGAAACAACGAATGCCTAAAAGAATGAACGTTGTTTTCCTGTCATTGATTTTTTAATATGCTTCGAATCGATCACCAGATCAGTTTTTAATGCGAGAATTTGACGCATTCTTAGTGATTTGCATTGCTGCCAATTTTGCGTAATTGGGTACCATTGATTTGGATAATAACTTTCCGTTGCACCTATTCACGAAATTTCATAAAAAACTTTCCTGTTGAATTTCAATGGGTATCTTCCTATTTTGTATATAATTCACTTGGTCAGGGTAGCTAATTTGGTCGATTAGGAAGGAGGGATAGATAGATAGATAGATAATCGTCTTTATTCGGGCGAAATTTAGACCAGAAGGTCCATTCTTACATTTAAACATTTAAGGGAGGGGAGAAGGAAGAAGAATAGGTGGGGAAGATAGTTCACTTCAGATTCATGCAACCATTACTTTCAGACCTTTTTTTACTAATGACATTCATGGGCGCGAGAAGAAGCCATTTTGACATTGTATTAGTGCTCCATTAAAACTGAATTAATAGCGAGAAACATCCTGATCCTTAATCTCAAACTCCTAATAACTCGGTTCCGGAAAATCCTAAATCTAATTACACCAGTTTCTCCATAACATTCATTACTGTGACAGTGCAAAAGAAAAGGTTGATGAAAGCAAACAAATATCGCAACAGATACTATAAATATTTTTAAGTCCGTTTCATTAAATATTTTTGCGCACTCGCTTACCCTCTCTACTCACAAAGATTGGTCGGCCATGCAGAACCTTACAAAATTAGAGGGAACATTGCTTACAAGTAATAATTCGCAAAAAGATCTTACATCTTCCAGACATTTTTTTTCTTTGGAAACATTCTATTTTTAAGTTTTGATAAACTTTTCAAAAAATTTGTTATAAATTATATTATATACGGAAATTATAGTACACAGTAACGGAAACTATACTTCAACATAACAAAAAAATATAATTTTTTCTTAACTTTAACATTCGTTTCTATCCCTCCCTTTCTCTTACAAGAAATACTTTACATCCATTTAGCTACAGCGTTTTCTCGTAACGATTCATATAATTTAATTCACAAAAGATGATAGAGGTAATCATTAATTAAGATTAATAACAGGAAATTATTAAATTAAACCCGGATACATTTCCAAATTATAGAAAATGATACGTATTTATTAGTTAGACTCACATCTGCAGTTAACTGTTAGCCCTTTATCTTTTCTTTCCTTGAGTTTCACGAGTCACGGCTTGAATACAAGTTTCTCGGAGAGGCATCGATCGCGTACGACGCGGGTCCACTAATTCGGGAAGAATGCACTGGAGGTAAAAGTTGCTCAATTTCTCCTCCATTCTTTTATTCCAGAACTCGTCGTCTCTTTCTATTTTTTCTATTTTCAAAAAAGGCTCTTTTTGTGTCCATATTGCAAAAAAGCAATATTTCCTTCTGTTGATGTGTAATTGTCCCTGTACCTATATAATTCCAAGAATGATTTTGTGTATATGCATTTTTTTCAATTAAACCAACCTGTATATCACAAAAAATGCGTACAAGAAACAAAAATAAATAATTTTTTACCTGAAAATAGTAGTTGTGGTTCTCGTTAATTCGCCCATTTACTGACCAAACCGTTACCTTCCTTGCTTCAACTGCCTCATCTGGGCTCATATCTCTTGCAGAATACGGGCATTTAATTTCGACTATTCCATCATTCCCGATTATCTCATCTGGTGCAGCTCCCAAGAATGGAAGATCAGGATCAACAAAAAAGCCGCACTTGGAAATGTCTACTCCTATCTGACGACTTAGTTGGCATAGTGCTGTTGCCTCGAATTTAGAGCCATATTCTATCGCCGTATTTGTGAACTTTTTGTACAAAATACGATCGATAAGCTTGGAAGAGCTCGTTGAAGGTCGGAGGTGGCAAACTTGCCCGAAGTTGGACGCTGTCAATCTCTTCCTCCTTTCTTCTGTTCATGTGAAATCCTGGTCTTGCGTGGCTCTCTCCAGAAGCTTCCTTTGTTCATGAGACAATTCCAGCCTCATCAAATATTCGGCCATTTCCTGAGCATAGTCTGAGTCGCTGATATCTGGCTTTGAAGAGAATTCTCCATAATCTTCATCTTGCATACTCCGGCCAAGAGGGAGGGAGCAGTTTTCTTGGCTTGCACCTTACCAAATCTCTTCTTTCTTGGTATTCGCCAGTCTTTTTTGTCGCCGAGCTTCCATTACCTTGGTGTACTTCCCAGGGCTTGAGGAATAAAAGCACTTGTGAATTTTTGTGTGGAGGAGCTTTGTGTTATAGGATATAATGGCTGTTATTGCTCTAGCCTGATATGATCCTTTAAAACAATAATTTACCTTTTTCCCCCAACTAATTTAGCCACTATGGAATTAAAATGTTCTGCACAGTTGCTGTTAAGGTTTTGTATCAGACTCCTACTGTGCCTGGCAAGGGTTACAGATATAACTTCTTCTGCTTTCTGAAATAATCCTATGCTCAACAATTTAGGCACGATATTATCCTCCCCTTCCTTGGAGCCAATGCAAAAATACTGGTCACATTGTGCGTGATCACCAAAAATATGCCATGGGACATTAATCAAATCTTTACGGAGGACTGATATTCGGTCGGAAAAAGGACAGTTTTCTCTTTTTCTATGTAGGATAACTTTATTAACGGCTCCCCTGATCCTTAGAATACTCCAATTTTCCTCCGTAATTCAATAGGCCCATTCGTGCTGCTCAAAGCAAGATCACGCAATTTCTTGCACAAATTCCTCAACAAGTGATTCTTACATTCGATTTTTTCTATCAGGGTATTTCTATATGGGCATGCTTTCAAAATCCCTGAATAGACACTGCTGTCTCCATCAGCAATTAATTTATTGTAGTGCACTCCATACATTTCCTCGCTCTTCCTAAAACCTTCAACAATAACGGAAGCCTCCATACTACTAGAGCTTTTAGTACTGTCCCAGTTTTTGAAACAGGGATGAGGCTTTGAGTCCTCTCCCTTATTTGCGTATCTTGCGCACACAGTGCAATATTTATTGCGGATACCGATGAAAAGAATTTTTTTTGTTCGATACCCAACAATGGCTGCCTGGGGAAGAAAGAAATGCATGCATCAAACAAATCGTGAAATGTGAATATCATTAAATTTTTAACGTCCTTATGTAACATAGCCAACGAAATTACTTCAATTAATTTGTTTGTGGCTAATATATTGAACAATTGGGAAAAAACAAGCAATTGTAAAACTCAAATAACACACTTTTGAATATTTTAATGCCCTTCATAGGTAAAAATATGAATTTTCGTGGTATCCATAGCAATGGTTTCATAGTTTGTGGTAATGGGAAAATTAGTGATAATCTTCCTACGATTTTCAAATCATGCGGACATAAGCATGGGATAGCAAAAGTTTTACTTGGGAGAAATATTACGTATATTTTAAGGGATATTATTAATTAAAAAGTCTGCTATGACCGGGAATCGAACCCAGGTCTTCCACTTGCTGGGCGGATATTCTACCACTGAACTATCGGAGCAGATCAATTTTCCTGTTCCTGAACGCGGATTCTGCTGTTCATTGATTTATTCTGAAAGATAGAACGTAAATATTTTATGTAGACCAGAGGTGTTTTTGACACCCTACGGATATTTTTGTTTAAAAAATTATTAATCGTTGATTTTTATTAAATTTTTCATTTCATGTCGCTTCATGTATTTTCGATTAATTGAAATTTATTTAACAAAATTGGGAGAAAATGAAAATTCTGGAAAATACGTTTGTTCTTATTTTTATGGAATTTTATATTTTGTAATCAGTAAAGTAATTGTTCAATAGAGATCCCAGATCATAAACAACAACAGTAACGATGCAAATAATAACAATAATTTCACAAAATGTATAAATTATTCGTAAAACAAAAAACGGAGATTTTCGCACAAAGGTCTGTCTTGCCGTCTAATTGTAAGAAAAACGTCCGAACTCAAAGAATAACCATAGGATAGTTGTTTTATTAGGCGCAAATGGTTGAAGGGACAAGCCACTCCAGCTACTGAAGGGTAAGAGTCATAAAATCTAACAGTAAAGGAACCCTGTCATTAAACATAGGGCTGGGGTGTCTACAGCACCTCGCGCGACCACTCCCGTGTTTATTAGCCCAAAAATAGAACAGCTAGAATAAAAAACTAAGTGTAACAACAAAAATTCTACTTACAAGAAGAGAAAATGAGTTGTATTTTGTTCTGTACGATCTTTTTGCCCAGCTGCCGTCAGCAACTACAGGAATGAGAGGGACTCCGTCATCATTGATATCTCCCATTTCCATAGCAAGTCGTGCCTCTTCTTTCGCCGCGTTTTCCATTTCAACTAAAGCACTGGACAGTAAAATGTTCACCAATTTGTGCTCATATCGAATGTAAGTTTTGGATGACATTGGAGGAATATTCATCGCTCCAAAAACTTCCTCCAGTTGAAGATGACCACCACCAGTGCTCAGAAACCCGCACACCAATGCTGTATTTATGTCAAGCTTCGACGGTTCTTTCTTTTCATCGGTCCATATTAATCCTTTGAATTGGCACATCTTCAAAGGTGAGAGAACTTCGAAGACCTTCAATTTTTTCACCCGTTACTACCATGTCCACCAATCTGCAACCAAATGGTCCATGGTTTTCCATTGCCTGCAATTGTTGCAAAAAATATTGTAGGTCCACGATCCTTCGTCCTGTGAGATTGAATACTGTTGAGGCACCTTGTTTGGATGAACTATCTAATGTGTATTTCCACCCGATGTTGGTGAGGGGGGAGTCGTTTGGTTTTTTTCTTGAGTCGTTTCCATTTCTATGTTCTCAAGAGGTGAAATGCACAGTGTTAAGTGTTCCGAAGCAGACTCAGTTCTTGATGCACGCTGACATTTGCGCCACAAATGTAGTCGCTCAGCACCACGGTTTTTTCTTCTTTTATCAGAAATCCTTAGCCCGTGCTTGCAATCTTGACTATCCATAATGATTGTGCAAAAGACAAATACAACGTAGAACACGATTACAATACTGTCTCAATATACTACGGATATGAGAAAGTAAAAAAGCGAAATGCGTAACTAAGACAAAACTAGATCGAATAGGACCATTGCGAGAACAGCAAATTCCTCACTCTTCTCTAGAAGGTCAAGTTAAAAGTCCTCCCCGTCTCCTAGTAGGGACTTGAACCCAAGCGGGCGGGCCGTGAGAGTGACATCAGAACTATGGTGGCATGATGTCTACAGATCCGTGAACTATTAGAAGCAAAAATGACATTATTTACAACTTCTACTGATTTCTTTGTTGAAAATTAAGCTACATTTACAATTTATACATAATTTAAAAGGAAAAAATATGAACTTTCTGGCATGTGAGAGATTTTTTAATTTTTGTTTTCCCTTAAAAGATATTTAACAATATAGAAGCCTTCGAAAAATAAATTACCAAATTTTTAAAATGTAAGAAACGCGCCGGATTTATATTAGTGTAAGGATTCTAAATACGAAATTTCCACTGTTTATGTTGACCAGATTCCGAGAAATCAGTCCACGAATATTCAGGTGGAAACCCTCTGTCTTGTAGCCTCTTAAGGAACTAAGAATTTGCATCAAATTCTGCTTCAAACTCAGCAAAACGGCAGCAGAAACATACAGAATGCTTAAACAAGCATTTGGTGATGATGCTTTAAGTCAAAGCAAAACATTCCTTTGGTACAAATGTTTCAAGGACAGATGTCGACGACAATGAGCGTTCTGGCAAACCGTCATCAAGCACAACTCCGGAAAACAAACAGACCGAAGGCGAACAATCCATGACGTTTGTGACATCGTTGGACTGTTGTATGGGACGTGTCAAGGAATTTTGTAGGGGGATTTGAACATGAGACACATTGCTGAAAAATTTGTTCCGAGACTGCTGAGCAACGACCAGAAAGACCATCGCGTTGCTGTCTGCAGGGAGCTTCATAATGAAGTTAGAGATGACCCCAACTTCATCTCCAAGGTCATTACTGGTACTGAATCTTTGGTTTATGGTTATGACCCTGAGACAAAGCAGCAATCGTCACAGTGGAAGTTGCCAAATTCACCGCGGCCGAAAAAAGCATGTCAAGTTCGCAGCAATGTCAAGCCCATGCTGATCATTTTCTTTGACATCAAAGGGATTGTCCACAAAGACTTTCTCCCACCTGGTCAAACTGTCAATAGAAAGTTTTACTGTGATGTTTTGAAGCGGCTAAGGGAGAACGTCCGACACAAATGCCCAGACAATGACTGGGTACTCCACCATGACAATGCGCCCGCCCACACGTCACTCGTTATTAGGCAGTTCCCGGCTTCCAAAAACATGACAGTCATCCCCCACTCCCCCTACTCTCCTGACCTCGCCCCCTGCAACTTTTTCCTGTTCCCCAAAATGAAACTCCGGCTGAAAGCGCGACGTTTTGACACGAATGAAGAGATCCGGGAAGAATCGCAAGAGGTTTTTAATGCACATATTCCCGGAACTTTTGGGTAGCACCTCGTATATATATATATATATATATATATATATATATATATATATATATATATATATATATATATACTAGTAGAAGATGCTTGCATTCAGAAAGCATATCACCTCACCTTGAAAAAACATACATTTTTCAGACAGATATTTCATCATTACAAATATTTTTTTAATTCTAAAGATTTCACCACCGCTTTTCGTTTTTCCCTTATGTAAAAATAATAGATTAAAACAATCCCCAAACTTTGCTATTTTAAAAATTTTATACTTTCTCCATTATGTGGTACTAATGCTACACATTTCTGCCAATTTTAAAGTTGTAACACTTCTAGAAGTGAAATAATATTTTTCTAATTTTTTAATTTTAAACATTTAAAAGGGCCGCCGCAATATATTTATGTAGAGATTCAAATGTTTATTTGTGCAAATGCACTACTTGAAGAATTTTTAACGGGAACACAAATTAAAATATCAAAATTTCTATAATCCCTATTTAGTTTTTTTACAAATACTACCAATAAAAAAATTTCAGCTCCGTAGGACATTTGGAAATACATAAAACTTGAAAATTAGTTTAAACAAATGCAATTTTTTAGCGGCCGCATTGTTGTCCTTTTCAAGATTTTCGTTTTTTCTAGTTGGTTTTGCACAAAATCCTACCTAAGAAAAACATTTCAAATCTTCAGCTCATCCGGAAGTGCCTAAACATTACTATCCTTCTATATGTTATATATCATTACTAGTAGAAGGTGCTTGCATACCACAAGCATTTAATCTCACCTTGAAAAAAACATTAATTTTTCAGAGATATATTTCATCATGAGGAATATTTCCTTAATATTAAAGATTTGGATTTGGATGGGATTTTGATTTTTCATTATGGAAAAATAATTGAATAAAACAATGACTAATATTTGCAATTTTCGAAATATTATACTTTTCCCACATTGAGTTAATAATGCCACACATTTCTGCCAAATTTTAAATTTATAGTACAATTAGAAGTGAAATAGCATTTATATAATTGTTTAAATATAAATAATTTTTAACGGCCAAAATAACGATTTAATGGACAAATTTAAATGTTTATTCGTTTACATAAACTAACCTATAAATAATTTAAAAATTTCAGCTCCCTAACATGCGGAGTAGTGTATAAGCATCTACCTATTTGTTTAAACTTTAAGAATTTTTAACTGCCAAAAAAGTAAAAATACCAAAATTTCTATATAAAATTTTTATGATTGCAAAGTTTGGGGATTGTTTTAATCTATTATTTTTGCATAAGAGAAAAACGAAAATCGCTGCAGAGGTGAAATCTTGAGAATAAAAAAATATTTGTAATGATGAAATATCTCTCTGAAAAATGAATGTTTTTTCAAAGTGAGACGATATGCTTGCAGAATGCAAGCACCTTCTACTAGTATCATTATATATAGACGTTTCTTACAGAGGAGGATATAACATACAAGTAGTTGGTGCTTGCATTCTGTAAGCATTTCATCTGACCCTGATAAACATTAATATTTCAGAGATATTTGATATTTAATTTCTTTGACTGTTAAAAATTCTTCTAGTTTAAGCTAATAGATAAATATTTAGGTACTTCGGGTCATGATAGGAATCTGAAATTTTAAAGTTAAGTAGAGCTCAGTGCATTAAAACTAACAAACATTTCATAAACTCCAACCAAGTGTTATTGTGGCAGTATTAAACTTTTAAAATTTAAACAATTTAATTAATTTTATTTTACTTCTAGATGTGCTACAACTTCAAATTTGACAAAAATGTGTGGAAATAGTACCATACATTGGAAAAGGTATAATATTCTTAAAATTGCAAATTTAAGGCATTGTAATCAAATATTGTTCAATAAGGAAAGACAGAAATTGGGTGCAGAGGTGAAATATTTTGAATTTAAAAAATATTTCTACTAATGTTATATCTCTATGAAATACTAATGTTTATCAGGGTCAGATGAAATGCTTGCAGAATGCAAGCACAAACTACTTGTTATGTTATACTCCTCCTCTGTAAGAAACGTCGATATATAATGATAACATATAGGAGGATACTAATGTTTAGGCACTTCCAGATGAGCTGGAGATTCGAAATTTTTTCTTAGGTAGGATTTTGTGCAAAACCGTTTAGAAAATCTTGAAAAAGTGCAACAATGCGGCCGCTAAAAATTTGTATTTGTTTAAACAAATTTTCAAGGTTAATGTATTTCCGTAAGTGCTATGGAGCTGAAATTTTTTATAGGGATAGGATTTGTAAAAAAACGAAATATGGCTTATAGAAATTTTGATATTTTAATTTGTTTGGTAGTTTAAAAATTCTTAAAGTTTAAACAAATAGGTAAATGTTTAGACACTACACGGCGAGTTAGGGAGCTGAAATTTTTAAATTATTTAGAGTTTAGTCTATATAAACGAATATACGTTTCAATGTATCCATGAAATTCTTATTGCAGCCGTTAAAAATTATTTAAATTTAAACAATTACATAAATGTTATTTCACTCCTAAATGTGCTACAAATTTAAAATTTGGCAGATATGTGTGGGATTATTAACCCAATGTGGGAAAAGTATAATATTCCTAAAATTGCAAAAATTAGCGATAGTTTTACTCCATTATTGTTCCATAAGGAAAAAACAAAAATCGGTCCCGAGGAGAAATCTTTTGAATTAAATAAATATTTCCCATGATGAAATATCTCTCTGAAAAATTAATGTTTTTTCAAGGTGAGATTAAATACTTGCAGTATGCAAGCACCTTCTGCTAGTATGTTATATCCTCCTCCTCCTCTGTAAGAAATGTCTATATATAATGATAACATATAACATATAGGAGGATACTAATGTTTAGGCACTTCCAGATGAGCTGGAGATTCAACGTTTTTTTCTTAGGTAGGATTTTGTGCAAAACCGACTAGAAAAACGAAAATCTTGAAAAAGTGCAACAATGTGGTCGCTAAAAATATATGGAATATTACTATAGCAGTGTAAGGCTGACAAAAGATTTGTTAGTCTGTAAAATGCATTGCACGGAGACTCTAAGAGCCAATATGCGAGAAAATCCAAAAGAGGTCACCAATATGAAATTGAAAAAGGGGGAGATAATCGAGCGATGGATGGATGAGGGCATATGTGCACTAAAATGGAAAGACAAGCGAGACATCCTGATGATTTTCTCAGAATTGAAGTTATACTTCTGAGGGGGTTACAGAAAAGCCTGAAGTCATCGCCAAATATAACAAATTCATGGGTGGCATCGATCATCTTGTTCAGGTCATGGCGTATTACCCGTGCAAGAGAAAAATCTTAAAATGGCACAAGAAGCTGGGTATTCATGTTTTTCAGCTTATGATGATAAACAGCTTCATTTTATTGAACAAATACAGTCGAGAAAAAAAGAATCTTTATGATTTTGGAATAGCATTGATCGAATCCCTTTTATCACTTGGATCTGGGAATTGACCGAGTTTCCTCAGTAAGAAAAAAAGGGATTCTCACTTCCCAGACCTCACTGAACTTGGTGGTAAGCACATGAAAGAGATTGTGCTACCAGAAATGGATCAGGAAGTTAGTAAATTTCATTTGTCCTGATTATGAGGGTCAACCAGGCCTTTGCCTCAGACCATGCTTCCAGGTGTACCATAAAAAATGAATGATATGCCCAGGAATATGATTTTAAAATGTAACAATGTTGTAATATTTTACATGAATAAAATTACTAAAATATTGAACATGTTTTTTATTCATATTCATAATTTCCTGCTTTTCTGTTATGCCTCTCTATAAACATTTTGCCATTTAGAGACAATCTCCAATATACGACTCTCTGGCATATATTTCAAACGGCAGGAAATACGCTGCAGGAATTTGTAAAATAGAAAATTTATTATCATTTTAAGTTTAGCTGTAACTCAATGTAATCAAATTACGCAGTAAAAACATTGAAACGAATGGTTTCACCCATCAAAGGATACCCATTGCAGAAAAAAACAGGAGTGTAACTCGAACCCACAGGAACAGACATTTGCAGCCATACTGCGGATTCACAAAATAAATTATAACAAAATAAATTTTTCCAGACAAAAATTTTGAAATATTAAAAAAATTAAATATTATACTTAGATGCTCACATATTACAATAGGCATTATTCAATTTTTCATCAATAGAGTGCCAATACTATGAGATTCCAATGTTAGGGTTAAATTTACAAAACACGATTTTTAGATAGAAATGCTCATGCTTAAAAGGAGTAACTGCATTATTATGACTTAATTTTTTTTTTAATTTTGTGGATGTAATTACTTTTAAGATTGAAAGAAATACAGAGACAGCACAGAAATTTTTTTTACAGGTTTTGCGTGATGCAGGCGGCCTAATGGGTATTTGTTGCCCATTGCAGATGGTGTATTATGTATTGGCATGAATTACGTGAATCTAGGATCAGCTGCTGATTGGGAGCAATCAGAGAGAAAAAAATAGCTAAAAAGGCTGCTACAAATTTAGGCAACCAGCAATACACCACATCTGCATTTTTTTATTCTGCTGGAAAATAAGTTTGTGAAAGAAAGCACCTTATGTAATTTGCTCTGCAATTCTTTCCTCACTTGTTTTTACTGTTATCAACACCCATTTAGCAGATTATCACTGAGTAATTCAATTTTCCAAAAAGATTTTCGTTATTTCCATTTGTACTTCTGTATTTTTGAGGGGATTTAGGTAAATACAGTACATATGGACACATACATGCGACATGATTCTCACCATCATATTTCACATAAGTTAGCACCATTTCACTCCATGATACACAGACTCCTGCATGTCCCCTTTCCAAAACCGATTTTTGTAAAGAACTTACCCACACAAAAAACATCACAACACTTAACGGTTACGAAAATCATATAGTAGAAAATATATTACGAAAACATAAACACCAATTCCATGTCAAAAATCACACAACACTCACAAATATTAACACCAAAAATTCAAAATACATTAAAATACCTTTCGCTCCCAGTGCCACCAATAAACTCGGTAGCATTTTTGCAGAACAAGACTTTAAAACTGTACAACTGTACAACACTAAACTTGTCAACCTTCTTTACAACCCAAAAGACACAATAGTACCTTTGCAAAAATCTGGAATTTACAAGATTTCTTGTGGAACATGTGATAGGATATATATAAGACAGACAAAATGTAACTTAGAAACACACTTCAAAGAGCACTTAGCGTGCTTTAGACATAACAGGATTAACAATTCAAGCATAGCCATCCATATAAAAGAAAACAACCACCCTATCACTATCCAGAATTTAACACTGTTAAAATCAATAAGCAAAGAAAACAAATTAGATGTTTATGACAGCCTTATCATCAACAAATTCAAAAAAACCATTATGAATATCGATCACAGCCTGATACCTTACTCCCCCCTCTACAGTTTAATGGTTCCCCCTTCCCCTCCTCCCCCTCCCACTCCTCTCCTGCACACTTTCACTTTCTCACCAACGGACAACAGTTTAAATTCACGCACGCAAACAACACTCCCCACTTGACAGCAGCTACTGATGATGAGAGCCTGGCTCTCTAAATATGTATCTAGCGCTGTTCTTCTTGCTAAATTCCTTTCTTTGTTTACAGTTGTAGTCGAATCTTCAATTCACAGTACCTTAATTATCAATTGGACTCTAGCCAAGAGGTGGACTGGATAGTTAATTCTAGGAAATATCGTGTACATAAGAACAAATTGCTATAAACATTACTGACCAGAATGCTGCATTTGTGGAGCTGAAGGATGTTGCATTGGCTTGCGTCCCAAAATAGGAGAAGTTGGTAAACCACCACCTATGTTGCTACCAATGTTGCGAATGAGGCTCTTCAGTGTTTTGGCTTGGCTCTCAGCAGCTGCAGGAGCCTCCCTTAAATAAGACCACAATTCCAAGTTTAAGAATCAAGTAATTCACCCAAAACTGTTTGGATGTTGCTTTGTTAAATTTATATTTTTAATGCAACTACACAATAACAGGCAATCAGTTTTATTTAGAAACTATTTTACTCATTTCTTTCAATATCAGCCCTCAGTGAGAATGAGCGAAAACCTTACCAATGGCCATATACCAACACAAGGGGCAAGAGGACTTCATTTCCTATCACCTTATATAAATGGGAAAAACCTCATCACACCTGGTAGTAATGATTTATTATTTAGAATACAAAATGTTCAGATATAAATTAAAAATATTTCATTAATATTTTGTTGTTTTTGTAAGGTATTACATAATAAAGAACTTCTTAATCCAAATCTTTCACCACATCATCCTTTTTGACTTGTTTTACCACTTTGCAGTTCACCCTTTTATATGCTCGAGCAGGGATCTCAACTCACATCAGTGCATGGGCCACATGAAGGCCATCTACCAAACTCACAGGCCGCATTAAGGCACCATGCCAACTCTGCAAGCCGCAAACTTTCCCAGTCTTCACACCATTTTATATTCTTTGGACATTAATTCTCCCCTTCCACAAGGAAGACCAACCCTATGATGCAGCCTTAAACAGTGGCGGATTTAGGGGAGGTTGCACATGGTGCACGAGGGGCCCCGAAAAATGTTCGTGTATATAATCTCAGAAATATTAAATGTATCAAAAATCAGTGGAACCTCTCTATGATTCCATAGAAAAACGATCGTTATGAGGTGTCACAAAGGAGGGTGGCCATTAGGAGTGGTTTCACTATATATTTAGATTGTAGGGCCCCCGACTGCATAGCGCCCTCTTAGGATCCCCAAATATTTAGCGAGAGGGATCCCAAAATGTTTAGCGCCAGTGGCCCCATGAGGCATAAATCAGCATCTGGCCTTAAATCCATTCATTACAAAATTGCTAGTTTCAGCATTGAGGATTAGTAACTTTTGACATGCAAAACACAAACTGGCAGCAGGAAGATCATGCTTAGTACCCCACCTATGCAGAATTTTTATAAATCTGAAATAAACTGCATATATTTTTAAAGTGCTGATTTATCATACTTATTAAATTCTTAGATTTAAATGAAATATTTTATAAGAAATCCATTTGAGTTTTGGCCATCTAGTGTAAACTACCTTACTTCGCGGGTCACAGAAATACACCAAGTATTTCAAACATTAATTCTTACAAAATCAATTCATCAAAAATCTATTTAAAAAAGCAATTTTTTTAATAACACATTTTGGAAAATGACAATTTTAAAAATAAAAATATATTTAAAACTTTTAACTTTAACACGGTCATGTTACCCTTAAATATCATACCGTTTTTTACGCAGGTGCTTCTTAGGAAGTTTTCTATCTTTAGCTTACGCCCACAGGGATGTTATTGTATACAGCATGTCCAGATTTTATCCCAGAAATACGTAAACATTAAAATTTTGGAAAGTTTGAATATAAACAGATTCATACATACTTTTGAATTATTTTTATTTCAATTCAAGAAAACGTGAAGAATGATTTTATATCATCATAAACAAATAAAAAACACCTCAAAAAGTAAATTGAAAATATAATTATTGATGAAAACGCTCATCATTTATTATTAAAAAATATAATGTTACACTATAGGAAAAAATATATGCAAAGGTATATTATGGAAAATTCACGTATATAATACAGTTACAGACTAAAAAAATCAAATACACTTTCAAATAATAATTGTAAAGATAATTATTTATAACAATAGAAATGATATTTTACATAATATGGTTCACTATGTATAAAATATGCATATAAAAATACAATGACATATACTTGCAATCAATTGAAAATATAACTATTCATAAAAATACATGACATATTACATACAATGACAATAGAAAATTAAGGCCAATATATATTGAAAACATAATTATCAGTAAAAACATACATGATACGCTGTATACAATGAAACTAAATATAAAATGATACACAATATAAAATAAACATAAAATGATACAATCTAAAAAATACATAAAATGATACACAACATAAACAATACGTAAAATGTTACACTACAAAAATAAAATAGTTGCAAATATAAATAGATACATAACTATTCTCGAAAACATTATTTATGTATTTCATTGAAACAAGGCTGGCACATTGTAGGCTGCCCATCGCAATCTTTACAAAATGTTTGCACTTTTTTCATCTTTGCCCGAGATTCTTTTGTCCCCTTTTCTCGCAAAATTTTCTCATAAAAACTCAAGCATCTCTTTCTATATTCTCTCGCTGCACCTTCATGTTTTCCTAAATGATGAACTGTTTTTTTTCTGCCTGAAATGTCCCGCACCTTCATCACGTCCACCTCTACTTTCATCTAACTCCTTTCGTAGGAGCCCGTCAATAAAAATTTTCCCTAATTTCAAAATTTCCATTTTCTTATTTTGGCCATAGTTATTGTATATGACCCAAGAATTTACCATACATGTGCCGAGGAGAAGTTCTACTGCCACTTTTTAAACATTCTTTACCAGTGAAGTGGTAATAGCGGAATGCCATATGAGCACATCTGGTCCGTTCGTCCGTCGTAACTTTCATTTCCTAAACCGCTGGATGGATTTTAGTTTAATTATGTATGAGTGATCTTTATTAAAATGTATCCCCCAATTGTGATTTTCAACTGAATATGTCAATTAGAACTTCCACTTTACATAATTACTTTAATAAACTTATACTCGTATCTCGTTAAATGGCATACGTCACTCAACAATGAAATATCAAACTTTTATCTCCCTAGCTCTTATATGATCTGTAAGGTATGGATTAAAAAATATATTCGGATAGGGAACAACATTTACTACAAGATGCTCCAGAGACCACATAATTATGACTTATAGTTTCAGAGATAAAAATTTGAGAAAATCTCGAGCAAAGCATCGCATATTTTCTTTACATCGATCGCAAAGACGGATCTCTCAGCTAACAACAATTAAAAATCCATTTAGTTCTCTCCCATTCTCTTATATTATGTGAGGTATAGATTAAAAAATTTATTTGGATAGAGAACAACATTTACTACAAGATAGTCCCCGAGACCATATAATTACAACTTATAATTTCGGGGATAAAAATTCAAGAATCGCCCAATCTTTTGATACCGTTTCACACATATTTCCCATTAAGAACGCCTTTGAAATCTCTGTGTATTCCATTTATGGAGTATACTTCTCCATCTTGTTTGTACCATTTCAGTGACCTTCTAAGGCACGTGTAGTACGCGGACATTTGGTCAGAAACATCCACACCCTTTTTAGCTCTTTTATATGCGATCACAGATTGCGACTTCATTATATTTCCCCCCATTTTTTTGTGACCCGGAAGGAACTAAAATATCTGTATGGGCAGGATTAGATGTAATCATGAGAACAGGTCGTTTATCTTGCCATATCATCACTCTCACACCGTTTTCATTTTCTCTTGCAATGATTTCACCTTTTTTTAGTTTATTAGCACAGACGTCTTTGGGATTAGCACGCCGATTTGATCTCACAAGGAGAGGCTACAGACTGGAACTCACAGATTCGGTTCATCGTCTACCAGCAGAGAGTTTAGGTCAATATAAGAATACCTTTTCAGAATTTGTGGCCAATGGCTTTTAGTTTAAGAGAAATAATTAATCAAAAAGTACAAAAATGAACCCATTTGCTTTGTAGCTTTGTTCTCATTCTCAACAGACTCTGTAGCCTAGGGGCAACATGTAAGGCTCGTGTCCCGTACTTTTGGCATTCGAGACTCAAGATTGTAGAATTGTTTTCTAATGGAAAATGTCCTTCTTCTTGATGGCTTTTATATCCCTATCTTCAGTAAATAATTATTCACAGCTAATTTTTTTTATGTAGGAGATTTATTTTTAATCAGTACTCAGTAGGCATTTACCGCATCTGTCCATGGCTGCGTTGACACTCACAGTAGACATTGGCATATTCTCCCGTGATTGAAATTTAATATTTAAAATCTAGTCTGCATTTCCAATGCAATACTTTGAATTAAAAAAAAATGGAAAATATAAATATTCATGGCACAAGGAGCAACATATAACACATGGTCTACTTGAGCTGGGACGCAGTTAATTGCCCTGCAATCAATTTCGGGTCCTGACTGTCAATATATGAAGGGCATTTTATGAGAATAAGCTCCTTTACGATTGTTCGGAAAGGACCTCCCTTGAGTGGCAGATGCACATATTCTGAAACAGAAAAATATTGTAACAGCAAAAGGTTATGCAGGTCAGATCATATATTGTCAGAAGGGTCAAGTTGTCTCCACTCTTATGCAGTTTTGTCTTGGCATTCAAGAGTGATAGTAACGTGTGAGATGGAATCCACACCGTTTCCTTGAAAAATATTGAACATTTGTGAGAGCAACGATCAAGAAAAGTAGGAGTTAGCTGGCACTTTGCACTATTGTGTGGAATTAGTGAAGAGTTGCAACATGATTTCAAAGAGCATCAGTGATACGATATCGTTGCGATCATCGCTAATAGGCTGTGAAATCTTCGAGCGAGTGGTAGAAATGGCGGAGGAAATGGAATTTGCGGAGGATGAAGCGGTGGATGAAATCCACACAGAGATGTCGACACTGCGCCAGCGAGTGAGGAACTAACCTACTTCAAGCGAAGGTTATGTGCTGTCTTCTCCAGAGGCAAAAAAGGAAAGATGAAATGTACTATATGTATCTTTAATTCTCGCAATCAACTGCTTCTTTCCGGAAAAATGTTTTAAATTTACGATAATAAATGGACAGGATTTTTGAAGGAGTCAGTTGGGAATAAAATTTGCATGGAAAGAATAGTGGAGTACTGATTAAAAATAAATCTCCTACATAAAAAAAATTAGCGGCGAATACTTATTTCCTGAAGATTGGGATATAAAAACCAGCAAGAAGGAGGACATTTTGCAGGAGAAAAAAAAATTCAACAAGCGGGAGTCTCAAACACCAAAAGTATGGGAAATGAGCCATACACGTTACCCCTAGGCTACAGGCTCTATTGAGAATGAGAACAAAGCTACAAAGCATATGGGTTCATTTTTGTACTTTTTGATTAATTAATTTTCTTAAACTAAAAGCCATTGGCCGCAAATTCCGAAAAGGTATTCTTATATTGACCTAAACTCTCCGCTGGTAGAAGATGAACCAAATCTGTGAGTTACAGTCTGTAGCCTCTCCTTGTGAGTAAAATTGCAGCATGGACTGAAAAATATGCTGCAAGTACAGCTAGGGCGATGAGGCCTGGAATGTACCACTTTGCCTTACTGGAAGGCATCTCATGGGCAGGCCCGGCCCAAGATATTTTGGTGCCCCAAGCGTGGAGCCTTTCGGGCACCCTCGCAGGTAAAAATTTTTGCGATCTTGTTTGATAGATTGTTACCATCCAAATAGTTGATGAGATAGTCTTGTTTAGCTATCAAAAAATAATAAAGTTTTCCAGTAATGAAATAGGCTACCGGTCCACGCATGTCCCCAAAAAATAGTATAAAAGGAAAATAAATTTTTTAACCCCAAAAATTCATGATCTTTCATTCTTCAATCTTAATTCTATTATTTCTTTATTGTTACAGGTAGATTAATTTTTAAATGTTTATAAATAAAGATTAAAATACTTCCACTTAATAATTTAATTATTATTGTTAATGATCTCTTCGGTCTGAAATCTGTTTTTGGGGTTAAAAATTTGTTTTTCTTTTATACTGTTTTTTTTGGGACGTGCGTGGTCCGGATCCAATGAAATGTATTTACAGAGAATTTATTATTAAATTTTCATACATTTTTACAGGACATTTTTCATGCTTTTACTAAAAAAATTTAAAATTTGATTGTTTTGAATTTGTATCTATTTAATAATAAAAAGGTTTGACATAAAAATTTTTAATATACAGAATAATAAGATTAAAATGTTACTAATAAAAAATAACAAAAATTAAATATATTTACGTCAAATTGAATGTAAAAGTTACAAGAATTTCTGTTTTCTGGCTTTTACAGATGCAAAGTCTTGAAGTAGGTCTTCAAATTTGATTTTTTTTAGAACATCGTGCTCTATAGAAATAGTTTCCCGACCTGTCAGTCGCTCTTGAGACATAGTTGATCTCAAGTAATTTTTAATAATTTATAATTTAGAGAAACTTCTTTCACACGACGCTACCGTTATTGGGAAAGTTAGCATAATTCTCAATGCAACTGCCAAATTAGGAGCAAAATCATTTGGTAAAACAAATTGCAACACATCTAATGGTGTCCAATCCGTTTTTATTAAAGGGGACAGTGCTGTTATTTCCTCTAACATTTCCGAGCCATCCAAATCAGTCTCACATAGACATAGACATAGATAGCTTGTATTATACTAAAAAATGAAACAGCGATATGAGATGATTTAGCAGCATCATTGATGACAAGATTCAAAGAGTGAGCCTGGCAAGGAACAAAAAACGCTTGATTATTTACATCAAGTATCCTTTTTTGAACACCCGAGTGTCTGGCTTTCATGTTTGAAGCATTGTCGTAACCTTGACCGTGCATATTACTCATGGGAATACCTAACTTTTCAAGTTCAATAAAAATTACATCGATAAGTTCTGATGAAGTTGTTCTCTCCACCAGAATGAAATTCAGGAAGTGCTCACAAAATTCTACCCCTTGATTGATGTTGAGGAAACGTATTATTATTGACATCTGTTCAATATTGCTTATGTCTGGTGTACAATCAACAATAATCAAATAATATTTTGCCTGCTTCAAATTTTCTAATATTTTATTTCGCACTGCCGTGGACATTAGCTGTATTAGTTGATTTTGAATAGTTTTCCCTAAATAGTGACTATGGTGTTTATTTGATTTTACTCTTTGCAGATGCTCTGCCATGACTGAATCAAATTTTGCCAGCAACTCTACTAATTGTAGATAATTACCATTATTGCTTTCGTGCAATCTGTCTGATGAGCCCTTAAATGCGAGACATTGATAGCCGAGAAATTCGACTATAACAAATAGTCTTTCTAATACTCCTTGCCAATGACTAGTTTCAGCACTCAAATTTTTTTGTAAATACGAATCTAATGTTTCATTACCAAAAATCCTTTTCTTGAATTCTATCCATTTTTTATGTGATTCAAAGTGAATTGGTGAGGTTTCATGTTCTTTAATGGTTTGACTCAAATTTCTCCAGTCATTATAACCATCTTCAGTTATAGAAATTTTTGTCAAGCTAAAGAGTTTACAAGAAAAGCAAAACACTGCATTTTTAATTGTTGAGTAAACAAGCCATGTTCTATTAATCTCCTCTCCATTTCTCAGCTTCCTTTTGACGTTTGCAACAGTAAATCGTTGATTATTATTCTTATCTTTAGGGTAATTAATATCTGCTCTTGGCTTTGTTGGTCCTCTTAAAACTGCCTCTAATCTGAATGAATCTGTGATAACCGAGGGCCAGGTTGCAGGATCCAAAATATTGTCAACAATTCCATCTCTACATTCATATCCACAATCAGAATTGATCGCACTATCCGCCACTTCCGTAGACCTATGCGAAAATGGCTCATTTTTCTTGTCTTTGAGAACCACATTTTCTTGTATTGCGGATTCTCTCAAAGCCGGATCTTCTTTTAAGAATTTTTGTATAGACCCCGATTGCTTTTTAATTTCTAATTGAATCTCAGCTTTTCTCTTGCGATATTCGGCTCCCGATAATTTTTTACAACCAAGCATCGTGTTTTTAACTGTAATGTAGAAATAGTATTTTAATTGTTTATAATATTATATTCCCTAGTCAAAACCAATTAATTAATTAATTGGTAGGACCTGTCGCAAGACAGAACATGAATGAATGAATGAAATAATATTTATATCAAAATATAATATAAAGCTGAATATTATTGTAATATTATTTGTTATTTTTACAGCAGTAATATTTAAAATGAAATTGTAAATGGGAATCATCGTGATCCTAAAGATCGAATTTTGTGAATAACTCGATTAGAAACTTAGAAGTCTGAAATTCCTCAGAGTATCATTGTTAATGAACATCTGCGTAATGATCTAAAATAATTTCGTGAACGATCACGGGTTCAAATACAAAGGATGAGGATGAGATAAAACGTAAAAATCACAGTTTTATTTTAATGGGTTTCATTTTTGTTTCCTTTAAAACATCTGAAAATCAAGATACTGTTGCTAATATTTGCTTGAACCCACCTAAATTAATAGATTCTTATTCTTGTCGTATTTTACTATCTCAGTCGAAATCGCTTTTATTGAATTTATGTTCAAGTTTTCCTAACTTTTACCAAATTTCCATGGTTACATGTATTGTTGATCTCGGTAATTTCAGTGCTTGGAAAATAAACTTTCTCGGAATTGAATGAAGTTATGGATTAAATAAAAATAAATCGGATGTTACTTATGTCTTTTAATCTATATAAGACTAGCATTCTATTTTTGGTTGTCTGTCATATTTCAATGCTCAATCTCGGATATTTTAATCTCCTGTAATTTTTATTCCTCTAAGTTTAATTTTAACGAGTTGTGCAATTATTTCATTAAAAACCAAACAAATCCCTTATAAATTATTCAATTGAATTCATAAAATTATAATATAAATTATAATGGTCGCAGAACAGAAAATAAAATAATTTATGATGTTGTTTATAAGAAAAGGCTATGTTAGAGATCTTAACTATATAATTTTGTTAATTTCTTATTGAGGCAAAATATGAATTCATTAAAATATTAAACATCCCATTAAAACAATCTAAATATAACAAGTACCTGTTAAGAATGAATAACAGCGAGCAATGGGGGGCGGGTGAAGAGCGTCAGTGAACAGGGAACGTGCCTCCTATTAAGATCATTAATATGGATTGAAAGAATTCAATAATTTTTTGCAAAAATAAATGAAAATGTTTCTCTTACGTCTCTCGACAAATGTTCAAGATTGTATAAAACACTGACTTACCTCTATAAATTATAATCCTTTCAGTCAAAGGTGTTACGTTGATCTCTTCGTAGGAAACGTAGAATTTGCCACTTCCCTTCCTTCATGAAACACTAAATATACTCCTGCAACTTATAATAGAGACAGGCCAACGGAGAGTATTCACCGCGCTCTTCTCCTTACTAAGTGAGAATGATGAGAATACAGTGCGCCTTCATAGTAGATTGTGTTTTCCCAGGAGTTTTAATTTTTCAAGAAAAAGAATGAGATCGAATGATAAGACACAGAACGACATGAAGACCTATGGGTCGCCTGAATGAAAGTGTACCGCCCCCAATGTTTCCTACCGATTCTCTTTGTTTTGCGCTCCAGGGATTTCCCCGGGACCCTCGGGAGAAATGCATTCTTTCAGCATAGAGGCACAGGTCTCAATTCCGATTTTATGACCCCCAGAATTTCCCCAGAAATTTCCTCTGGCCGCCCTCAAAGTTCCTGCCAGGAAGGCGCATGCCTTTCCATGAAGGGTTGAGGAAGGGCTATTAAGAAAGGCCGCCAAAGAAAATGAAAATCGCAGCCTCGCTCTCCTGCACAGCTGCACTTTGAAAACTGACCGTGTAAAATATTTGCAAGGATCCCCAAGACAAGGGACTTTTTCGAGCCTGGTTCAATTATTCGGTTTTTCCAATTTCCTTTTCGCCTTTCTTAGACTGATTTCTTCAAACGATATATCCGAACGTCTTCTTCCCGTTACCAGCTGAATATCTTTCCTGATTTTTGTCAGCTGCCAACGCAACAGAATTAAGATATTTTCTAAATTCTTGTGAATCAAAATCTGCACCCCCAAAATTTTGCCGCCCAAAGCGATGCTTGGTTCGCTTGTATTGTCGAGCCAGCCCTGCTCATGTGTACCAACCCTGGAACCTTAAATCAGGCTAATTCCAGAAAAAGATGATATGTGTCTTGCAAAAATATTAGAAAATAAACAATTTATGCACTGTGAATTAGTGACTGTTTCAAGGTTTATCATACAGAAAGAAATTATTTAAATATTCATATTTGTGTAATTTGCTTTCTTTACATGTAATAAATAAAAATAAACCATTGATCTCTCCTTTTTCATATAAATACAAATTCTACTATTGAAAATATCTCCACAATTTTCATTTCCGAACTGTGTCATAATTCTTGGGACATTAGTTGAGTTGGTCTCCTGTTGCCTTTCACAAGTGTTTTTAACGTGGCACCAACATATAATTAGGCAAACCCACCGGGTACAGATGCGTCTCTGCAGTGAACTACTCATAGTCTACCTATTGACTTATTTTGAGCATAGTAATGATTTTCGTTTTTGTTTGACCTATATAAATTTTTTCACACTTATTGCAACCAATTTTATAAATGCCAGATTTTTCATAAATCGGGATCGAATCTTTTGGGTTTCCTAGCAACTGACAGAGATGAATTTTGGACGAAAATGCAATGTTAAAACTAGAATCTTGGAAAGTTTTTTCAAGGCCCTGTGTGTACTTAGGAAAGAAAGGTAGTTTTAATGTAAATAAAAAAGAATATTGTATATTTCCACTACACAAATTTATTGGGACTGGTTTCACTTATTGTAACAGGCGAAATCGGTCGCAATAAATTTGTTAAGTGGAAATTTACAATAGTATTCTTTTTTATTTACATTATGGAATCTTTCCACAAAGTAGAGCTTTCCCAAGTGGAATATGTACAAGGCAGTTTTACATATTTTTCTTTTTTGAGGTGATGGAAATTTGAGGGTTGTTGAACTCTGAATATTTAACGTTTCTGTAATGTCTTATTAAATTATCTTTAAGTTTACTGGGAAAAACCATTTCTTAAAGCTGTTTAAAAAGGAAGTAAAAATTTCTTTTTTCATTACACTCAAAAATTTGTCTTACTGTTTCCATATCAATATTTAATTCTTCCGCTACTCAGATGGCGATCATTTCGTACAAGAGTCCTCACTTTTTCCACATTCTCGTCAGTTTTTGCTGTTACTGAACAACCAGGTCTTTAATCATCTCCTACCTCTTCACTTCCTTCTAAAAACCTTTGGTGGCATTCAAAAACACGTGCCCTTGATAGGGTGTATTCTCCATACACCTCACGTAACAACTGGTATGTTTTGGTGACAGTTTTCTTCAGTTTCATTAAAAATTTAATTGTTAACACGCTTGATTTTTACATCTACCATATTTCAATGTGCAGTGATAACACTTCTTCATATAAAACCATATAACGCTACACTAAGTGATTGTGTTTAAATGCCCTTTGGCACACAGCTAGGAAAAGGTTCAAGGTTAACAACAATGTATTCAGTTTGTGGGTGGGGTGATTAGTTCAAGAGCTGCATGCGCAGTCTTGTTATTTAATAGCCACAACTCTTAAGGACAACGAGTAAAAGAACTGAAGGTGAACGCAACCCAACCTGAGTGACCATGGGAAGGAACCAATACCACTTAACCAAATTTATCGCATCCGGGGGGTTGAGTAGGTGTATGCTGCACACTGGTAACATTTTAGTACCATTTCTCATCCCTTTCTCTCCATCGACAACACTACCGTCACTTTGTTTCCCTTTCATCCGGTTAAAGAAACAGAACCGAATATAATAACAGGATTCTACAGAATATTTTTATGCTAGAAACATGACATTAAAATAAATAGGTTGAATCCACAACCTATATTATCAAAATGTACAGAAAATAATTACACCAAACTGACGGGAATGGCAATTTTCAGATTTTATAAATTAATTTTCAAGAGGTTTTTTACATAAGGTCGGATTTGCTTAAGTTGAGTTTTGCATTACCCAGGAAGAGTCTATATTTATGGTACTCTAGTTAATACCTAACATGACAATATGATTCAAAAATTTTGTTCTTATACCCCTCAAAATCTAGGATGCGCATTATACACAGGATATATAAAAAAGTTGGGATTTTTTGGAAGAAAGAATGGGAGCGTGTTTATACACAAGAGCATGTTATACATGAGTATATATGGTAATTTAAAAAAGCAATATAGCCCAGCACTGCTTTCAATCCTTTTCTAATGGGTGTTTAAAATTTGAAATTGGAGTCAAAAATACACCTTAAATATAACTTGATCTGGAATTATGAATTTTTTCCCGAGGTTATACCCAATGACCTAACTTCATGCCAAATTTCAGCTCTGTAGCACTTCTAGAAGTGCCTTAGTTTTTATATGAGATATATATATATATATATATATATATATATATATATATATATACACACACACACAGTCAAACTCGGGTATAACAAGCGCCACGGGACCGTTTAGTTTTGCTCGTTATAGCCGTTAAACTTAATATCCGTGAAGGCAAAAGCATACATGCGGATGGTGAAATAAAACATAAGTAGTAAAAGTGAATATATAAACAGAAAGGTTATTTAGTAAATTTATGAAAAAACCTAAAAATGAGAATAAACTAGAAAATTTAAAGTAAACATACGTACATATAAAATTTACTCACAGCTGCATCCTTAATCACTCCACTTTTTACAAAAATAACTTTGAATAGTAGCCTGTGTCACAGATTTCACTTTGAAGTCTCTTAAGTTTCCTCTTATTACACTTAGTGCACTAAAACACCATCGGAAATGTCAATGTTTTCAAAAAAATCATTTAATGTTTCCACGGCATCCTGAGTAAGGATTGTGTCTTCGACACATTAAACATTGTCTTCATCACTGTCTGCTGTGCTTTATACTGTCTCTATTATTTCACTCTCCGTAGGAATTCCACTGGTAATCAAATCATCATCAACATGAACAAAATTGTCAATGTCATTTACATGGTCAAAATTCGCAATGCCATTTACTTTAAGCCATTCGGATCTTCATCAACGTTATGGTTATCAATCAAAAATTCTCCCGATATTAAACCAGACATTCGAAAACAGTTTATGATCGTTGTAGGTGAAACATGCATCTGTCATCAAATGAATTGCATCCAATACAGAGTCGTTGCCATCTAAACCTCTTTCCCTCCTTTCAATCAACTGTAGAACAAAAAATCGCTTGAAATGGCATTTAAAACTTTTAATTATACCCATGTCCATTGGCTGCAAAATAGAAGTCGCATTTGGAGGCAAAACACCAGTTTTACATTGGATAACTCCTGCATATGTGGGTGCGCAGGACAGTTATCGACAAGGAGTAGAATGTTTCTATTTTTCCTCCGTAACTCATTGTTCCACTGACTTACATATTTCTAAAAAATATTGGAAGTCATCAATGCCTTTTTATTAGCTGCATATTCAACGGGAAGCTTCTTCACATTTTTGAAACAACGTGGCTTTTGTGACTTACCAATAACAAAAAGTTTTTTTTTGTCAGTCCCATTTATGTTTGCGCACATTAAAACTGTTAAACGATTCTTATGTCTTTTGCCACCAACACATTTGTCACCTTTGAATTTAAACGTTGCATCAGGCATCATGTTGTAAAACAGTCCAGTTTCGTCGGCATTGTAGATAAGTAACCTTTTCGACACTCCTCCCTAACACTTTTCACCCATTCACTTGCCGTTTTTGAATCTGCTGACAGGGCCTTTCGCATAAACAATGTTATGCCGATTTTTAAAACGATCAAGCCACCCGTTATTGCATGTGAAGTTCTCGTGTCCTAACTGTTTTGAAAATTTATCTGCCTGTACCTTGATGGGGAAACCAGCATTTCTCTGCCTCTTAAACCACTCCAAAAGTTCTTGATCAACAGTACCCAAGTCGCACTTCCTCATTTTCTTGTTCGTTGTTAGGTTGTTTTCAAGTGCAGAGAAAATCACTTCTTTGTTTTTCCATAAGGTTGAAACCGTAGACGACGATAAATTAAATTTTTTACACACTTCAACATTTTTTTACCACGTTCTAACTCTCAAATAATATCAACCTTTTCGCGAATAGACAAACACTTCCTTTTATGTACGGACATGTTACTCGTTCAAGGGCAAAATCTCAACTGGTTTTTGTGATCAACGCTACGAACTTTCTTTGCAAACTGTGAGCATACCAATTCCAGGAAGAGTTAATGAGGAGACGGATTAAATCTGGGATTTCCCATCTTTACGTGGGAAAGGGTGTTGGGTGCATTCGGCTGAGCGACGGGGGTGGGCGCCATTGTACATGCCCTTACCCCTTACCCCCTTCCAAACACAACCTCCTGGCTGTAAAAGAGCTGGGGGTTGGGAGGAGAGGACAAAGAACCTCCGCGAGTGCCACTGTACCTGCAAGTTGGGAATTCTTGGTTTGGACGAAGGGATTATTTTTTAACAACAACGCTGCGGTCTTTAACCTCCCCGAGGGATAGGGTGTAGAGGCTGGACTCGAGAACACAAGGTTACATATCTTGGGTCACTATGAGGATTGAAGGGGCTGACCGCCACCGCGTTTGAGACAGTGAGAAGTGGTCGAAGTTTGCTCGATATATCCGTGAAGCGTGCTCGTTATATACGTGAAATATTTGTATGTAAATGCTCGTAAACTTATCTTGGAGGTAGCATTTGCTCACTATAGCCGTGAACTCGTTACAACCGTGCTCGTTATAAACGAGTTTGACTGTATATATATATCCTATACAGTCAACCTCTGCTATTGTAATAGCCCGGGATCTGTTTAATACGGAGGGAATTTTCCGATGTTGTTGATTCCCATCGTCGTATGTAAGACGACGCGGGAATATTTCCGGAAGAAAAGTTCCATTCAAAAACCACGTCGAGTTCCAACGGTATCTTTCCGAAAACAGGAGTGGAGGCAGTTTCCGAGCTGACGATAAAAGAGAGAGCCCCCCCCCTCTCACTTCCCACAGATCTAAGAGACAGTGCGCCTAAGCTATCCCTGCTACAGGGAGGGCAAAGGTCCCACAGCACAAGTGCATATGTCCCTCTCACTACTCCTTCCAGTCTCCCGCTCCTTCCATTTCATTTCCGATTCTCCCGAAAAATACCATTTCTTTTGCTTGACCGGAAGGAAGCACAAAGGCCTCGGTTCCCTTTCCTTACCCTCCCCATCCCTTACCTAGGAAGAGCACAGAGTCTGTTCTTACACGAGAAGAAGACTCCTTGCATCAGCCTCATGCCGACCCTCATTCCTCACTCGGCAAGAGGACATAGTCCCTTCCCTCATCCCTCTCTTTTCTCTCCAAAATCCTAGTATAAAAGGGTCTCGTTTAGCCCCAAAAGGGAGTTCGGATTTGGGAGCGGGTACAAAGCCATGTCCCTGTCAGCTCGTGGCCATATCCACTTCTCGGAAGCTCCAGGACCAGCAGAACACGTAACTATTATAGTTGTAAGCCCTCCCTCTTGACATGGTCCCATCTGGACTAGAAATAAAGCTCTTTTTTGGAGAAGCTCTCTCTCTCTTATTGCCCCTGGGCAAGAACCCTCATGAGGTCCTGAGCCTCTGACAAAACTCAGGTGGCGGCAGCACCATATTAGAGGCTGCCCGCTACACTATAACGGATTGCCAGGGGAGATTGGCAAAAATCCATTATAACCAAAGTCTGTAAAATCCAAGGTTTGGTGAAATGACCATATTTTAAGGTACACTTTTTATCAGAAAAATGACCCCCAAAATCAGCCTGCGTCTTATATGCTAAAGTAAGATTATTACTGTTCTCAATACTGACACTAACAAACACACTCATCCCCAAAATGGAATTATTGGCAGTCATATTTCGCTGAAATATTAAATTACATTATTTATAATTAATAGTGAAAATTTTGTCAATATATGCAGCAATACCATATGTAATGTGAATTCCAAGGACACATTTTTATTATTACGCTTTAATACATGTCCGCTCACAGTGATTACAATTTCGGCACGTTTGCAAAGTTTTAGTTCCTAATGAGCCCAATGAATAGCACAATTAATGTCACAGAATGGTAGAATTCGTGTAGGTGTCAAATATTTTATACATATCTAGGATAAATAACTTGATGTATATTGAGACCGCAATGGCTACAAGAATGAAAAGATATGCCTACACTATTACATATAAGCTTCTGGTGATTCAATATGCAAAAACGCATAGAAACCGAGCAGAAGCACGTCATTTCAGTCCACCTCCCACAGAAAAATAATCTGTGAATGAAGAATATGAGGAAAAACTGAAGCGGACGAGAAAAGAGAAACATATTCTTCGTAAGTTTGGTCTTAAATGGCCACAACTAGAGGAGGAAATGATGGATAGCCGAACAGAGGAAGTTTGATATTTCTGTATCGATCAAAATCATTATGTACAAGGCAAAAAGAGTTGAAGAAGAAAAAGGGCCAGTTCAGCATATATATCATTATTACATATGCATTCCATTTATTATTTATCTCATTAAATTAAAATATCATCTTGCACTTAAGTTTAAGTACTATCATTAAAAGGTATCTATACGTGCGATGTGTGCGGCGCAAGCCGACAGCTTAATTGTTTCTTCTCCGGGGGACACACCTCACGCTCATTCTGGAGAAGCAGCGGGTCCATTCTGCTAACTTCCTCTCTCTATTTCATGTGATATTTTCCATATTTATTCCTGGGTCAAACATAGCACATGCAGGAGTAATGGGGTAAAATGTGGGGGCAGAAGGCACTCGGGAAGTGAGGGCTTGCGCATCCAAGGTGTTCTGGAGGCCATTCATTGTCTCAACGAAGCCTGAGAACTTCTCAATAGATGCTGTCATGGTTGTTATGGCCCGCATCATCGTATTCATTTCAGCCCTCACAAAGTAGCAGGACGTGAGACGGCAAGAAAGCAGGGGGGGTGGGGGAGGGGGAAGAGGAGGAGGTCGGTGAGCCAGACCAGAGAAGAGGGATACGTGAAAATTCCATGACTCCTGTATCAAAAACATTTTAGCCAAGGAAAATTAATGTTAGGGAATGCCGCAGAAATTCGTTATAACCGAAGATCCATTATATGGGAGACCGGTAAAACCGAGGTAGTTACAGTGATATAACATAGTAAAATGGTCAGGGAATGAAAAAAATCCATTATATCCGAAGATCAGTTATAACCAAGGTTGACTGTACATATATGTAAGAAGCAGCTATTTAAAATTATTACGATAATTAGTCTTTCTTTTTCAACTTCACCGAATATATTCTCTAATCCGTGTAAGTGCTAGGGAGAAGAAAAAATAGTTTCATAATTGTTGCCTACACAAATAATCTTGGTAGCAATCTATGTAAATAATATATGAACTTTCCCGCAGTATTCTAATGGATGAAATTTATGGTATTAGATTGAACCCATTCTTCTATGGAGGGAATTTAAAAATTAGAAAATGAAATAAGATATACAGCAACCCTTGAGCAAACAAAGATACCCTGAAATGCCTGTAGAGCAATTGGGATGATGATTAAAATTCCAAGGGAAACATACTTGATGGCTTACTGAGGGCAACATTGCAATTCCTTGGTATCGATAGATTTTCACTTCAAAAATAGCATTATATTTTCATGTTCAAAACAAATGTGAGAAGGAGAGGCCTGAAAGAGTTGGAGGAGGAATCTGAGAGTACTTTGTAACTCCCAAGATAGGTAACTTATAGGAAACCATAAAAATAAAGTTCTCCAGTTTTACAGACATGACCCAGGCAGCATCGGGTACTTAAGCTATATATATATAATAAAGATACAACTAAATTTGAATATGAATCAGAAGTGATTAATAAAAATTGATAAATAATGACATGTTCAATATATGGAGATCTCCATAATTGATTGTTGTCAAGAATAAAAGCAGAAAATTTGATTCAGATATTAAAGCACTCACTGGGCAATGACATAAAAATCATCCATAAGCTCTGGAGGTGCAGGCACTTCAGGGGTAAGGACATCCGTCACAGAAACTGGACGTGATCTCATGGCAGAATGTGGATGACTTTGCTGAGAGAGAGTACTTTGTCCACCATCAAGGAGGAGAGCCAGTCGGGTTCTCAATACCTCATTCTCTTCTTGCAAGCACTTGATGGTTGCAGCATCTTCTCCAAAACTTGACAGTATTGGCTGTGGCATACACTAATTACAAACCAAACCTTGCATTATAATGTTAAACAAACGAGAAATTTATATTATCTAATAATTAGAGAAACTAAAGTTTATTTCTAATATAAAAAATTGCTTAATCCTTTAAATTCCGAGATTTTTTTTGGTTGATCACAATTTCATATTGCAGGCTTTTTCAGCTTTTCCTGAGCTGTGTTATTAGGGCATGTTATAAAAGTCCTGAAAATTTTATAAAGAAGGTGGGCCCAAAAATATATCCATGTACCTATTATCAGAACGTTCAGAACCTAAACAACAAATTGTTCGAGATTTCTCCATTATGGAACTCACATTGCTTGACTAACTGTTTCAATGGCAACTGGCAAAATACCATATTTACCCGAATCCAAGACAAATTTCAGCTTGCAAAAACCTAGAGTCATCTTAAATTTGATTATGAAGTGGTGTCAATACATTGCATGACAAACTAATCGTGCATCAATTCATCGCTCGACAAATTCGTCACGAAACAATTTCACTGCGAGACAAATTCGTTGCAGGACAAATTGGAAGGCGAGACACCATGACTGATGTACAGCACAGGGAGACACTTGTTGGGTGGGTTGGGAACCATCCCCTTCCATACACCATCCAATGTGTCTTACCTTGCATAATTCACAAAGAGAATTGCAATTCATACTGGTATTATCGAAATATAAAGAAAAATTTTGCATTGAAAAAAAGTCCCCCTGCCACACACTGGTCATGGTGTCTCGCATCGAATTTGTCAAGTGATGAATAGACTCAATGAAGTTCTTGATTTTGCTCCCACAAAAGCCTTTTAAAAATAATTAAAGGGTTTACATTCTAGGTGGTTTTGAATGGAGTCCACCCCCTAACACCAAAAGGAAACCTAAACAAACCTACTGCAACAATATTCGGCCAATGAATCGAGGCATCATGGCAACAGATACATACAGAAGTAATAGCAGATGCATTTAAGAAGTGCTGCATATGACTAGGGTGACCAGACGTCCCATTTTTTACGGGACAAATTCCGTTTTTCAGAATTTTGTCCCAGTGTCCTGAAAAGCATTGTCGGGACATAGGAATTTCCCGTATTTTAATATTTTCAAGAACCTTATCATTAAATATGAATAAAAAGTGATACTTTCAATATAGGAAATGTTGTCTACTTTGTTTCTCGTACATTTTTCATGAAAACAATTTAAATGGCCTATCCCCGTATGAAAGAAGAGAGTACAACTACACCTACAGTTTACCCTGCAAGCCACCGCAAGGGTGTGTGGCAGGGGGTGCATTAACACCAAGGGGAAAACTCCAAAATTAGGTCTGGGTTTAAGCCCCTATGCGAGGTTACTTTTTATCACAAGTTTAATTCTGCTCAGCTATCGTTCTAGGGAAAATGAGCCTTTGTATCTCTCCGTCCTACAGGCTATCTCTCTTATTTCACGAGGATGTCCATTCTACCGATATAGGTGGGAGTTCTTATTATTTCTTCGACGTCACTGGAGAAAGTACTCGTTCTAAATCTTTCAAGAAGTTTTAACCTAGCACGTGATCGGCGCTCAGCTAGTGATTCCCATCCTAAGTCCTGTATCAAGCATGTAACACTTTTATTTCTATCATAACAATTTTTGACGATTTTAGCAGCTTTTCGCTGCACTTTCTCTAACTCGGCGATTAATCCTTTCTCGTACGGATCCCATATGCTCGACGCATACTCTAGCAGCGGTCCAACTAAAGAAAAGTAACATGTCTCTTTGACTTTTTCTCCGCTTTTACCTACTATCCGTTTGATGAATCCTAGTTTCTGCTTAGCTTTCCCGGATATATTTTGTATGTGTGTGTCCCACGAGAGGTTACTTGTTAAAATGACACCTAAGTATTTGACGGATTCGGCTAATTTTAGATGTACGCCTTCTATACTGTAATTCATCGCCTCAATTTCTTTGTTTCTCCAGAATCTCATAACGGAACACTTACCTAAGTTCAGCTCTAACTGCCACTCTTTACACCACTCGAGAATTGCGTGTAGGTTGTTAGAAAGTAATGCTTGATCAGCAGGACTGTTAATCTCTCTGTAAACTACCGTATCATCCGCGAATAACTTGATTTTACTTGTAATAACCTTATCTAAGTCATTTATGTATATAAGGAATAATAGGGGACCGATGACACTTCCCTGTGGAACGCTGGAGGCCACGCTGACTGAATCTGATTTAAATCCATCTATGACTACTATTTGTTCCCGATCATTGAGAAAGTCCCTGATCCACTCGATTATCTTTCGATTTATTCAACAGGCTTGTAATTTTTTCAATAACTTAATATGAGGGACTTTATTGAATGCTTTCTTGAAGTCAAGAAAAACTGCGTCTAGCTGAGTCTTTCTCCACTTCGGCCGTAAATACGCTTTGAAAAAATGAGTTTAACAAGTTTCCTTTATCAATGCTATCATAAACTACCTCTCCTTTGTCGTTTCTTAATGGTGCTACGGTTGGGCGTCGATCTTGAACTTCTCTAACATAAGACCAAAAGATTTTGGGATTTTCGCTTAGATGTTCACAGAGAATCTTTTTCTTGAAGTTCATTAACGCCTTGCGCATAATCTTTTTAGTCAAAGTCTGACAATTTCTGTACTTGTTTGAAATTGTATTTATTACCTCCTGTGACGTATTATTTTTGGCGCATTTAAGTTTCGAGTGAAGCTTTCTTTGTCGCCTGAGAGCACGTCTAACCTGCCGATTATACCACCTAGGTTCTCCATTATCGGTAATATATTTACTTGGTATGTACGTATTTATACCTGTTCTAATTACTGATAAGAAAGCTTTCCAAGCTTCCTCAACGTTCTTCGTGCTTGCTAATTTTCTGAAAGTTGCGTAATCTTTAATAAGTTTCTCTTTAAAGTCCGCAAAGTTAGCATTTTTAAATATGTACGCTTTTCGCTTAGGCTTGCGATACTTTACGAATGCTATGTTCAAGATAACTCGGACTACTCGGTGATCGCTGATTCCTTCTTCAATAACTACTTCAGAAACTCGTTCAGGGATATTAATTGCTATTAAGTCTAATATATTGTCCTCTCTCGTGGGTTCTCTGACTACCTGAATAAGGGAATGTTTATTGAAGATATCTATTAGTGCTTCGCATGACTCACGATTTCTACCGGGTGGTGTGAAGCTGCAACTGCGCCAATTTATCGAGGGTAGATTGAAGTCTCCCCCTACTATAGTAAGACTTTTGCTATTTTTCATCTGTAATGAGTTGATTTGGGCCTCTAGCTCAGTAATTGTGGCAGCAACAAGACAAATGCCTCTATTTGATGAGTGAATGAATCTCCGTAGGGATTCAAATTACATCTCCGTTTGTTGCTTCGTGAGTAATTCAGTATTCTTCTCCTGGGCATACTACACCCATTGTAATAGGCTGGTGGCATTTCAAGCTCCACCTATCAACCTATCACCGAGTTGCGTGCGATGATTAAGCAAGCATTATTTCAGAACACTTCATAACAGTTCAAGTCTTACGAGGTTTCTGGATTACACTGTTTTAGTACTGTCGCCAAGGTCAAAACACAGCCGATCAACTGAAATTGAAGGTATGAAAACTTTTATTATTCCAACTATCGGTGTCAGCACCAATTCTTCCCCAGTTTCATTATCAAAAGCCTTTATCATTAATATAGAACACCCATAGATACTAAGTACGTAACCGTAAATAAACATACATTCACACTATGCCTACTCTTAAACTATTTTATTAAAATATCTTCCGAGTAGATTACAGTTTTAATTTAGAAACTTATTTTTTAATTATTTTAATTAATCGATTTAGGATAAGATGCCGAAAAGACGATGCAGTTACAGAGAGGAATACGGGAAGCAATGGAGTTTCATTAAAAAAGGCAGGAATGCAGAGGAAGCCGAGTGTGGTTTATGTAATTGTTACATAAATATCGGCCATGGAGGAAAATCAGACATTAAGCAGCATATATGATCACAAAAACATCAACATTCGATTTTAAATTGTCCGGGAACATCAAAAAATATTACCACTTACTTCAACAAGAAAGATTCTGCTGAGGAAGACAGTGTAATGATTAGTGAAATTACCTTAGCTTATCATATTCTAAAGCATCAATCGTCCTTTCGTTCTTCCGATTGTAATAACAGACTATTTTGTAAAATATTTTCTGATTCTAACAGCAAAAAAGTTTTCCTGTGGGAGGACTAAACCGGTGGTATTAATTAAAGGCACTATTGCTCCATTTTGCCTTAATGAAGTTTAAAAGACGCTCTTATTACCAGCAACCACAAGGCAGAAAAAATTGTTTCACTGGTAGCATATTATTTTTCTAAAGAGGCTGAAATGAAAATTAAATTATTGAAAATTGAGAGTTTGCCCAATGAAACACCAGAAACATTGGCACATTTTGTAGTTGATATATTATCAGCACAAGGTATTGACTTAAAGAGATGTATTGGTTTTGGAGCGGACAATACAAACACAAATTTTGATGGACTGAGAAGTAAAGTTAATGTTGATATTCAAGGGGTTGGTTGCTCTGCTCATATTTTACATAATGTCATTCAGTGTGGACTAGGGTGTTTATCATGCGATATCAAAGTTCTTGCTATTCTCCTATTTTTCTAACTATACCATAAGGACAGAATGTCTGAAAGAATTTTGTTCATTTGTAGATATTGAATACAAAAAATTAATGTCGCATTCTAAAACACGCTGGTTGTCTTTACATCCAGCTGTTGATAGGATGCTATAACTTTTCGACACATTGAAAATGAATGGCAAAAATGAACTTTTCCAACAATTCTGTCTTAAAATAGTTTGTATTCCAAAAAATAAAAAATGATAAAACAAAATGGGCCTCAAGATCATGCGTTGAGAAATGGCAAGTTTTTTCTTTGATCGAGTTTGACGAACAGAAGAGCAAGCTTTTTAAAGTTTGTAAATATTTATTTGCATTACCGGCTCATAATGCAAATACAGAGCGTGTTTTCTCATTAATCAATCGGCTATGGACTGATGAACGAAACAGCCTGGAAATTTCATCTCTGAATTCCATGGTTTTTATTTTATACAATTATATGATTCCATGTGATGGCTTCTACAAGCTAGCAAAAAATAATATAGAAATAATGAAGTAAACAGGTCTAACTTTCGGAAAGATTTTTAAATCTTATTTATTTGTCTGTTGAAGACATTAGAAATTAATTTTTTTTCATTCAATCACTATTTGTGTGTTGTGTATGAATTAGAAGACAATTTCAAATTCTGTTAATTTTTTCTAGAATAAATTTTAAAAATGTGAACTGATACAATAAAAATCGTTACATAACATTTGTGTCGACGTTCATTTAGGGTAGATAGTAGTAAATAATTTCCCTTTAACATTGCTAGAAATTACGCTCCCCGTTCCATTTTTCTAGAAAACTGGATATTCCCAATATTTCTGTTGGTAATGTGTCGCAATGATTCCTTACCTTACAATGTAAACAATAAATAACGACTTTGATATTTTTTAAGTTTAACAACTGTATAAATCATTAAAAATTGTAAATTAGAGGTTTCAAAACGTTCACCATTTAAATCAAATGTGTGCAACTCTTGTCCCGTTTTGTCCTATTTTTTCCCTATAATTTCCGGCAACTGTCCCGTTTTTCTCTGTGTGAATGTGGTCACCCTGTGCATATCCATTGTCATGGATGGAAGTGAAGGTAATGTTTTGAAAGAGCCTATAGACGAAGTACAGAGTGAAGATAGGGAGAATGAGGTTATTGATAAAGAGAGCACAGAGAGTGATGATGACATATATAATAACAAGAAGTCCAAACCAGGAATAATGCAGGCTGGTTTCCCTAAGTTGACATCTCAAATCGATTACTTATATTGACAGGAAATGTTTCAGTATGTGTTAGTCATTCCAAGAAATTCTCATACCACAAATACTACTTGTAGTTCATAGTTTATCAATGATAGAGAAAAATTGGAAAACAAATTAATAGAGCATTATTAGGTTTAAAATATTAAAAACAATGTCAAAATCTCTTTCTGACATATTTTGCATGTATTTTTAAAAATAAATTTAATTAATGTTACTGTTGATACGCTAATATGTCTGAATCACCTGCCCATTGCTGAAGAGTCATCATCATCATCATGCTTCTGTCCGAAGACAGGTTTTAACTGAATCGCTGCCTCCATTTCTCTCTCTCCCTAGAAGCCTCTTTTATACCTCTATAAGTATTATATCCCTGCTTTATATTATCTAATATTCCTAGTTGAGCGGAAAAGAATATAACGCATTTGTTCACTCATCTATGCTCAAGCCGAGTTCATTAACCCATTGGCTTATTATTATTTTCGTGGATTTCTGTGCCTGAATTACGATTTATTTTTTTTTAATTGCTAAATACATAATCACATATTTCTGGAAAACTTATTAAACAATCACGTAGAAATTTTATATTTTGTTAGAATAATACATATTATTTGCACTTATGTAGCTTATGTTGTCTTAAAATATATAAATAAACAATAATATCAACAATAGTGAAAAGTCAATTTTTTAAAACAAACTATAAAATTACAATCATATGAGATTTTCCAATTATATAAACTATATCTTAAATACATTAGTACAGACATTCTTGTTAGAAAATTTTTATGAGATGGAGCAAGTGGTTGCCACGAAATGCCAAATCGAATCAGTCAGCAATCTAAAAACAAATGTTAAAATACTGATAAGTAGTTGATGGAATAATATGATCCTATGCTATGCTATAAGTAGTTGCAATAGAATGTAGTCTCATACCGACATTATTTTACTCAACCATTCTAATTCTAAGGTAATTATGTGTTTTATCATAAACTATACTATTCATACCTTTAGACTGATTTGGTGTGATATATTTTGAAGCAATGTGGCAGGTGAAGGGCAACATGACATTCCTCACATTCCCATCTGCTTTTGACTCTTCTTTCCCTGTGCTATACAGACTACACAGATACGGGATGGATTCTTTTTGACAGGGTTGGGTGGTATGTGACTTGGGAAATGAACCCAATTAGCTGCTTGAAATCTCATAGGCGAGGGATCAGAAACTGGACGACCCCTCCTCTTATACTCCGGCATAGTTACATTCTCCAGGATTTTTTCTGCAAGCATCACTTTAAAGTCATCAAAGTGCATCTTTTTACCATTTGTCTTTTTGTGTAGCACATATCCATATCCATTATGTAGAAAAACAATTAACGATAGCCTTTGGCATAGCAGCGCATAATGGGAAATGAAGCCAATTGTTGATTTTGCCTATCTACCACATTCATTTGGCAGTTGTAATCAATAATGGCTTTAGGTTTCATTATAACTTCTTTCATTTTCTTCGACACCTTTCCAGTACCCGTTATGTTCCATTTCTTATGATACGTTGAAGAAACATGAACTTCTTTCTTATCTTTCCACTTGAATGCAGCTATTCCATGACTGTACAAAGCCTTTGCTTCCCCTTTCTTCAAAGCAATTTCTTTGAACTCCTTCAGCATATTCTAAAAATATCCTTGTATTTCTTCTCTATTAGTTGGAAACCATTCTTTTGTCAGATTACTTTTACTTGTGCTAGGTGAATTCACATAGGAATCTACAAACCTGTTCGTTTCTTCGCTGATTGATTCCCAGAAGTCAGCTTCTAAAAAATTGAGAAAAATATCGCGTTCATTTGAGTCTCTATTCAATTTCCTCAGGACTCTTGCGCTTACACCTTAATCATTTTTCTGTTTTGACAGTCTTGGATTCAGGTAAATACTGTAACTACATCAATGATATACGAGAGAAAAAATTTCTTTAACTGTAAATTTACATCAATGATGCTGAAATCCCTTTCTCCCATAACTTTAATATATCACCACGATCATTTGCATGACAATGAAGGTGGTGTTATGATTTCTGTAAATAATCTTATCCATTCAAGGCATTGCTAAGACATAAAAACAAACTTCCAGCTTAGTCAAGATTAAACACTTCTATGAGGGCCATTAAATAAATAGTGGCAACACAGTGATACAAAACAATCCCGATTTATTACTGCTCAAGTGTGATTACAGACCTTCAATATAGTCTCCCCCAATGTCCCTCACACATTGCCAAATCTGTGGCAGCATGGGTTCTGTTGATCATTCTTAGGTCCACTCTACAACATGTTGAATCTCTTCTTGCGACCAGAATCTTTGTCCTCAAAGGGGTTCTTTCATCTCCTTCAGAACCAGTTCGTAGTCACACGGGCTCATGTCTGGAGAGTAGAGAGGATGATCGACTATCTCCCAGTTCCAATGCCGCAACAGGTCTTTGGTGATCCATGCTGTATGACATCAGGTATTATCGTGCAACACAATCGTCCCAAGAGCCAGTAAGTCTGTGCACTTCCAACAAAGTGATGGGCGTAAATGATGTTCCAGGAAGTGGAAATAATATTGCGCATTCACTGTTCATCCATGCAGGACTGTATGACAAATAATAACACCCTGCATATCATATGCCACAATTAGCATCGATTTGAGTTTGAGTTCCCATCTCAACTTCTTGGGTTATGGGGAAGACAGGTGCCACCATTCATTGGACTAATTTTGAAACGAGAAAAAAGCCTATGACAGGGAATCGAACCCAGGTCTTCCACTTGCCGGGCAGATATTCTACCATTGAACTATCGTAGCAGATCAATTTTCTCATTTCTGAACGCAGATGTTTTCTTGGTTGGGGCAGAACTAGCCAAGCTAGTATCAAACTGCCCCAACAGATGTCCTCAAAGAGATACACAAAAAAAAACTCCTCCCTCTCAAATAGTGAGATTGCCAAGCAAGAAATTGATGGAATAAAGTGATCTAAAGATCCTATGCAGACAGGCATAAGCTGTAATGTTGGGAATAATTTTGAAACGTGTCTTTTTTCTCATTTCAAAATTATTCCCAACATTACAGCTTATGCCTGTCTGCATAGGATCTTTAGATCGGTTTATTCCATCATTCATTGGACTGTCATTTCAGCACCACTTTGTAAGAGTGTGCCCATGTTTCATCCAAGGCAATGGCTCTGTCCAAAAATGTGTTACCTTCATTTGCGTATCGCTCAAGGTGAACATAGACTGTCTCAAAGCAGTGCCAAATCTGGATCTCAGACAAAGGGTGTGGGACCCATCGTGCTGCAATTTTCCTTGTCCACAGCTTATTATGGAGGATGTGCAGTACCGTTGGCAAGTTCCTCGCACGACCAATGCCTATCGTCTGTCAGCAATTCCTGTATGCAAGCAATGTGATGTTGATCTGCTGCTGACACAGGGTGCCCAGTGCTTGTCCTTCACGATGTCTCGACCGTTTTTGAAGGCAATAACTGTCTGAACCAACTGCTGCGACCGAGGTACCGCTTGAGTGGCACATGCGCACAACCCCGTGGATCACATGGGTTGCCTTTACCTGCACCAAGAATCAGTATCATGACGTCAGTGGCGGTGCTGCCGCTACTTATTTAATGACTCTTGTATATCAAAAATTGAAAAGCAAGAACTTATCTTAGGTATCTCAAACAATCATAACAAGGTTATGAAAACCCTATTAGAAAGCCCAAAGATAATACTGACTTATTCACTTTTTTATGCTGAAGTACTTTTTCTTGATTTTGCTTTCAGCCATAAGATGAGCTCAAAGGTTTTCTAGTGAATTCAACTGCCAGTTGGTATTGATAGAAGCATTGCTCAACTCCAAAATATTTATTGGATATTTTTATAGATCACCGGTTGCATTTCATAGCTATGCCCAACAGTAACCAACTGACTTTTGTTTCATTGACCTTTTTATCTCTGAACTATCCTTCTCTCAATGACTTTCTAATATATGGTGATTTCTTATTCCAGGACCTTGAAAAATAATTATAAATCAGACAGAAACTTAGTTTAGTTTAAGAAATTTAGATAAAATGCTGCAAGTGATTACCACCATGCCATAGATACATAAATGCGCTTTCCGCTGCGTGTTTTCTGACACAGCCTGTTGAATTTCTTGAAAAATACTCTCAATGACATCCTTGATCCTTGCCATTAGTTCATCAAGAGTATGGGAATACGCAAATTTTACTTTTATATATCACCAACAGTGGCATAGCAAGGGGCAGTTCCCCAGGGTGCAGGGCTGAAGGGGTGCAAACTCAGACCAAAAATTAACGTTTCTGTTTATAAACAATAATAATATTATAATATATGCCGAATTAAAATACCAGTATAGTATGCTTGGAGTTCCATCATGTTCCCTACATTAAATTTGTCTGAAAAATTGTACAGGGAGCAAAGGGAGGGGGGCACACCTATGTGACTTGCCCTCGGGCAAAGGAGACCCTTGCTACACCACTGATCACCAAATGAAATAATCAGGTGATGTCAGGTCTGGGGATCAAGGTGGCCATAGTGGCTTGGAAACAATACAGCCCCAAAGACTAAGAAAAGCTCCCATATGCTTCCATGCGTTACATGGCTCATGGGTTCACCTTGTCGAAACCAACCTTAATGAACATCATTTTCTGTTAGGTACACTATTATTTATTTTAATGATAACATCATAGCAGGTTGCATGCTGCATTTACAGCAGAGGGGGAAGGAAGAGGTGGAAATAGGATGTTATTGAGAAGATAACCCAAGTGCAGTATTGATGATTAACTTTAAAACAACAGTAACAGTAGAGTGAAAGTGGTTTTCTGAATTTCAGTAAAACCTTACTTCAGTCAATGCTTCTAAATGTTAACACTGAAAGGGTTAAACTAGCATAACCAACATTCACAAAAAATGTTGATTATCTTCTCCAAAATTAAATTTACGTCCAAATTTTCCCCTTGGAAAGTTTTCAACATTATCATCTCCAAAATTAAATTTACGTCCACCTTTTCCCCTTGGAAAGTTTTCTCTTTCTGAAATCGGTAAAATGCTGCTAATTAGATATTATAAAGAAAAATTAGTGTTAAAACTTTATAAACTATGTTTTTAAGGTCAAAAAAGTTAACTTACGATGGTCTTGGAATGAATTTGGAACAAATTTTTCACATAATGAATTAAATTCGATATGCAAGGGACCACACTTAACAATGTTAGATAAGACATTCTCAAATTTGTCATTAATCCAAAGAACCACAAATGTTTACAATGGATATATAATAAATAATAAAAATAACACAATAAAAATGAGTCAACTACCTTACCTGAAATATAATGGAAAGAAAATTGTGAAGTGAAGCAAGCATAGTATCTTGCCATTGTCGTGTGAAATGAACAGAAAATGCAGGATTTTCTTCTGGATTTTTAATGAAGGGAAGCACTGAAATTATAAACAAATGTATTGCTGATTAAAAGTAGAAAATGCAATCAAATTTTTAAAAATTCACATTTAGGTTATTTAGATGCATACACCAATATATCTCTGAATTTCTCATGATTTTAATATAAATACAAAGAATGAGAAACATTTATCAACAAACAAGGGTGTATTGCTGATGGTTAACTATTTGGAAATTTATGATGAGATATATATATATTAATATTCAATCTCGAAAATTTTGCGTTCACTAATGGAGCTTTAGCATCATCTGATGTTCCAAAACAATGACTGAAACTATGATGGAAACCAATTTAAGGACAAAAATGAAATTTCACTGAACAAGCAGACCTGCTGTACTTTTAGGTATTAAGAAATTTCATTTGTTGTGAGATTCATTACAGTGATATTTCTCATATTATATTATCTAAAACAGCAAAAACTGGCAACTTTAGACGATGGAATGTTAAAAACATTTTCTCCGTTAAATAGGGGTTTCAGAACATGAAGTGTCTGGATATTTTATAAGAGCTTATAGATACCCAAACCTTCATCGAAAGGAATTGATATAAAATACATTATAATCCAGAAACGCGCAGCCATATTTTACCCATTTTTAACCTGAGAGTTACGTTGGAGATTCTCTCGTATACGACCATAAACTATATCAATGAATTATGCAAGCTATGTTCTTATAGCGTTACTTAACCATAAACTAATTTACAATCTAAATTACTTTAATCATTTGAAAACATTTTGTACTTACTAAACCATTCCTTCCACTCCAATTGAGTTAACAATTCTGAGGTCATCTTTGAGAAGAATTCCGTAAGTTTATCCTGTTTCCCATTAAGTACAGCATTCACAAGATACATTTTCAATACAGCATTTTCAAGCTTCCTTACAGCTAGAAGCAAAATATTGCACAAAAGAATATCTTACAAAAGATTTAGCTGTTATTAAAGACACTGGTGTTGTTAATTACCCGGACAAAAATGCTGATCCAGCTTGGAAAACATTCTTTGATCTAAATGGCTCCAAAGTTCTCTTAAGGATGTCAAGTCGTAGGAATATATGCATTGCATCAATTGGTCTAGTATTCTGTCAACCTAAAAATTATAAAAATACAAACATTTCTGCCAGATCTGTAGCATATAGAAATTGAAACATCTCGACAAACATCGGTAAGTCTTACTGTAAAATAATGCTACTCACACGGAAACCTTTGTCTTTATCAACTTTAAGTTCTGAATCAAATACTTTAAGAGTTCCACTAAATCCTCTGTACAGCAAATACTCTCGAATTAATTCATCCAGATATTGCACGTGAGACATGTCGTAGGAACTATAAATTACGAACTTATAACGTAAATATCAGAATTCTTCACTCAAATACTGATGTATTGGTATAGAACTATCGATAGTTTCGGCTATCGAGAACCATCGATAGTTTTTTTTAAACCATCGATAGTTTCCGATAGTTAAATTTTCGATAGAAAATTTTTTAAATATATTTTTAAAAGTGGTTAAAATGGCTAAACAATTAACAAACGACAAATAAATAAATAAATAACTCAACAAATAAAAGTAAGGGAACCTAGACTTATGTGAAAAATTAAATATAAGTATGTGGCTGAACGGATTTCAACTAAATTTTGTATTAAAGATTTGTGCAACATACCATGATGAAATTGCGATGTTTAAAGCTAAAAAGATATATATATATATATATATATATATATATATATATATATATATATACACACACTCTTTCTCCCCGCCTGGCCTCAACCTCCGCTAACCCTATTAACCCCCTTACAATGTCTCCTCAGTTACATTGTAGCTATTCGTGCTTTACCTTACCACACTCCCTCCTTATTGGCTATCCACCCTTCCCACTCCCCGCCACCTCCAACCATCAACCTTCCATCACCCTGTCATTCCCCGCCCAGTGTGTCATTTTCAGTTACTCTATCTTCATTGCTGACGAAGGGCATAGGCCCGAAAAGCTTTCATTTTTGTGTGCGTGTTAATTTACGTGTCTCTTTGACGCCCCCAGCAGCCTGCCAACTTGGTCCTCAAATTGGTAAGTGTCCACTGGGCTTCCTTCAACACCTTGTTGCCACCCTCATCACTACCTTTTCTTTTCCTTAAGTTAATATATATATATATATATATATATATATATATATATATATATATATATATATATAATATTTTTAAGTTTTGGAAAACTGGAGCGGGCACGTTTTGAATCTGTTCCATTATGAAAAAAAATAATTTTGGTAAAATTAGGTTAGTTTTGAATAATATTTAGGGGTAACTACCAAGATCTGAAAAATTGCAATATATCATAATGCTAAACATAGGTGCACTCATTTTTAAATTAGTTTAAATTTTAAACTTATTTGAATTGAATTGTGAATTGTTGATACTTAGTATTGAAAATTGTGATGCAGCACCCATTGGTCAATGTTACACAATACTGCAATAGATATAACCTTTCAGATGTACCCCTCAGAAATCCACTTGCAGGAGCACTCTTTGTGTTATGTAATAGTCCATATCAGGTCTTTTGGAACAATCTAGAACTGTCCAGAACATTATAGAACCTTCATAAATCGTTCCTCAATTTGTGTAAGTCACATTCAGCAAAGGGAAGCAACAGCTAAACAAATAATCTCTCAATTTAATTCAACAGTTCCGCTAGTTGTGCATTGGGAGAGCAAGCTGCTGCCAGATCTTACTGGAAAGGAAGTAGTCACAGGTGATGGAGTAGAACAACTGATTGGTATTCCAAAAATTGCGGCTGGAACTGGATTGGAAATGGGCAAAGCTGTTATTGAAACTTTGGAACTGTGAAATCTAGCAGAGAAAGTAAAAGGAATGTGTTTTGACACTACTGCGTTATATACTGGAGAAAAAAAATGAAGCATGTCTTTGGATTGAACAGAAATTAGACAAGAACCTTCTCTACATTCCCTGCAGCACCACATATTGGAGCTCTTACTGGAAGCTGTCTTCTCTGTCATCGTAAGTCACAGTCGTGACACTCAATGTTATAAAACGGGGACAGCCTAAACCTTACCCCTACAACCCCTCCGTCGCTTCAGTGCGTTTTGTTATGGCCCTCCCATTGATCAAAGGCATTGCCAGGCAACGAGCTACGTAAGCAGACGCTTCTCCTCCCCCCCTCTCCTCTCCCCCACCCCTCCTCTCCTCTCCCCCACCCCTCCTCTCAAGCCCCTTCTCCTCTGCTCCCCCACCTGCTGCCCGCTTTTCGTAGGGGCAGCCGATTTACCGTAAATTAAATAGTTTAATTATTCCATAAATTTGGCGCAATGATCCTCCATCAATTTTTTACAGTTCTGAAAACAATTTACCCATCAAATGTTTAGGTGGGAATTGGTACACACTTTTAAAAGAAAAGAACAGATATTTCTTTACACGTTTATTGAGAAAAAAATATGGCAAATCAATTTACAAAAAATAACAATAATATTATTGGTCCATTGATCTGTAGAAACAAATATAGGACAAGGTTGACATAGTATAAACATGAATGGATATCACATAAGAGCTTCTTTAGCAGCACATCATAAGTGAAAATAATATATTCCAAACATTATTGAGGTAATAAAAGGTACATTCAAAAATATTTTAAGCAAGAAGTAATAGACTACAGTTATATCATAATAGATACATAAAATAAACTGACGTGGGCAACACAGGTGGAGAGGAGACCATAGGAGACAATGACTCAGCCACTGAGGGGCCAGGTTGTGGGCTCACTGCACCTTGCTCAGCTGCTGTGGGAAGAAAATACAAGTTAACCATTGAGTTGACTAACAACAAACACTATCAAATAATTCACAATGAATAACAAGAAAATGGTCAGTAGCAATGTTACTAATATGTTACGCAAGATTTTTTAAAAACACAAGACACCTACCAGGTGGAGAGGAAACAATGGCTCAGCATGCATAGAGGTGATGTATAGAAAGACAAAAACACAGTAATCACTAGATCAACAGCGTGTATGGAAAACTTCACTAAAATTATTTACCTGGGAGGAGTAAATTCGGAATCGAATCCTTTCGAAGTTTCATGGTGCCTTCAATAAAATTCTCCTGCGAGAAATGCTTCAGGCAAACTCTCCTGTTTTTGTAGACATTCATTGGGTCCATGCTTAGTAGCTTAGGATCCCCAATCAGCTTCATCCAAACATTGAATCGCAGATTTGAGTCGGAAGTGGGATGAGGGAACCTGGATTCATCATTTAAAAATATACATTCACACTCAGGCTTTTCTAAATATTAATAAATATCATGGGTCCAAATGCCCTCACACTTTTCTGTATCTTCGATGAGAAACATTTATTTTGAGTTTTATTAATGACTATTGTAATAACGCCACCGTTCGAAATGTGAATGCTCGTTCAAACGTCCAAACACATGCATATTTAATGCAATATGTACTTATCCGTAGGCAATAAGGGAATAGTTATATTAACCTATTAAAAATTAATGCACCTCGATACAATTTTGATGCCACAACGAGAATCGTGGTGGCATCATATTCTTTCTATGATGGTTAAAGGCAACCCATTGAATGCTTTACGAGCTACATTCATTTGCATACCTTGAATAAATTAACGATGTCAAAATACTCACCTAACTCGAGTAATCTCCTTTCCCTACAACTGGGGATGCAACACGGTGGCCAAACCATGACGAAATTTGCAACACTTCCCAACAACACCACACACGCTGATTCAAATCCGTAGTAACCGTTAGAATGCATGCGCAAACAGCAAACAAGCATAAGCCCCCGCTACCTACTTCCCCTACTTCCCCAACTCCCGTACTTCCCCTCAAGCGTTTTGTTATATTACCCCCACCCTGGCTCCAGATGGTCCCAGTTTTGCTATCCGAGTGCCGACCCCCTGTCGTAAGTCCAACAGCGAGCCCAGAAATACTAATCTTCAAGCGATTTCCAGCTCATTGGGTGTCACTGGATAAGTCCGAATACAGAACTGCACTTGATGATGAGTTCACTGCCAGTGCTGTTGCCGATATTAAAGACGAAATAATCACTTTTGCTACAGACCAACTGAACCAGCAGCAACCTCGCGATGATTACAGAGAACATCTGGAAATCTCTATCATCTTTCTTGGAAGTGAATCTTCTCGTGGAATTACATTTCTTGCTCCTGGTGCAATGCATAAGGCTCGTTGGATGGCCAAAGCTATTTATTCTATCAAACTGTGGATGTTCAAAGGACAGTTTCCATTGAAGACAAAAGAGGAAGCTGGGATAAGGGACATAGCAATTTTTGTTGTGAGATTCTATTTGAAGGCATGGTTTCAAGCTGCACTTCCAACTGCTGCACCTTTAAATGACCTGATGCTGTTGAAGAACCTCCAACAGTACAAGACTACAAACTCAATAGTTGCCAACACTGCTCTGAAGAAGCTTGCTCGTCATCTGTGGTACCTCAGAGAAGAGCTGGTTGCCCTTGCTTTCTTTGATAAAAAAGTATCAATAGATACAAAATCCAAATTGATTCAAGCTCTCCAAAATGATGGTAATGAGGACCACTCAAAGAGAGTGACTGTCGATCTGAATAGCATCTTGGAGAAAAATTTGGACTATTTTGTGTCAGTCAACACTTTGAGGGTTTTCGACATACTTGGTCTTGACTCGAAATTCACAGAATTGGATCCCGAACTATGGGCTTCTGATGGGAACTACATTGCCACAGAAAAGTGCATCAGGTCCATCAATTACATTAACCATACGGCAGAATGTGGAGTTGCCCTGATCAAGGAATACAATCGATTACACACCCAGGGTGAACAGCAAAAGCAATAAGGTTAGAATTTTTCTGTAACTAAGAATTTGGAAGGTATTGATTGAACGGATTTCAAAGAAATTTGTATATGTTTAGAATGGATCAACAAAGCAGAGCTACCACAATATGACAAAAAATAATTTTATGATTACAAAGCAAATACATTAGTATACGATTATACTATGGTGAATTTGAGGAAAAGCACATCTGTACCACGGGAAACCTGTGTACTTGTTATATACCAAAATTGTATTGAAAGGAAAGTAAGCAGATTAGTTCTTTCCAGAACTACTTGTTCTTTGAATGGAGATGCCTCTACTGTACCACAAATTGCCAGTTGATGATGAAGCTTGCATTCTGTTTGTATGAGTGGTATATATTAAGATGAATGCTACCCAACCTAACCTTAGGGGGGAACACAGTGAAAGTGAGGAGGAACCAAAAACACTTCAACTAACATACCCAAAACGGTGGGGGTGAGTAAAATGTTCCTTCGTGTTCAAATTTCCCTTCCTTGGTCCAGCCGAGTTCTAATAGAGTAGTGCTCCACCCAATTCCAAATCTCACAATTTTCTCTGCAATGTAGTTCCATATCATGCCCCTTGGGATGCTGCAGAAGTGTTGTCCCATTAATTCCACAGGACCAAAATGAGTTCCATATTATGCAGCTCCCAGACCAGACAAAATTTATATCTTACTTTTTCAGGGGGCAAGAGCACCCACAGAATTTTTTCAAGGGGGGTGGGGGCAAATTACACAGGGGAGCAGCTTGCAGCTTGGTATTAATAAAATAATGGATATGAGCAGGCTAACAAGAAATAATTCAGTTTAAAGTATAATTAATTTAGGTAATTATAATCATTTATGAACACATTACATTCTTTGACATACAATGTTACAATTTAGTTTCACAAATTATATAAATATTTTCTTTTATCCATTATGGAATCTGTAATATCAAAGGGTAAAATGTTTTTTTCTGCTACTTTTTATATAATAAATAAAAAATAGGCAATTGCAGAGATGTAAAATAAGCATATAAACAAATAACAATATAACAATGAATTAAAAATTTCTTAAGACTAAAAGTTATTAATATTTTATTTAATAAATAATACTTACCTATTCTTCACAATCACAATATTTAACTGTAATCACTGACACAAGATATTAAGATATATTAAATATTATATACTGTATATGCTGGCATATAAGACGACCCGGCATTTAAGTCGACCTCGATTTTTTGGATTGAAAATATACGACTAGACATATATTCGCTATATAAGTCGACCCCCCACTTTTTCGCTTAAAAAAATTCGAATGATGATTACGAGGAATTTTATGGTTTTTAAAACATAAATGTAACCTTTTCCAAAAAATGCAGTGTCTATTTTTGAGTTATTAAATCATTTGTTTAATTTAAGAAAGAGCAATCATATACCATATTGCCATCTATTGGCAGAATGTATTTCTACTTATCCTTTGTTCCTGTAATTGCAAATAGATCATTTATATTTTTGAGATTCAGTAATAAAAACAAAAGTTAAAATTTTTATTTTTATTATCTATTAAAAATAATTATCTTAAATCTTTTAAAATAAATGACAGAATATGTAAACAATGGAGCAGCTGATTCAAAATGGCAATCACCTACACTGTAACATCAAATGTTTTAGTAAATATCAATGTTTTTAATCTGTTATTTAACCCCTCAAGCCCGGAGGAGATTCATTAAATCCCACCCGTACGACCGGATGAGGTTTTTAAATTTTCACGATTGCATTGCAAAAACGTTCGAGAAAATTTTAAAAATCATAACTTTATAAGTTTTCTCCCGATTTTTCTGATTTTTTTTGTGGATTTACGAAAAACATGAAATCTGTAAATATCCGTTTTTTGTATCATATTTTACAAACAAACATTGTTGCAGTAGAAGAGAATGTACACAAATCGCTAATTTTCCGGCATGCATTCGCGCTTTATATATAACATTCAGCACCGGAAAATCTATAGATGATATTGATGTGCAATCTTAATAAAAAAATAGCTTAAATTAGTAACTATTTCATTCTGCAAGTCTACCCATCTAAACCAATTAGGTGAAAAGTTTTACGCATATCAACTTTTTCATGTCTAGGCTGGAAATTTTTAAGTAAATGTAGTATTATTGATTTATTAAAAGATGATTTATTTATAAAATAAACGTTTTAGTTATTGAGTCATCATTCTTAGTCATTACAGAAGTCACATAGAAGAAATGGTTGCATTTCGTTCATTGGAAAGGGAGGTATGACGTTGTATAAAACACGGAAAACATTAGCTTATAGGTCCTTCCCAAATATTTTCAGAAAATTTACACATGCTTAATTGGATTCAGCAAGAAATGCCTTATAGCTTAGTAAACACTTCTAGTAATCTATTGTGTAAATATATGGAAGAGCTTTTCGTGATTTATGCTGGCGTGTCCTCTTCTTGACTACTCGCTTCATCGCTGCTTTGGCTCTGCTAGCACAACAGCAAAGCACTTATCTGAAGAGGAAAACATACCTCGTCTTCTTTCAAATGTCAAAGAAAAGGAATCCAATTTGGAGGGCTCCCTTTCCTCAGGTATTTATTGGTCAACTTTAGAAACTGAGAATCCGTAGGTCTGTGGTAAAGACTAAAATTCTATCACAAAACTAAACGTATATTATATGTAAACATATGCATACAAATAGATAAACACAATTCCTTGCAATACCCCTCCAAGAATAACAAGGCTCCTTGCTGCATTGAAAAACAACTTTTATACGGAGAAACGCCATCATATCATAGCAAAATTGAAAATTCTATCGCAAAATTCAACATTGATTATATATTTTTTTAAAGAGAAAAAAAATACAAACATAGATAGGAAGTCCAAATCTTCCTCTTTCAATATATATATATATATATGTATAGGTTATTTAGATTTAAAGAAGTCTCTAGTGTCAAAAGATAAAATAAATTAGGGCTGACGCAGGACGTAATAGCACGCCTGATGGCCGATTGGACAGTTTTTGCAGGACGTAATAGTACGTCTGACGGCGTTGAGGGGTTAAGGGTCACATTTTATATTCGGCGTATAAGTCGACCTTAAGTTATCGGAATTTTTTTTGAGCTTCAAAGATCGACTTATATGACGGCATATACGGTAGATTTCTTCCTGAATAGGCATTAGCAAACTGCTGAGGCCCACCTGAGACACTTCCACAGGACCCCATTGTGCCACGGCACACATTTTGGGAAGCACTGCTAGAATTATTCTTATTTGAGCTTTCGTGGTGAAAGGACGTGTTTCTGAGGCGCTCCTGTGGTGAAGGTTTTTACCTGAAAAACCAAAGAAGTATGGGGAAGGGCTCTTGCTCTGGTGCCGTGATCGACTTGAAGTGTCACTCTTGCAAGCAAAAACTGAGAAACGGTGCACAGTGCTTGAAATGCAATATGTGGTTTCACTTCAATTGCACCAAGGATAAGTTGGAGGAGTGCATAAAGGAGAATTGGCGGTGCAGCAGTTGCGTCGAAGGGGACCGAAAGGTATCACTAAATAATGCGGAGAAGATTATATCATCGTTAAAGGAAGATCTAATTGAGGCTAAGAGTGTGATAGAGAAATTAGAAAGAGAGAATAGTGCTCTTAAGAAAGAACTTCAAGTTGTTTCCTTCAGGGACAGATGTGATGAAGGGAAGAATAATATCGATAAAAATCACGACAATAAAATCCCAGAGGCCCAGCTGCCGAAGGTTAGAATATTAGGTGATTCTATGTTACGGTTTGCCGGAGAGAAGTGTAAAAAGGTTGGTGTTTTAGTGAACTGTTTTCCGGGAATTACAACCAGGCAAATGGAAAAGAAAATTATGGATCTGAGTGAGGAGAGGGAGGAAGAAGTGATCGCAATCCACGTAGGAACAAATGATATAAAAAGTGCTTGGACTGAAGACCATGCCATCGGATTGATTTGGGATATGTGTGCAACAGCGAAGAAAAAGTTTAAGAAAGCAAATATAGTAGTGAATGGAATAATTAGGAGGGGTGTTGCAAATAAAAGAGTGGATTATATCAATGAAGGCATTGATTGGGTGTGTGCTAAACAAAACTTGTGTTTCGTGGATCCGAACTGCTGGCTAAGTGATAAGGACTTGGGTCGGGACGGTTTACATTTAAATAGAAGAGGTAGCGAAAAATTCGGGAGTTTGCTGGAAAATGTAATACAACACGCCAAGCAGGGAAACTAGAAGAGGACCACGGAGGTGCTGACAACACGAAGAAGACGATGAAAGACATTGAAGACGGGGGCCATATATCGTATAATAAAGAAGTCAAAAATCCAGGTAAGGGAATAAGAATTCTTCAGGTAAATTATAGGAGTATCTTAAATAAATGTAAAGAGTTTGCAACCCTAGTTGAGGCAACAGAAGCAGATGTAATTGTCGGTACCGAGTCGTGGTTAAAAAGTGATATTGATTCTAAAGAAATCTTTCCAGGCGGGTTCACTACTTATAGAAGAGATCGAAACCAGAGAGGTGGAGGTGTATTTATATGCGTAAAAGATGAAATTCTCAGTAATTTAATATGGGTTGATGAACATAGTGAACTTTTGTGCTTAAAAATATACGGAAGAAAGAGTAATAAAGCCTTAAATATCATAGGTGGATACAGAAAACCAGGGGAAAATTTCGACTTTCTAGAGACCCTTTATAACCACGTTAATGAAAGAACGGTTAGCAACGGAGTAGTAATTGCAGGAGATTTAAATCTCCCCAAGGTCAACTGGGAAGGGCCATCTATGGAAAGAGGTAAAGCGCAGGAACTGGTAAACAACCTCATACGCGATGGGGGGCTTAAGCAGGTAACCAATATCCCAACAAGAGGGGAAAATATTTTAGACATTTTTCTTCTAAGACCGTCTGACTCATTCGTGAGTTGTGAAACCTTCCAAGGCATTAGTGATCACAAGGCGGTTTTAGCTGAGTTGGAGTTCGAAACTGACCGCGTGAAAAGGGATCGTAAGCAAGTCATTTGGAGATATCACAGAGCGGACAGACTAGGCTTCCAAAATTACCTTAGGGAAAATTTCATAAGATGGGTAAAAAGCGGAATAAACGTAAATGATATTTGGGATGCATTCAAAATAATAATTTTCGAAGCTACTGAGAAGTATGTTCCAAAAAAATGTATTCAAAACAATCCCGATCCTGAATTTTACAATAAGAATATTAGGAGGTTGAAATGGAAAGTAAGAGATGCGCACAGGAAGCTGAACACTGGTGGATGTTCACGAGATTCATATACTCAGTTATTAAAAGAATTAAATAAAGACAAAATGGTTGCGCATGATAGATACTTACTAAATATATTAAACTCAAAAGATAGCAACAACTTCTATAAGTATTTATGGAGAAGGAAGGATACCAAAGACAAGATTAAAAATATAAAAAATAATGAAGGGGCATTAATCATAAGCGACTTAGAAAAGGCAAACGAATTTAATAAATGGTACTCCAAAGTGTTCCAAGTGAAAACTTATGCTTTAGGCAAAGTAAGATTACCAAATGAAAGTGGACCGAGAATTGAGTTTAGCTTTAATACTATTAATATAAAGGTAAAGAGTCTGCGCTGGCATAAGTCCACAGGACCTGATAATATTGCATCAGGAGCATTAAAATTAGGGAGTGAAGCGATTATACCATACCTAAATCACATCTTTACTGTTACCTTAGCAAACAGTTGTATCCCATTAGAATGGAAATCAGCCACTGTTATACCTATTTATAAAGATGGAAATAAGACAGAAGTTGCAAATTATAGACCAGTAAGCCTAATGTCCGTTGTTTGCAAATTAATGGAAAAATGTCTGGTGGACTATATACAGAAGTTTTTAGAAAATAATTGTATGATATTTGAAGGTCAGGCCGGGTTCAGAAAGGGTCATTTCTGTGAGCTCCAGTTGCTAGGGTTATGTGAAGATATTGCAGAAACATTAGACAATAGCCAGGAAGTGGAAGGTATAGTGATAGATCTAACGAAAGCATTTGATGTAGTACCTCATGATTTACTCTTGAGTAAGGTTTACGCACTAAGAATAGATATGAGGGTAGTGCGATGGATAGAAGCCTTTCTAGGAGATAGAAAACAAAGGGTTAGGATAGGAGATAGTTTATCCGATGAAATAGATGTCACCTCAGGTGTCCCTCAGGGAAGCGTTTTAGGACCGTTATTATTCTTAATCTACATAAATGATTTACCAAGTCAAATTTCCTCAAAAGTGAGACTTTTCGCAGATGACTGCATCATTTATAGAGTCATTAAAGATGAAAACGACAGAGGTTTACTGCAGAGGGACATAGATAAGCTGATGTCTTGGGTATGTTCAAATAAAATGAAAATAAACGTTAAGAAAAGCAAGCATATTCTATTCTCTATGAAAAGGGAAAAGAGTAATTTTCCTTACTATATGGAAGGGATACAAATACCGAAGGTTGATAATATAAAATATCTTGGAATACATATTACGAAAGATTTAGCATGGGGTCTTCAGGCAGAATGTATAGTTTCAAAGGGTTTCAGGGCACTTAACTTTGTTATGAGAAATTTAAAACATAGTAGTAGGAAAGCTAACAAATTAGCATACAAAACAATAGTAAGGCCTATATTGGAATATTCTTCAGGAGTCTGGGATCCTCATGACAGAATACATATTAATAAATTGGAAAAGGTTCAGCGAAAGGCAGCCTGGTTTGTTATGGGTCGTTTTGGAAGAGAGGATAGTGTAACAGATATGTTAAAGGAACTTGGGTGGGAAACTTTAGAAAAGAGGAGGAAAGTGAAAAGGTTGGTTTGTTTCTATCGAATGTATACCGGTAAACCGGCCTGGAAAGAACTAAAACTTAAGATTAAAACTCCGACATTTAAAGGTAAAAATGATCACTCGTGTAAAGTTCGTACAAACGTTCGAAGAAAAGATGTTGGTAAATATTCATTCTTCAATAGAACAGCATTGGACTGGAATGAATTACCTGAAGAACTTCTTATGCCCTTTCTGCAAACAGAGAAAGCATTTAAAAGTAAAATTGTTAAAAACATTAGTATTTAATATTTAATATGAGTATATGTAGGTTAGTATTTTATTTAGTTTTTTTATAGGATTTGCGCCACCAAGCGGCATTAATTATTGTAAATAAACATAGTAGGGTTATAATTTAATCACAATACTCCAAATAACTATCTAATGTCAAATTATGGTCGATTTTTTTTTCAGGAAGATTATTTACTTATTCTAAATTTTTGTAGTTGTATGGACAAATAACAAATGAAACATGTTGTAGTTTGTAGCTAAGCTGTTGTGACGAGAGTTCCTATGACTTGAAGTCAAGAAGTTGTATATAGTGTATAGGAACCACTATCAAAAAAGGTTATATTTTTATATTAAGTAAACCCAATTTTTATTATGTAATTTGGGTATTATGCATTGAGTTGTGATGGGGACCCGCTACCACCGAGACCTGCTCCCAATTGTAGCGTTTATGTGAATGTGAATAATACGGCTCTTGATGAGCGATTCGAGAAACTAGCAAATAACAAAGGGCTACTGCACTAACTGGACTGACATGAAGATAAAATTCTGCCGATATGAAAATATTAGGGATATCCCCAAAATATAGCGTTACCACTCGTCCAGATTTTCCGTGTAACTTCATGAAATAAATGTTCCCACTCGTGATTCAATGTCTTATCGAGATTGGGATTAGTAGGTTCATGAACAACACAGCAGGGAACTACACACCGGAGAGAAGAGAGGCCAGCACACCTTGTTGACAGTCAAAACATTGGTGTAGAGCAGGGGTCAGCAACATTTTCCATTGAGTGCCACTCTTTACCAATATTTGCTATTTGTGGCCCTTCTTGCATGCCACCCTTCGAATAATTTTGTCCATAACGCTTACAAAAAGGTGATTCTTATATTTTAATAACATAATGCAGCATCATTACAATATGAAATGCAAGTGAAATCAAAGTAAAGTTCTTTTAAATACATATTTTTGTAATTCTTCTATGAAATATCGTGTCATGTAAAATATCTTCGTGTGCCATCTTTTGGCATGTGTGCCATAGGTTGCTGACCCCTGGTGTAGAGTGTGGATGAGGTAAACAAGACTAAGCATTTCCTGACAAGAGAGTCCAATCATTACTTTATGAGAAAATTATCCCCATGGGGATTCTCATATCTTAGCAGACCTGATCGATAAATGATATCTTTGTTATTATTATTATTATTTGTTATTTTTCAATTTTTACTTTCGTCATATATGAAGTAAAGAGAAAGAAAATAAAAATTTAATAAAACAATTTTTTCTGTAACAATTAAACAAAAATTTAGAAAATGTATCACAACAGCCAATTCAAGAATCAGATGTACCATTTTTGGCCCGATGTGATGTATCATAAGAACTACAGTATTTGTTCTTTAATGTACATATGTGTCATGGTATTTAGAACTAACAACTATTGAAATAATCACAGCTGTAAGTATTGTGATTACTACAAATATTTTTTTATCATTTTTGGTATATTCAGGTGTCAGCACTTGGCAAAAAAACAATATTCAATCGGGATATGCTTGGGAAATGCATATTTACTCAAAAAATTATTGCATGAGTTGTATTAAAACAATTTTATTGGTGACAGTGACTGGTGTTTATTATGTAAGTGCCCCCTCTTGCCCCTTATTGCGGGCACCCATGCATATATTGATGCCTATCTTCCTTTGATTTTTCAAATCCATAACTATAGAGGTTAGTTTTGCCACTTAGATCACATGAAAATGGAATGGATCAAGAAGATTCCCTCTGAAGGTGATGACAAATTTCCAATCTGTCCTATAATCTAGATCCAAAAATTATGAAATATTTAAAATTTGTGGTCATGATATTCAGCATAAATATAAAAGTATGAGAGTAAAACCAAAAACCATGCAGCCTTCAACAGAATGCTGAGAAAGCCTTTGCACCAAATTGGTTTTAATAAAAATGTCAGCACCTATAACACACAACAAGTTCATTTAATATTTTATTTTAATATATTTATACCAAATATTCTCAATAAAAATTAAGTATAAAAGGTAATTGAAATAGACTCACCGTATATACTCATCTATAACGCACACTTTGAAGACCAAATGTTTAGGTCATAAAGAGGGGCTGCATGTTATGCACAGGTAACACTTCTGTGCAGTTAAAATAAAAAATTGAAATGTACCTACCTCACACCAGATTCTTGCTTTTTGGGTGAATTGAGGGGGAAACAGAGGCAGACTTAGAGTGTAAGGCCAGTGGTGAGATATGAATATTTTAACAATGGGCTCACTTTTTTTTCGATCCCTTTTTTTTAGACTTGTTTTGCTTTCGGCATAAGTGCCTATTAGCGTGTTTGTCAGTTCGTCCATCCGCTTGTCTGTCCGTCTGCATGTTCATTCTCGGCTTCTACCAAATGGACTTTTATGAAATTTGATATTAAGGACTGCCAGTCAAAGACAATAAGAAAATCACAAAAATTTGTCATGTAAGGCAATCAGGAATACCACTTTACTGGTGGCAAAAAATGATCTATCCGTTATATCTTGTAAATTTTTGGTCAAATTAAAATAGTAGAGGAAATATAGAGGAAGTGAAATACTCTATGTTACAAGTTCTACAACTTTATTTTAAAACTATTTTAATCTTATATAAGAATTTCTTAATCTATACCTCACAGATCATATAAGAGCATGGGAGAGAAATATATGGATTTTTATTTGTTGTTTGCTGAGAGAACCATCTTCATGATCAATGTAAACAAAATATGCAATATCATTAATAAAGCCAGGCTCAATCTTGTGGAATTTGCTCATTATGAGATGTAATATAATATATATATAAACTCTCCCCAATATTACAAATTAAGATATTTTAATGAGCATGAGAAAATTACCTTGCACGATGAGTTTAAGATTTCCCACGTAAATCAAATGGGAAGAATAATTCCTGGAATCGAACCGGGGACTTCAATCTTCGCAAGAAAATGTCACCAAGTTTCATGAAAATCGGTCTATTGGTTCAAAAGTTAATAGGGGGACGGACAGACAGACAGACACAACGAATAAACTATAATCCTATTTACATCCTGATAAGTAGGCTAAAAAGCAGCTATATAATATGATATACTAATAGAAGTTGCTTGCATTCTGCAAGCATTTCATCAAATCTTTAAAAAACATTAAATTTAAAAAAGATATATCATTATTAGAAATATGTTTTCATTAAAAAAATTTCACGTCTGCACCGATTGTCTTTCTTTACTTCGAATTGGGGTATCATCTTGATAGCTTAGTTGCTAATACCTCAAGCTTAGTTGGTTAAAGCACCTATCCGGCAAATGGGGAGACTCGGGTTCGATTTCCGGTCAAGTACAGGATTTTTTCTCCTTCTCAAAGTACAAAATTTAATTTCAGATTTATGGGAGCATGCATAAGAAGTCATCTCAACACCTTTGTTTCTTATTAGTTCTTCAATATGTTTGCAAATGCTCGAACCTCCCGCTTGTAGTTTTCAAGATAAAAATTATTAAACTTTAATGAAGCAATGGGGTTAAAACTACCACTAAAAATTAACAATTTTAAACTTGTCGATTTTTCTGGTTATCTGGGAGCAAAATGCTATATTCGTCCAAAATTTCAGCTCTTTATTCCTCTTAGATTGGTCTACACACTGGAATAACATTTCCCCATGCTAACTTATGGGAGATTTTCCGGAGCATCTGGAATCGAACCCAAGCATCTGTAAGCAGAACCAATACCAATTCCTAATAGGTATTGCAGTCATCTAGCAACACTCTGAATTTCATATCTCTAGCTTATCTGCCTAATTTTAAAGTTGTAGCTCATTTAGAAGTGAAATAACATTTATCTAAATTATTAGATGTAAAGTACTCCTTTAGCCAAACAATTAGAGGGGATTACAGCACCCAATGCATTTCGCCCACACTGAGCAGTCGACTCCCAGTCACTGTCTAGACAGGTTTTGCCCCTGAAGATGCCCACCTTGTGGGCGAAATGCATTGGGTGCTGTAATTCCCTCTAATTTTGGCTAAAGGAGTACTTCACATCTAATAATCTGAGCCAAAGTTATTGTGAGCTACGAACGATATATTTATCTAAATGTTTAAATTTAAATAATTTTAACGGCCGCAATAACTATTTCATGGATACATTGAAAGGTTTATTCGTTTATTTAGACTAAGCTCTAAATAACTTTCAAATTTCAGCTCCATAGCTCGCCCCGTACTATCTAAACCTTTACCTATTTTTTTTTTAATTTTAAGAATTTTTAACTGTCAAACAAATTAAAATATCAAAATTTGTATAATCTCTATTTCGATTTTTTACAAATTCTACCTATAAAAAAATTTCAGTTCCGTAGCACTTTCGAAAATACATAACCCTTGAATATTGGTTTAAACAATTTCGAATTTTTAGCGGCCGCATTGTTGAACTTTTTCAAGATTTTCGTTTTTTATTGTCGGTTTTGCACAATCCTACCGACAAAAAAATTTCGAGTCTGCTGCTTTTTTGGAAGTGCCTAAACATTAGTATCTTCCTATATATAATTATATGTTACTCCTCTCTGAAAGGAACGTCTAATATATATATATGGATGTCAACAAGGTGTTGGGATGAGGAAACCCAGTGAACACTCACCAATCAGACGACTTCAGGTTGGCGAGGCCCCGGGGATGTCAAAGCGACACACGTAAAAGAACACTAAAACACAGAAACATCACAAACGTGAGTTCTCTCTCTGTAGCTGATGAAGGAGTAGTTCCGAAAGCTTCTACGTTTGTGATGTTTCTGTGTTTTAGTGTTCTTTTACGTGTGTCGCTTCGACATCCCCGGGGCCTCGCCAACCTGAAGTCGTCTGATTGGTGAGTGTTCACTGGGTTTCCTCATCCCAACACCTTGTTGACATCCATATATCCATTTTACCTTTCCTTTTCCGTAAGCTGTTATATATATATATACACACACACACAGTAAACCATCGATATTCGCGGGTTGTCTTCGTGTGCCTATTTAAAATTCGCGGTTTCCATTATTCGCGAGTAGTTACTCTGCAAGTCTGTTACATTTCAGGCACATATACTTGTCTCTACATAGTTATTCCGCAGAGGTGTACTTCATGATTTTGTCTATATACTCACGCAAATGTGTACTGAACGTTGATATTTTTATTTTCCTTGTAACAGCGTTTCTTTGGAAAACCAAATTGATCATTTGTTTGAGTAAATGATAAAAATGAATTTTGAAAATTGATCATTCATTAACCGATTAAAATGATTGAAAAAGGGATTGAACTTGTCACAAAAAAGAAGGATGTCTCTTGCCCAAGGAGGAGATGTCTGCGTCGGGATTTAAGGCGAGTAAGGCTAACTCTTCTCGTCTTTGGAAATGCAACAGGCGAATTCATGATGAAGCCGATGGTGATATACAAATCTATGAACCCCAGGGCCCTCAAAGGGAAAAAAGGATAATATCACGGTGTTCTGGCATGCTGACAGGAGGGCCTGGATGACAGCTGAGCTCTTTTTGGAATGGTTTCTTAAGTGCTTCGTATATGAAGTGAAAAAGTACCTTGCGGTCAAAAACCTAACATTCAAGGTTCTTCTGATCTTAGATAATGCGTCAGGCCATTTGGAAAGTCTGCAGTTTGCCCACCCGAACGTGGAGGTTGTCTTCATACCACCTCTCTTCTCCACCTGATGGATCAAGGTCTCATCGCAACATTTAATTCGAATTACAACCGCCGCACGTTTGCGAGAATTCTCGACCAGATGGAGAGCGATTCCTCTTTGTCAGTCAGTGATTGTTGGGAAAAGTATAACATCGCTGACTGTATAACAATTATAAAGGAATTTCTAGATTATATCAATTCATCAACTTGGAATGTGTGCTGGAGGAAGCTGTTGCCTGACGCGGTGAAATACCTGAAAGGCGTCTTAAAATTCGCAGTTTTGATATTAGTATTTGACATTTTTATTGTATCGTTAATATCTGATAAGTTTTTAATTGGATTTTGTCAAACGGAAGTTGAGGCCTTGGATCACTCCGTTCATCTTCTTCATTAGGTACTTCACTTACATCATATATTAAATCGTTTTTACGTATAATGATTTTTCATTAGATAACTATTTTTCTTCTTCTAAATAGAGATTGCCACCTCCACCAAAGATTACATTATCCATTAATGAAACCTATTTTTCGTTAGCATTTTATATTATTTGTAAAGTCTTGAAGATGAAGGATTTGCAAGAATAGTTCGATAAATAACGAAAAAACTATATTTCTGACTTTGTTTTCGATATATCCTTTGAATCAAATAATTTAAATTTCTTCTTGTGTGAGATAAGACATAGTATATGCTATAATCTACGAATAGACACAGATAAGATTTTTTTATGATGCTGGCAGGCAAAGAGGCAAATTTTCTCTTATTAAGATAATTTTGTTACGCGAGCTAGAAAAGATTTTCCATCACTGCATTCGCCAACGGTAACCAATTCTGCTGACGTAGAAGTTGACGGGGCACTACTGTCATAGTCATCACACCATTTTGGGCTTTTTTGAATAATTACACCTGTTTCAGTTCCAGTTTGCACAGTTATGCTGGGGTCTTCACGATTTTCACTTCTATTTTCACAGCTAACATAAATAAGATTGTCATTTTTCTCACTAACACTGCAATTAGAATCAGTTTTTCATTGCACTCCTTGAAATTTTTCTTCAAAGATCCTTTACACTTTTGTTATGATTCTTCCAAAAGAGCACGATTTTTCCTTTAAAATGCTTTTGATTCAAGCTTTCTATCTTTATGCCGATCTCTCCCTGACATTTAAATACTTAAATTGGCTAAATTATTACTCTTATGTAATAACGCTAAATTAAATATTTTAGTCAGATTAAAATAACGATGTTAATTATGATAATGATTCACGAATACAATAAAATGCCCTGCGATAACGCCACTTAACTATTGGCGATTTACGGGAACTACGAACCAACTATGAAGACCAGCGAAGTCCGACTGATCAAGTCCTCGAACACGCCAATTCTCTTTGACAACGATCGTCTTCACCGTCTAAAATGCATGAGTAGTTCTTTCTGCTGGGACTTTTCAAACTCTGTAAACATTTCTTTTACTTCTAATATTAACTCAACGCCGACCTAAGTAGATTGTACGATACATCTGGCGAGAACTTCACATCCCGCCGTCCGACGTACAATTTACGTCCAGAAAAGAGCGGTGGAATTAAATTTGTTTTGATTTTGAATTTCCAAGTGAGAGGTAAAGCTAGCTGAGGTCTGTTTCTTTTAATCGCTCGTCGCTATTCTCCAAATAAACATCCGCGAAAGCTTTCTGGACGATGTTTCGAGCGCGATTGCGCACGCATCACCATCAACGCGTTTCTTTCCTAGTTTGTCTTTAGGGACCAGGCGCGAGGCCCCTATGAGGCGCGAGGCCCCTATAAGGCGCGAGGCCCCTATGAGGCGCGAGGCCCCTATAAGGCGCGAGGCCCCTATGAAGCGCGAGGCCCTAGGCGGTCGCCTAGCCCTGTATCCACGCTAATTATCGGTAATCCAGGTTATATATTAATTAAATGTATCAAACACCGAATTACTTCCTTAAAATTGTATTTCCATCCTCTCCAAATACTCCACATTTCACTAGCTAATCAGCTGATTCCTGTAGTCTCCCGCCAAACCGTCATGTAGACTTCCCGCACAACACGTACTGAAAACAAAACACAGTATATGCAAATTGAAATAATTTTTTTAGTCAATGAATATTACATATAATTAAAACTGTAACTAATTAAAAACTCATAGAATTTATCTTCCCCGGCATCTTCAGCAGCAAATAACTATGCGAGGAAGGCGACCGCGATAGGATCGCAACGAAATTTAAGATTTTGTATTAAATACCGTCATTAAATATCTCCAACTATTCGATATTCTGTAAATGAGTGTCAAGTACATTTTGAAATATTTCAAATAAATTGACGTGTTTAAACTTCATTGAACATTCGACCTTAAAGCCTCAAACGTTTTGCCTTGTAAGCAAATTTCCGTAACTCGAAATTTTCGGACTTTAAAAACAAATAAGAGAACCGAGGATCCATTTGGCGGTTTTAAAAACAAAACGATACGATTGGAACGGTTCGGATATTTGCTATAAAGTTCAGAAAAATTGGGCAGAAATCTTGAAAAATGATTTTGATGCCATACTAATTTTCCAAAAGTGAAAGCGGAAGTATTCACCATGTAGTAGATAGACAAGATGAAACCAAGAAATATATGGCTGGACGATCGAACTGCAATGCTTATGGTATAATCTGGAGAGCGACGGGAGTGTGAGAAAGTTATTGTAACGAGAATTAAGAAGAAATTATACTCGGTGAACAATTGATCATCCACAGAATTATATAATAATTTCTTATTGTAGATATACCTACAAGAAGCAGCGCTAGAAGCTTTAGGGGTGAGAATCATTGGAAAAGTGTTGATTGAACAAAAGAGGAAAGATGCACACACTGTGCAACTACTAATATATGATGACTACTTCCGCATTCAATTTTGGGAAAATATGGTATCTAAATCATTTTTCAAGATTTCGGGCAAATTTATCGGAACTTTGTATCATACTTATATCCGAGGCGTTCTAATCGCATCGTTTTGCTTTTAAACCGCCAAATGGATCGATCCTCTGTCCCCGACAATGGTCGAAATACCCAAGGCTGGGAAGGGGGGGGGGAGGTTAAGGGGATGCGGCCTAGCAACCACGTAGATAGGCGCTTATCGTCCAGAATAAAGCGGTATAAAAGGCGATAGGGGAGGGGGATCTCTTCGACACGTAACTCGAGCGCCGCAGAAGAGACGAAGACTCGGCCATGATCGTCAAAAGCAATTCATCCACGGTGGGCACAATGGGAGCATTCTTATTGGTGACCCTGCTGACCACAATTACAGCGGCTCCTCTAATACAAACGTCAGATCACGGTAAGTTCATTTCCTTATTTTTTCTTCAAGCACCTTTTACGAAAACCTAATGGGCGTTGCGGCTTCTAAAATGCTCTATTGATGGCAATATCCACTATAAAAAGCTGGGACCATTTTCATTAAAGTAGTTGATAAAACCATGGGTTGTAGATACAAATACCGTATTAATCTGAATGCAAATTAATTTTCTTTTTCCTATTTTAAGCATTTGAAAAGTCAATAGTTGTTATATATTCTCGTTAAACGAAATAAATATGCGTTTCTACGACAAGTATTAAATACAAATTTCATCCAATGAGAGTGAAACAAATCGTCTCAGAAATTTGGTGAATCACACGCAATATTTTAGCATGGAGTAAGTCGCGAGAAAATGCAGAGAAAGCGAAAGGAGCCGTTAAAGCCGGATTCAGATTTTGCACTCTTAGACTAACGCATACGTAAAAACATAATTAAATTATTTCAACTGACTGTACGATTCCGTACAGAAAGGCAGACGTTAAATTTATAATTATACATTTTTCCTTGATTTTTGTGCAGTGGGCACATTTGACCTATTTGATAAGATTCTTTTACTCTATTAGATACATTCAACTTTCATAATTAAAGTTTATTTATGTGAGTTAATTTATATGATGCCAGTAATGTGACTAGGAATAAGTCAATCGGCTATACTCTTAACCCTCGAGCGGTCGCGCTATTTCTTGCAACGTCACTAATCGCGCGGGGAATCCACAGACCTTCCAAAAAACTGTGCTTCGCTCGCATTCCTCCACAACAATGACGGTTTATCGCTCTTAGAATTATCGGTTAGGTGACTCCTCTTGGCCCAGATTCTTTTTTTATTATATGTTATGTTTCTAAGCCGCATAAACGACAGTCAAATAAAATAGACATAACATGCTAAGCGCTGCTATAACATTTAAATTTTCTAACCAGCTTATTTAAAGTGTTAAATTCTAAAAACTGTAAACAGTGTTTAATCATAATTTTTAAATCGTTTTCATTAAAATTTAACATAGGAGGAATGAAATTGCAACTTTTACGACAGTTAAGACTCGAATAGAGTGGCCTCAGAATGATGCGAAAATTGAATTGAAGTAGTGATCCCAAGACACAATTGGAACGCGTGACCGTGTAAAGATAACTGCGGTGGTCAGGTGGTGGCGGTCCTTCCTTATCTAGCGATTCCGCGAGGCGCTGGCGAAGGCAGCACTCGAAATATCTCGAGGGGACATCATTAGGAGCCCTCTATAGATAAAGTCATCTCACTCTCACGTTTCCCATTATGGGCTGAATTCGCAATCGCTCCATTGTTGGTTCGCACGACAAATGATAACCGACTTTTTTGTGTAAAACCTGGCTTAATTCACGTGTAATCTTTTGAATTTCATCGAAAATTCTTCAAAACGTATGGATCAGAATGTAGGTCAGCCAGTGGCAGCATTTGCAGCTGAAGGATTCCCTTAACGACCCAGCTGATCTTCAGCCGTAGTCAGGACCGGATTAAGGATTTCTTAGGCCCTAATTGCTACGGGTCGTTGGCAGTTTAACTACGATATGAAATACAAATACACTAGCGTAATTGCCCGTCAAATATGACGGGTATACGTGAATTAAATATTAAGTCATAATTGAAATAAAAATCTGATGTGGCCACCATATGACTTTCTTCATATCTGTAATATTTCTAAAAATTCCAAATAGGTTACATAACCATAAATATTTTAAGAAACTGCGAGAACATTTTAGACTTTACAACGAACAGAAATAAACTCAAACCATAGCCTTCTGATTATTGGATATAGCATCAAAGCTCCAGCAATTTAGAAAAGAAAAAGGAGCGTTACTAAGACGTAACTAAGCGTCAATTGCTAACAATAGTCATCCGTAGGTGGCGTGGTGGGGGCAGCTAAAAATATAAAATATCTCGCAAACAATGCATTATATGGGAAAATGTTTCAAACAAAGGTTGTAGAAAATTGTTTTTGCCTACAACTTTTATTCCGGTATACTTTCACATTTATCAAATATTAAAGCAAATATTTCAAAATAACGGATAAGTGATAAGAGTAAACTCCCACTTCCGGTAGACCGATTTTTACCAAAAACTAACTATTTCTTTTGATTTTTATAAAAATGTTAAATATAAAATTTCGCGTGGATCTGATTGATAGTTTTTGAGTTAGAGCACCCACAAAAAGCTATCACATACATACACACGCGCGCGCGCACACGCACAGACATCATCGATAAAATGGTCAAAATGTGTTCAGGGGACCTCAAAACGTGTATTCCGTTGAAATCTCGAAGTCGAATTTTTTCATGAAAACAATACTTTCCCCCACACTACGTATAGGTATGGAAAAAGTAAAAATTAATAAAACCAACTTTTATATGCACTAAAAAGTAAACAATAAATACATAATTCACGTAATTGAGTGTTCCGGTGAGTAAAAATAGATTTGGGCGAATAGAAATTGATTGACAAAGAAATCCCTTACGCCAGGGCCCCTCAACCCGGCGCCCGCGGGTGCCATGGCGCCCTTCATAAAATTCCTTGGCGCTGCTAGGGCTATGGCAAGTCATTTGCTGGGGAGGTGCAATAAGATAGTACAGAAGAAGTACAAATTCAATTTTCTCATTAAAAATTTCAAGATTCACCTTCTTTATTATTAATAAATGTTGTATTCAAATCAAAATATTATTGTTTGAAAATAAAAAATGAATGTAACCCATTTCTTTTAGCTTTATTTTTCTGTGTACCCCAATTGGCGCCCGCAATCCTTCTCTGAATTCGTAAATGCTCTCTCAAGGCTGAAAAGGTTGCAGGCCCCTGCCTTACGCTATACAATTCTTATACGCCCAAAATTATTTTTAATCCATGCAATATTTAATTTTCTCTCTCTCTTCCCTCCCCCCCCTCTCTGAGATGGAGCTGGTCTTAGGGACGGACAGGCCCGGCGCACAGTGGGATAGGGTTGGATTTTAGCGGGACAAAAGTTTTTAGAAATAAATGTTTTATTTTAAACAACAGGAAGCCATTTCATTACTAATCAAAAGTGAACTTAACACTATTTTGTATATATCTTTGGTAAGGAACCTACATTACTTACATTAATCAAGTTATTATTATCTACTTAATTTTCATACGCTTACATACTTAATAACGATATTAATAATATAACCAATAATTATATTAAAAATTAATACTAGCATTCCAAATTATATCACTTTGTACTATTCCATAATTAATTTCTCCTAAACTTTTCAATAATTGTGTGTAAATTAATAATAACAATAATGTAATTAGGTGGGTATTGTAATACAATTCTATTCACTATCGCCAGTGGTCTCGCTGTAGGAACCTGGAGAAGCCATTATATTAGGAGTTACATTGAGTGAGGATAATAAAGACAAAACAACAGTATAAAATTTGCGAGTTTTCTTTCTAGGAAGTGGACCTAGGTTCAAAATAATTGGATTATAAGAGTAACAGATCCTCGTTTCTATTGTTTCGTGATGACTTTCGGGTGTGTCCTGATCTATATTTCTCCAAGTCCTTATTGCGCGTCTCCAACGCTTCCTCTGATAACTGTTCAATGAGCAAAATTTCTGAATTGATCACCTCTGAGCCATGAACTATCGTCTGAACGAAATACCTTTCCCATATTTGATATGCGGCGAGGAGTACTGAGAGAGTAGCGTTTTCTATAACTTTGGCTTTATTCCAACTGCCTACAACTCCTAAGCTTGCTTGCGTTGCAAAAGACAGCCGCGGCGGTTGCCCGAGGCCGCCACTTTTAAGGTTTCGCTGAATTGTACATTATGCGCCGCCAGTGGAGACGCTAGCGAGTAGCAAAGTTGCCAATTGCCTAGGGGCGCCATGGTAGAGCTGAAGAGAACCGAAATCCATGCGTAAAATAAATAAATACCATTTCCTAATCATATGACGACTCAATGGTTGAAAAATAGAGAATAATGTAAGCTGAATGCTACGAAAGACTTGGGGAGTCTTGGAGAGGATTACCTGAAGCTCTTTCAAAACCGAGGTGATTGCAGTTCGAACTACATAATCTGTGCGCAAGAAAGAAAGAAACGTTGAGATAAATAAAAGATTGACTGCGGCGTCTAAAATTTTGATTAGCTAGGTTCGCACAGTTAACTTAATAACACTACAAACTGGGGTTACTAAAAATCCTTGTAAAAAATAAATTATAGCAGATTTGAAAATTATTCTATGTAAAAAACGAAAAATTCATCTTTTATAATTTTGTTTTTTTTCGTATATATTTAGTCGGACATGTGTCTCTTTATGACCTCTGGATGCCATATTTTAAATTTAATACTCGGCGACATGGCAGAGTCATCTATTGCTAAATAGTTTTTTGGAGTTTTGCAGCAAATCTGTTCCTTTTTTTGCTCGACACGATTATGGCAGGTTTTTAAAAATCATGTTACTAATATTACAGTAAAATTATTACAGGGAACTCGGTGGGAATGTGACATTACTTGTGTTGAAGTGATTCGGTTTCAGTTGGCGACTTTTATGCCGCGTCAGTTGCTGTTTCAGGAAAAACAAATGACCTAAAATGCCGAACAGAAGCACTCTCATTGAAGAAATAACTGAAAACCTTTTAATTTTTTTATATTTAAGTGGTTTGGTTTAATGTTTTAGCAAGATAATGCAAAGCTAAAATATGCTGTTAGATCAAGTATTATCACTTTTGCAAAGCAAAGAAAGTTTCTTAATGCAATTCAAAGAGAACGGCTATGAAAGTTTGAAAATCCCAACAAAAAAGCTTGCAAATGAACCTAAAATGGAACCAGAAGTAGCCGTTTCTCGAGTGGAATCGTCTGTTTGACGAAAACAAATAAAGAAATTATTTTCACGTGATGATGAAGACGAATCGACAAATTATCCTGAGAAAAAGTTTTGCGTCAGATTTTTTAATACTCTATTGGACCAAACAATAATGTCACTAAAAGCCATGTCACACGGACCAAGTATATCTCACACTTTCTCCAAGAGAACGTACCACACAAGAAATCGTAAGGTTTGGGGTGCGAAATGTGCAATTTTCTTACAAGATGTTGTACGAGAAGTAGTTTAGAGCGCATCCTATTTTCCTATGATAGTTTCCTTACAACGACCAATCAGAATCAAGGATGGTGAAAAATATAAGAAAGCTACGGTGCGCAGTAGACGTAGGTTTCCGGCTTCAGGTTAGAGTGGCCTTAGTGTGGTCACAGCGTTCTTATTGTCTCCATCGAGAAAAATGAGTGCTCCGTGGAGTAGAGAAGCAGTTGATGCTTTAATTATCAAATGGCAACACTTTCCCTGCCTTTATAATACTAAAGACAAAGTGCATTATAACAAAAATGCACGACTCCTTCGATTTCTTCTGCAAACACCTCTTTCTTCTTGGCTGTCTTCTTCAACACTCTCGTCAATTAAAATTGCCACAGCAGCCAAAAGTACAGGATCGTTATAAATCATAATCAATCTAGGGTCGACAGTCAATGCAATCGGTGAAACGCTAGCAGAAGTGATTACAACCAAAAATACTCTCGTGTGAAAGATTGTGCGATAGAAAGTTGCATACAAGTTGTGCCTAGAACTTTCTTTCAGAGAAAGTGTGAGATAAACTTGGTCCTTGTGACATAGCTTTAAGGGAACGATTTCAGGTGTCAAAGCGTTTTAATAAAAACTTCGACTATTTGTACAGGACTTAGACCCAGACAAATATGTCTGATGGTGATTTTCTTAAACAGCGCAAAGGCCTTGAGATATTGCTTTCGGAGCAACAGGATGAATTTAAAAGTTACATTGACGGATTAAGCTTGTTTACTGAACTTAAAACGTTGTCGCAAATAATCCCAAATCAATGGAGATCGGCGCTGGATGCCTCGCAGAATATTTGCGACAATCTTGTCATTGAAATTATGCCGAATATTTCTAATATGTTTAGTATTTTATTGAGTACTAGGGACTTTGCCCCTGGCGCCTACGGCGTCCAACTCCGATTAGTAATTAATTATTGTTAATAATTAGTTCCAAATATTTTATTAAATGTTATTAGATGTATTCACATACTTTCCAGTTGAAAGTAATACTTTAGTTTAGTTTTGAATTATAGAATTTGCAGTTTTATATGTTTTTCAGCCTTCCAACTGAGTCTGAAAAAAATGAGTCCTAGAATTGGCCTTCTACTTCGAGCGGATCCATAATTTATGTATTTTGTGATGACTATAATGAGAGTCTAAGTGCAAAATTTGAAGTTGATAGAATTAAAAATGGCTGAGATACAGAGTGTTACAGAGAAAATGACCAAAAGACAGAATAAGCATTTTTGTGGTTTGATACGGGTCACTGCAGATAGTGGCGAACGGAGCTTTTCAAAACTAAAATTGATTAAAACGTACTTGCGTTCGACGGCGACACAAGAAAGGCTGGTTGGTCTTGCAATTATTTCACTTGAAATTCTGTAGCATCATCGCTCGGTTAGCCGACTTTAATCGCTAATTTCGCAATTCATGAAGCAAGAAAAATAAACTTTTGATTAATAGAAGTTTGTTATAAGATACAGTAAACTTAAAACATTATAATGAATTCATTTTGTTTTGAAATGAAACTTTTCATCTATTTATTGCCTTTTTAATTGTATTGATTAATAGTTATTTCTCACAATCTTGAGTATTTCATAATGTTAAAGGGGGAGTTAAAAATGAATTTACCCGGGGCCGCCAATTGTCTAGGACCGACTCTGCCCGTATAGTCGGAAAGCTACTAGTAGGGCCGGCTCATATATCTATGCATTACTTGCAAGTGAATAAATATTGGATACCAATTTATATCGATAAACAGGCTGGAATCTTGATAGCATTCCTTTAATTTTTCCTTATCAATAATTTTTACAGCACGATGAATAAATTAACATGTACTTTGTAAATATCTCAACAAACATTAACGGATGGGGGCGCTGGAGTGCTATCTCGCCCGGGGCGCCAATATTCCTCGGGGCGCCCCTGGCTACTAGCTATGCTTAATTGGGGAAAGATATGAGGAAAAATTATATTTTTTGTTAGCAAATTTTGAAATAATTTCATTAGAATTTAATTTTCGGAGTAATCGCATTCTAATCAGAGTAAATAAAGTTTCTTTTGCCCAATTCTAGATCTTTAGTAGCCTTTTATTCGCTTCAAAACTGAAAATGTTTTTTTACCATCACAAGACGTTTCGAAATTCGCCAAATACAAGGCAATATTTATACCCCAGAAACTGCTCGCCAACTTATCAGGAATCTGTGCCTATAACATCCTGCTCATACCCAGGGCCGGCTAATATGGTACACAGAGAATCTCTGCATAGAGACCCCCAATTAGAAGGAACCCCAAAAAAATGGGATTTTTCGTGTCCCTTCATAGTCGTCGATAACATATGTTATATGTCGATTTTACTAAGAAAAACTAAATTTTACTTTGACCTAAAATAATAGTACCATATTATTGAACGCCTAAAATGTGCTTTAAACTTTTGGAACATTATATGCAAAAGAGGTTACTTGTCTTCAGTGGCGTATCTATAGTTCAGTGAGCGCGAGTGCAAATTTGTAAAGTGGACCCCAAACGCTTTTGTATGCGAATTACATTTTTGCACAGGTTAACTTTAACAATCAAAATAAAATTAACTTTATGTCAACATTTCACCCCTATCTTGGGAAAAATTATAATTGGCCATACTCAATCTTTTGTACAAGAATAAAAACTTTCCAAAAAATTTTACTTCCTTACGTTACATTTAAATGTTACCTTCCAGTAGAGTTTAGGCACATCTAACCCATTCTGTGCAATCCAAAGTCTTTCTTTCCAAGTTCTCATACCAATTTATTCTTTTAATGCTTCTGATATAACATTCCTCTTTGCCTCTTTCCTTGCAGCCTCCCTTCTATGACTTCCTTCAACAGACCTTCGCCTTTTAAAATAAGACCCACACATTTATTTCCTCAGTCTTTTCCTTATGAATCTAGTTAAGGTCCTATCTTCTCCTTCTGTATTTAAATATTACTTGTTCGTTTTCCTCTCTGTCCAACCGATTTTTCTAAAACAGGATTCCGGATCAGAGAGGTTTAACTGTATGTGACATCAGAATATTTGAATAAGTGATGGCGTTTAGCTTAGCAAAATACCTGACACACTCATTGCGGTGGTTTTCGAGGTATTTATTCGGATTCAGAAGAGAGCGCATGTTAAGTTAAGTGTGCCTGAAATCTACCGGAAGTTATTATTACTACGAATGAAACAATGGCGCAAAATCTACCAAGTCGTGACCCTCGCCCACTCCTGCATAGAGACTGTAACCAAAGACGACTACCCTTACGGAAACACCGGAAACTTAATGCTATGAATCGATGCCCAGGTTTTCACGTAAGACAATACGTAGGTGAACCGGGAAAACTTGGAACTACGTTTTCACGATGGCTCTCGTTATCGTGATGCCACCACGTGATATCCGTCACCCCCTTCCCCTCCCGTTTTAATACGATAACCGTAACAAATACTATAAATTGAATGGATAGAAGAATTGGACTTAAATGAAAGAATTTTGAATTGCATTTAATAAATCAAACTTCTTAGCGTACATCACACATTGCGAGAGTACAAAATCATTATCAAACCACAAAACAGTGAGGTATTTGTACATAAATACAACATACAAAAATGAATAATTGTAACCAACTTTTATAACGTTAATACTTTTAATGCATCGAAACTTATTTAGAAAAACTCACGCGAATGGCGGGAAACGTCGAACTTTCACGTTAAGAACGAATTTGTGGATCAACCGAAAATCTATTAAAGTGATTTTTCATTCTTTTCGACTTTCTTCGGTGAAAATCCCGCGTTTGTTCGGAAACCTTAAGTAATTTTAATATGCAAAACATGAGAATGCTGCACTCTTTCTTGTGCCATTCAAATGGAAGATATGATTATATAAAAGTTGGCGAAAAGGCAAAAACAGAACAAGACGAAATAAACAGCTAAGAATAAGAAATTCAGTACTGGGGAATAACAGATCCATTACATGTATTACTCTATGCATTACAGTTGTACACAGGCAACTAATATTAATATATTTATTATTCCGTTGATGTCACAAATAATGACATGTAAGTCATAGTCAAAATTAATTGCATATTCCAAATAATGAATTTACACTTCACACATAGACACATTTTTGCAGAAATACTACAATGACACGAATCATATTACATTGCACTACAAAATATCCACTATGTTTATTTATAATTGATTCTAAGCACAGTTGTATTTGCTAACCATCATGTCCTTAGTCACAATTAGTCCATTTAAGATCTATATGTATTAATCAAATAACAAGGAAAACCTTTGATATGGAAATTTCAATTTCTAGATCGAATAACATATACTTACTTCTAAATACGTTTTGAAACAAAGATAGAAGAATTATCATAACTTCAAGAAATGCAAGCAAACGCATAATGAGAAATAAGAAACTAACAAGTGAACAATATCTGTAAATAAATCAAAATATTTAAAAATAAAACATATACTATACGAGAATCAAAATGAGACGTCGCTATGGTATACTTATTTTATTCTATTACAAGCACAATTCTATTCTCTGACGTCTACGTTGCAGTTAAACTTCCAAAGAACTCACTATAATCTACGAATAACCACGAGAAGTTTTAAATAGAAATTTCAATTACTCAATCTAAAATTACGGATTATTTTGTGAGCAACTGACGCGTACCATATTCAAATCCAGTGCTATGGATGGAAAAGCTACATAGCTGAAGCAAGCGAGGTTTTACACCTAAAAAAGAGGAACACTTCCTCTCAAAATGCTTCTCGCACACATAAAAACGAGGGAAATTTCCCTCCTTCCTTCCTAGGAGATTTATCCAGTGCAGGTATCTGTTAAAAAAATATAAAAGCATTCTCACAAAACGCATTCACATAACACTTCATAGAACTATCTTGTCAGAAATATTTTCATATATATACCTATGCTGTTTTTAAGACTCTGTTGATTGGAGAACAGAACAAATTCAATCCGTCATGTCTTCTTAAACCACAGACAGCCACTGCACATTTGTCTCGTCTTAAAGACATTGCAATATGTACACGCCAGAATGCCTGAATCGTACTCAAGCAGCAATACAGCAACGGAGGATTTCTATGATTCAAAATGGCGTAAGTCGACTGCGCGCCCCGCTCAAGGTTCACCGCCGTCCCGCAGTGAATCTATATCGCTTTGGGCTGTGGCTGCGACTGCAGCGCTTCCCAGGAGAACAGACACCCGTGCGAACTGTGTAAAACATGGGTATCAATTCTCCCATGACAGTTTCATACACCTGGCTGTAAGCTTCTTTCAACGTTCTCTTTGTTCGTCAGGGGATCCGGCCAACGTGCATTACCTCGTTCATCCCTTCGAGACGACTGATTCACCTCGTGGCGATGGGACGAGAGAGGGACACTACACAGGCGGCGGCACAGAGGGAGGGGTTACGCCCAAGGGCACGCCGGACACCACGGAGGATGCGACCATAGGTGAGCGATGCTTCCGAGGCGTTTGAATGCGACGACGAGCAAATAATGCGATCCCATTCAACGGTTAAACGGAAATAGCGCTCTTTTACGCGAATTGAGAGCTTTATGACATCAACGAGTGGGATTGTCGACGGACGCGGTTTCCATTTTAGAAGCCTAATTATTCGCATTATGGAATTCTCGGAAGCATAAATAGGAGATTAAAAGCTGTTTTTGTGCATCTTCAATAAATATATAAATAAATTCGTTTCTTTTTAAAGGTTTAAAGTAGATGCACGAGAATGGTGATAGAAGAAATCAAATCACGATGTTACTCTTTAAAACCAAATTCTCCTAATCTGGTTCGCCTTGTGTCTGTCCCGCAATAATTAAAAAGACGGCAATTCCTGAAACTCTTAAGGTCCACCTTGCATTTATAGGATGAGTTTCGGGGATTCTTAGTTCAAACCGATTGTTCAACTAGCTGAAATCATTCTCCAGCTGTTTTTGGATTATCTCATTAATGGTATTTGTGATACTTAAGATTCTCTAAAGAGGAATGGAAATTCGGCCACTTCTGAACCGCATGCGGCAGTTCAGACGTTCATTTGTATCTCGCTGAATCTTTCAACAAACACACGGTGGCCAATTCCCATAAATAGTATCCTATGCTAAATTTATAATAAAACGTAAGCGTGCCGAAAGATACTTTAGTGCTAAACGCCCAAGAAGCAATTCTATTGGAAAAGCAATAGCCGTTCTATGGAATGTATTTTTTCACCTGCCAGGCTACAGACAGAGGACAAAACTGAAGATGCTCTCCCTTCCATCTCCTCACTCCTCTTTCTCCCTCGCTCCTCTCCCTCCCTCCCTCCTCTCTCTCTCCCTCCATATCCCTCTCTCCCTATCCCCCCCTCTCTGTCCATCCCCCCCTCTCTGTCCATCCCCCCCTCTCTCTCCCTTTTCGTATATCTCTGGAGAGTTGAACGTTTTCTCCGAATCGCTCACTAATAAAAAGAAGCTTTCGATGTTTGCCGTAACTGGAACAAATGAGGGCGGATTCCGCAAAACCTTCGATATGGGTTCAAGTTCCTCTTTATCTCGACCATCTTCTGCGTACGTGATGGACTGCAGCGGTCAAGCGATAAGTCCTCTTCCGCACTGAGTACGAGGCGCACCTTCTACAATAACCAAACAAATGAAATTCCACATTATCGCGACCAGGGAAACGAAACCTCATACGGTCTTACCTACAGTTTGGCGCACAAGTTGATGCGATATATGAGAGTACTCTCGTATTTCTGTTCCAAAATGAATGTCAAGAGAATTTCAGGGAGAGATAGTGCGGAAGAAAGAGATAATATATAATAATAATAATATATAATTAATGTAGGTATTGAAAGGATGCGAAGGAGAGGCTTCGTTTACCAGAGGCTGCGCTGTAATTAGTTATTTTAGCACCCGGGGCAAACTAACAAATATGCGTCCCCTCCATAAAATATTCTCTAATACCTATGGATTTAGGGCCAGCAATTAATAAATATAAATAAACTATAAATGATATAATTTCTTATTGTAAATGTATATAATTTAAATTCATAATTATAAATATAATTACATAGAGTTACACACATACATAATTTAAATATAGAAAGTATAAATATTTTAATATTAAAGAGTTAATCTATGTGATTTTAATGCAGCAAATTCATCAATAGCATCATCCAAATTTATAGTTTATATATGCGTTCGCTTCTTGCAAAGAACGCATAATAACACTTACATTAAACTAAACAAAAACTTCATACAATCTGAAAAATTCAAAATTGAAGGAATAAAAAAATTTTAGCAAGGAAATACATTTAATTATAAAATTGAAACAAGATGGTGAAGTATACTCCATAAATGGAATACACAAAAAGATTTCAAAGGCGTTCTTTATGAGAATTACGTATGAAACGGTATCAAAAGATTGGGCGATTCTTGAATTTTTATCCCAGAAATTATAAGTCATAATTATATAGTCTCGGGGACTATCTTGTAGTAAATGCTGTTCTTATACCTCATAGGTATTAGAGATTGGTAGAGATATGTATGGAGTTTTAATTTTTGTTTGCTGAGAGAACCGTCTTTGCGATCGATGTAAACCAAACGTGATGTTTTGCTCGGAATTTTCTCGAATTTTTATCTCCGAAGCCATAACCCGTAATTATGTGGTCTCGAGGACTTTCTTGGAGTAAATGTTATTCTCTATCCGAATAATTTTTTTTTATCTATACCTTACAGATCATATAAGAGTTAGAGAGAGAATAGTTTGGTATATATCTTACATGAACTGTAAGGTATAGATTTTATAAAATTCGGATAGAGAACAACATTTACTACAAGATAGTCCCCGAGATCATATAATTACGACTTGTAGTTTCGGGGATACAAATTCGAGAATCGCCCAATCTTTCGATACCGTTTCATACGCATTTCCCATTAAGAACGCCTTTGAAATCTCTGTGTATTCCATTTATGGAGTATACTTTTCCAACTTGTTACCAACTACGGATGCAAGTAGGATTGGAAACAGTGTCGTCTTGACATGGAGTCTCCCAGTCTAGGGATCTGTATCTGGGCTCGGTATAATTTCTTTGGTTCAGTGAATTTCTCTCGACTTTTAAAGAAATAAAATACAATACGAAATTTTGGGAAAAATTTTCATTTTTATGATTACGATACATTGATGCAATATCTTTATCATTACATACTTTGTTATACAATAGGGTGATCAGATTTTAAAAATTAAAAAAAGGCCGAAACGTAAATTTTAATTCAATGAAACAAGTCGTTCAAAAGTATAATTATAACTTGGGCTAAATAGAAATTTATCTTAACAATCCTGAAATATAGCTGGATGAACAACAAATTAATTTGCTTTTTATATATTTATTAAGTTTTATTTGCAATTAATTTGCAACTGATGTTGAATGAGATGGTTCTGAAGCTGGTATGAGAGTTGACGATTCATCCTCTTGCGCAGACGTTTTGTACTTTGAGGACTTTGAAGTAATTTGGGATTGTTTGAAAGCAAATTGTAAAAGTCGTTGCACGAAAGTTCCCGAAAATGAGCGTTTGTCACTATCACTGCTTTGATGTTTCCAACGAGGAAACGGTTCTTTTTGTCTGTCCACAGAGCATTTGTGATAAAAAACACTCTTTCTATAGCTGAACTTGTGCCGGGAATAGCTAAAGCAAATTCCAAAATTATTTTAATGTTTTAAACGAAATTTTTTCATCTAGCACAAACCATCGTTCCACAGTTTCAGTTCAAGTCGTTTTACATTCGAGAATTTTGCTTTTACTGATATTCCTAACATGGTGGTGTTCATCGAAAAACTCGTTTTCGTCTATAACTTTCATGATATGGGTAGGATTAATTTTTCGTCTAACTTTGTATATTAAATGGCACTCTTGAAAAAAACGGGACAAATGGCGTCCCGATTAAACTTTTTCGGGACAACGGGACACTTGACTAAAAAACGGTACCTATGGTCACCGTAAATTATATATCTCGCAGATTCAGGGAAAAATCAATCCGATTTCTGAAATATCCGTAACAGAGAACGAGTTTCGATATTAATTTGTTTTCATCATCACGAGAAATTTTCTATCTGAAATATGGAGAATTAATAGCTCTCAATGTTTCGTCGTCGGATGTATTAATTTTAGTAGAATCAATTTGTTTCTATTGTTCCTTCATCTTTATAATCCTTGAACACAGCGGTCCCCAACCGTCATACACCAGCGGCCCCCTATTAAGGAAGCCGACCCTAACGCGATCCCCTTGTATTTACCAATAAATATAAAACGTAACATAAATTTAAAATTATTATAAAATTGTTTTCACTGTAATCCTGAAATATTCGTGTAGTATATTTTGCAATAATTTTAGCAAAATACTGCAGCACATAGTTAAACAAGTAGGGATGTACACGGGTATTCCGTGGTACAGAAGTGCTTTTCGTCTAAATATCTGTGCAGAAAGTTCTATGTAAATACACGTATGTGTAATGAAAAATTATTTTTCTTTGTATTGTGGTAGCCATACTTTTTAGATTCGTTCTACACATGTTCATTTCGTTTTGCAATTCTATACTCGCCCCACAAAATAAATTTATTTTGGAAATTGGTTCAGCCAATACCTTCGAAATTCATAGTTACTGAAAAATTCTAACCTTGATATTGTGGTAACCCTGTTTAGTCGACCCGGTTGAAATATGCTATTTTGGTTATTTGCGATATATGAAGATAATATAGGATACCATATTGGATTATGCTTGCGGTCATTTCTCTAGAAATACGCGTAAAAGAAATATTATTTTACTTTTTACTGCGGTAGCCCTGCTCTTGAGCTCCGCTTTAAAGATCTTGATTTCATTATGGTATGTTGTACTAATCTTTAATACAAAATTTAGTTGAAATTTGTTCAGCCAATTCCTTCCAAATCCATAATTACTGAAAGAGTTTAATTTGTAAGTGTGACACCCCTGTTTGGTTGAACCGGTCCAAATATGCTATTATGGATTTGTATATATGTGTACATTATAAATATCATATTTGGTTAAAATTGATGTGGACAGTTCAACACAAATACTTGTAAAAAGAACATTTTTTATTACATGTATTGTGGCAGCCCTGATTTATATATCTATTTAAAAACATCTTTATTTTGTTATTTTATATTGTACGCCTCCTTCATGCAAAATTTTGTTGAAATCGGTTCTGCCAATTCATTATTACCGAAAAGTTTAATTTTGTAATTGCAGCACCCCTGCTGAGTCGATCTGGTCAAAATATGCCATTTATGTGAAGATTCTACGTACAAAATTTGGTTGAAATCAGTTAAGCGAATTCTTCCCTGATATATGCGTACGAAGATAATAGTGCTTTTCAGCAATGACGAAAAGCGCTAATAACTGAAATATTGAATTTTTCATATACAGATATCCCTCGTATTACGCGATTAATTGGTTCCGAGAAATCGCCGCGTTAGGTGAATTCGAGTAAAGTGAATTGATAATTATAATTGGTAAAATAGGGATGCGTTCCCCACAATCGACCGACTTATACAATGTACGCATATAAAATTACTCTACTAATTGCTCCAATTCCACCGGTCGTGCAATTACATTGTATGCAGTTTTTCTTATGATTTTTTGAAATCGCGTTATGGCGAAAAGGCGTAAAGTGAGATCGCGTATAACGAGGGATACCTGTATGTACTACTACTATCCACTCCCTCGAAAACCTATCGAGGCCTTCAAAGAGGTGGCAGCTCTCAGTTTGGGAGCAGCTGCTTTAAGGACAAAGATATTGGTGACAAAATTGCTTTTACTTCAGGAATGTGTTCCAATGATCTCAGCTCCATTCATCACTTCCCATAAGATTAGGAACACACTTTGTTAATCAGGCGCGTTCCAATGGCTGTCGATAAATGAATAATATTTCATTTTTAGCGCCCATTATATTTGTTTTACTATTTATTTGTCTGTGCGCACATAACACGGGCTGAATAGCACGACAGGTTTCGATGACATTTGCTATTTAGGACTTATAAAAAAGTAGAATACGAAAATAGCATGCACGGGTCAAATCAGGACTGCAAATTTTAACTTGTGCTAAAACGGAATTAATATGGTGAACATGAGTCATATAACTGAACCAGAAACCAGGAAAGCCACATAGGTGAGAAACAATTTCCAATTTCAACATCTAAATCGCATGCAAGTACTTCGTTATTCGAGAAAAATTCACAAATTTTCATTATATAAATTCTATAAACAGAATTTGAATCACATCGCTTATACATAAAAGATGGTTCCTTATCTATATAAATGAAACTAATTCTGTCTGTCTTTCTGTTATTCTGTTTGTTCGGGCATCACTTGAAAACGGCTGAACAGATCAGCACGAAATTTACATAGTGTTTACAGTATGGCCTGGGAGTTTACACTGGGCTATTAAATATTTTTCCCGCCATCTTGAAACAAAATTGCGGTCATAAAACACCCTTTTCCCTGGATAAACTCAACGGATTTTCATGGAACAAACTTTAAATAGCTTCTAGCACTACATAAAAGTCGAATAGACATAGATAATTGTATCGGCCATCTTGAAACAAAATGGCGACCATAAAACATATAAAAATGCATGTGTGTATATATGTGTGTTTGTATGTCCCTTGTACGTTTTTACACCGTTGAAGCTATCGAATTCAAAAGTTTCATGGGCCATCCTATGGACAAAAGGAAGAACTTTGTCTAGGTTTGCAGACCTTGGGATCTCTTATACCCCATGCGGTCAACAAAATATTATTTTCATAAGAATGCATGGGAAATGGTGTGGAGAAACCACAAAATGCCATGCAGCACTTCACTGATGTGGATATAAATACACCTAAATATTAACTTACGACCACAGGAAATAACTTATTTTACGCACGAAAGACTGAATATTTTAATTCTGTTCATATTTTATCGTATTACATATTAAATCGCTCAAAATTATCCTTTAAGCTCAAAATGTATTAACATTTTCGAGGCGGCAACAAAGCTAAATTTCTTAATTGTTGTCCTCTTCAAAGGGAGATAAAGATTAATGCAAGGAAAATAAACGCCGTGGCGTACCGAGGAGGAAGAATAGCCAATGCCAAGATAAAGGGTACAAATGGATTCATGCCTTAATATAGTCTACGAATACCTTTAAAGTGAGTCAAATGATTTTTAAGGAATATTAGAACATTGTTATCCTTTACGATTAACATTGAAAGATTTATCGCAACATAAATCGATACATTTGTTCAGTAACCAAGATGTTTTTTATTGTTTACGTTTTGGCTAATAGTATTGACATAATCCACATAATTTTATTGCTGCTTTAAAGGCTTCGGTGCATCTATCCATGTGGATATTAAGCAAGACGTTAATGCGTAAATATATTAATGGTAAAACTTTACAATACATTAGATAAAATATTAAATGCTAATATAAACGTCGTTTGCATAATTAAGAAATGGGGAACGAAAATTCAGGGCTTATGGTGCACTCGGGGTAATTTTTATTTTAATAAAACTGCTCGATTATGCCAAACATTCTTGGAAAAGCAGTCTGCTTTGATTATATGATGGATTCGCCATTGAGATATACCCACAAGCCTGACTAAAATGTTTCAATGGTTTCTTTAGGTGGTAGTTAAAATTCCGTGTGGACCTCTTCTCCGAATAACACATTTGAGAAATTTGGGGGCACCGACAGCGCGGGGCCCCGAGAAATAAAAATCATTTGCTACTTAAAAGAAAATTCTTTCCCGAGCGAAGCCGGGTAAATTCAGCTAGTTAGATATAAGAATTGAAAAAATTCAATTCTACTTGATCCTCTTCGAGATTGGGTTAATGGAGTATTCTTTTCCATCGAATGATTAAATTGTACTTAATCTTCTCTTTGAATATTCTTTATAATCTATCCGTTCTCTTAAATAGACACACTCTCACTACTAAATCATCGATAACAGGTGATGAGATACGGTCGAAAAAACCTTTCCGACGGCAGGTGGACATCAGTGCGTCATTCTCGGCTTTAAGACTTTTGCGAAGCGGAAAATAAAAGTGAGCAAATTATACCTATCGCGATACAATACTCTCAAAGCATCCACGTGGTCTTTTTTATTTCGACCGTATCTTTTTCAGGTCCTTTGTAACGTCACTATTTTAATAATATTAAATTAAGTACTTTTGCAATCCTTGCGTCATTGGTTGCCGAATGAGTTGGCGACGGGCGACATAGTCTCTAGAATGCGAATATAATATGGACATGAGAATAATAACCCATTTGCGGGCTCGTTTTTGTTCAAACCTTGTTCGGCAACTCCATAGCAACACAACTATAAAATGAGATTTAAAAAGTCAAAACCCCTATCGTTTACTAGAAAATCAAGAGAATTATTATTATCATAAAAATCTAAGAAAATAATTATAATTCACATTCTTTTCCATTTGGAACAGTACAAAACTCGATGCGATTTCGCAGTTCTAAGATGTTTTAAAACACCAAAGAAAAAATCTCAGCACGATGGATTTGAGACTTCCTATGTAAATAATATAGGTCAGTGATGGCGAACCTTTTCTAGCTCGCGTGCCAAAATTACCTTAATAAGACAAGATTTGCCTGTTGGCGTGCCAGTATCATAAAAAATCTTATTTGTGTCTATTCGTAGAATATAGCATATAGTATGTCTTTTCCCACACATGAAGAAATATATACTACTCAAATAGCGAAATTGCCCGTCAAAAATGACGGGTTCAAATTTATTAAGAAAACGGAATTAAATTTGTAACTTTAAATAAATGATTTTAACAATAATTATTTATATTGATTTTGTTTCTAACGGCAATCGGTTGTCAAGATAAACAAATGAACCATTTCGAAAAAAACATTTTTATATTTGAATAGATTACTTTACCAATTTTCAATTTTCTATCTACATCCTTGAGTGAGTTATTCGCGTTTTAGATTCCTGGGATAATTTTTGTCACGTCGCTGTATTAACGAGTGGCACATTTTATTTCTTATTCCATTTTGTGCCGTGCCAATCAAAATTGTTCCGCGTGTCACCCTTGGCACGCGTGCCATAGGTTCGCCATCACTGATATAGGGAAATGACGTACCAGGAAGAGAACTTCAATTTTCGCTAAATAAAACGTGACTCTGAATTCGGCCTTGGTAGCAAGAACCCCATGCCGAGGACGTGAAAATCGGTCTATTTATCCAAAAGTTCTTAGCGAGGGATGGACACACACACAGACACGACCATTTCATAAGGTTATGTTTCCTTCGCGTTTATTATTCGGGAGAGATAAGCCGGTTTAGTTTAGCCGAATCTGCGGTTCGATGATGAAGAGCATTGTAACGGTCTGCAATCGAACCAAGTAGTGTATTTATCAAAGGTTGGCCAAATGTGGACTGATCGAATGATTTTCCTCTGATTTGCCAATGATTCAATTCGTTGTAAATGAAAATTTCGAAGCGGAAGACTGGAGTTAGCAACACTTATCGGCGTCTGCATCTGGAGATAAGTGACGTCACGGAGGTCCCACGGTACGGGAAGGAGTGTTACTACTCCACATCAGCGAGTATAGATTTATCTTAGACTTTATAGAGAACGTTTTTGCATATAATCGGTGGAAGAACCCCAAGATCTTACACTGGAGGGCCATAATAAATACAAAAATACACGCCTCTTTCTCTCTCTTTCCCCTCACCATCCATGCCTGGATTGCATTTGGTGGTAAAAATAATTCCAATATATCCCCCAATTGCGAGCAGACTTAGGATGCGAGCAGTATTTCCTTTTTTAATAGAATCTTCTGTAAAACGTTTCAAGAAGTATAATTATTGCAAGTGCTGATAAATTAAAATGACCACCTAATTTGCTTTTTTAATAAATGTTATCAGGCATTAAAAAGTACTTCGTTTTAACTGTATTAGTGGAGGTGCCATTTGCAGTTTTCTTTGTCAGATATTATATGTAATTATGAAGGATATACAAGGTCTGAAATGAAAGTAACGGAACTGATTTTATTATAGAGTATATAGCAATAATAGGGCGGCACTTGCAATTGCAATGTGTTCCAAGATGACAGACAAGTGTTCATTAGTAAATTTGCTTTGATTGTTTTCGCATAGCGAGAGCAGTGCCATCTTCAAAGAAGTAATGTATTTTGCGTGCGTCGGAAAAACGAGTGACCAATTTTTGGAGCTAATGATCAACATAAAATTCTTGGTGAATCTGAGAAAGAGAGGTACAGATATTATTGAAATGTTACTCCAAGTTTATGGAACTTGTGTTATCGAATAGGTCAAGCGCATTTCTGTGGGCAGAGACTACGTTATCGATAACAACCGACCTGGTCGTCAATCAATAACAGATGCAAACGTGGGAAAAGTCGCTCGTTTGAGGCAAAATGGTTGACAGGGCGATAGCAAAGGAACTGAATATTAACAGGAAGTATGTAAAATTGACTCGGACTGAAAATTTGGACCAGCAGAAAGTTTGAGCTGGAGGCTTCCGCAGCGCTGTTAAATGTTGAGGGATGCTTTCGGGTTTCGCGGTGTTGACGACATTGCTGACTCTCGACTCTCTTCAGGAGATGCTTATAGATATACACTCTCGTGCCTTCCTCAGTTTAACTGTTGCCAGTAGATGGATGGCTCGGCCCTGTTTCCACTCCTTTCTCTTTTTCTTCAGTCGTTTCTCCAACGGATCTTTCTTCCCTTTCTGATATCCGTTGAAACAGTCGTTTAAAAACAGCGCTGATGTGTAAGCCGTCTTTTACTATGGAGTATATAGCAATAATAGAGCGGCAATTTTTCACTCTGGAAAAACAATATGTACACAATTTTTATTTATTGCTTTGGATAACGAAATATCAATGCGCGATTAAAATTACTGTTGGCAGCGCTGGCATCGCTTTCAATATTTACAAGAATAGAATAGAATAGAACTTTATTGGTCCAAGAGACAACTGTACTGTTGTATAGAACAGGTCAAATAAAATACAAAATAATACAAAAAAGAATGTACATACGGAGATTAACACAAGGACTAGCACAAAAAGAGAAAAAGTACAAGTTAAAGATACAAATAAGATCAAACAATGCAAAAAAAGATATCCATTAAACATTATTTGGTCATATATAAAATAAAAGATAAACATAGGAAATGCATTCAAAAGAGATCACATAAATATAATTTACACGTAATCGCAATAAAAGTAGAATAACAGTAAAGCACAAACTGAGTAACTTATAGAGTATTGTCTGACAAATATTCAGACACAGTGTAATACAATTTATTCAGTAGTAACTTTTTTAGTTAAATTTTGAGCACCTCTGTGCTTGATATCAATTTCAGTTCAACAGGCAATTTATTGTACAGACGAATACCAAGCTCTTTGGGCCCCAGTGCAGTTTATTTATAATGTACTTGGTATAAATGCAAGTCATTCTGCCTCCTAGTAGGATAGTTATATATATTAGAATTTTTAGGATATAGATTAATATTTTCCCTGATTAAGATTATAGAAAAGAAAATATATATACATGGCAGAGGCAAGATTTTTAGGGTTGTAAAAATTGGACGACATGGAGAGTGATAGGGTTTCCCTGCTACAATTCTAACAGCTCTTTTCTGTAACTTAGATATCCTCAGGGAGTAGGAAGAATAACCCCAAAAAGTGATTCCATAAGTAATTTTGGAATAGAATTCACCAAAATACATGGTGAGAAGAACACTTTTACTTACAGATTGTTTTAAAAACCTTAACATAAAACAAAGTGAGCTTAGTTTGCTTGCTAGGGCAATGACATGGGATTCCCAGCTAAAATTTGCATCAATATAAAGGCCCAGGAATTTAGTTTGATTAACCTGCTTAATGGTTTTTCTATTGGTTTTACATATTAGACTTTCACATGGAGAATTATGTGAGAAATATATCATTTGAGATTTGTCTACATTAAGTATCGCACCACTTAGTCCACTGTTGGAGGACATAATTACTACTGGATATTAGACTGCTTTGAGATGGAGCAGATAATAAAATATTGGTATCATCTGCATACAATATTATTTTAGACCCATTAACTGAACTGAGGTATTCAGGTAAGTCATTTATATAAATCAGGAACAAGACAGGGCCCAGAATTGATCCCTGATCTGATCTGTTTACAAAATATGACGCTAGGTGGCATTGGGATGATTTTCATCGCAATTAAAATTGCCCTTGGTAGCGTAGGATTGCTATCGACAATTAGAAAATTTTATCATAGCGACAGAAACAAAAATATCACTTAGCGACGCACTTAACAGCTTCAGAAAATAACCGAAATATCTCTTCAACAATCCGTTTCATGAAAAAATGTTTCAAACAAAACTTTTTAAAAATTTTTGTCTATAATTTGGATAATACAAATATTTACATAAAATAAGTCCTAAATATGATATCTATAACTTTAACATATACGATTTTTGCAAATAATTCTCTGTACATCATAAAGCGTAAAAACGAAAACTACTTTTTCGAATTCGAGAACACCTAAAACGTATTTCCATAAAACTCTCTGAATCAATTTTTTTCGATTACAATCCTTTTCCTATATAGTAAGTATATGAGAAAGTAAAATAGTTGTCTAATTCAGTCGATTTAAAATTTAAAAATTTAGGATTCAGCTTTACTTAAATCCGAAATTCATATCTCTTACATTAACATAAATAACGACGGTCTCGCGGCGAATTGTCCCATTCCGCTAATGCCACGACCTTTCGAAAGCCTGACCTCCTCTACAACTGTATCGTTATTAGTTTCTGCTTCCAGACCCTCGATCAAAATTCTTACAATTACTTTAGCTACAGGCAAAATTGAGCTGATTGTTCTGTAATACTGGCATTCGTTTGATTTCATCAAGGGAATGAAGATCGATCCAGAGAAGTTCTCTGGATACTTTCCCTCTTCATACATTCTGCAGCACACTTTATTAAAACTCTCTTCCCCTCTTCCCTAAATTCCTTTAACATTTATACAGAGAGGTCACCAATTCCTACTGCTGTTTTCGACATCGTATCTCTGAGAGCATTTTTAATCTTTGACACTATTCAATATTCTCGACCAAACATAGTCGCAGTCTACACATTCCTCCCTCTCTATCTCAATAGATTCTGGCTGCAAATCTTTTCTATATAACTCCTCTATATTCTCTTTACAGCCATTTATCCCATCCTCTCGCTCAAATAACAGTTTGTCTTTAATTTTGGCCAACGCATTCCCATTTTTGTTTCCCGTCAATTCCTTCGCTTTTTCCTACAAAAACGTCTATTCTGTTCCGCTGCTGCAGTTCCTCGTCACTTTGTCTTTTCCACTATGACTTATCACTTTTGTGGTTTCCCTCCTAAATGTATTGATTAATTATGCATTCATTCTTCTTCCATATCTGTTTTCACCTCCTCTATTCCGTCTTTTTAATCATCTCCTGTTACCCACAGCTACTTTATCTTCTTGGATGATATTTTCTCTATCGTTTTATTCTCGCTTTCTACGACACATTTTTTCGTAATCTCCCAGTTGTCTTCGACCGTTTTTTACCTGCCTGCATTTTATAAGGTTAGCTTGACAGCCTCCTGATAATCTTTCCTTTTTCTTCCCTTATAGCACTTCTAAATCCCATTTATGTACTCTATTCTCTTTTACCGTTTTTAACTTTCTAACGAGACCTCAATTATCAAATTGTGATCAGAGTCTGCATCTTCTCTCGGAAATCCATGCAATATCTTTGTCTAACCGTGAAGTAATCCATCTGATACATTTGTATGCCTCCTGGTATATTTCAAATATATATTTCCCAGTTATGATGCTTAAACCTCGTATGTGTAATAATCAATATGTTTCTTGTACAAAAATCTTCCATTTTTTGTCCCCTTTCGTTCCTCTTTCCTAAGCCAAAATCTCCTGCCTCGCTATCGTCCTTGCCATGCCCCACTACAGCATTCCAAGCCACCCTGACTAGCAAGTTCTTTTTCTCCCATACTTCTCTAAAAAATTCCTCTAGTTGATCATAGAACTCACCAAATTCTTCCCCACTGTGGTCACTCGCTGGCATATATTCTCGTATTACCACCAAATTTGCCGGCTCTGCCTCGACCTCCACTCACATGAAACGGTCGCTTAGTTGCTGCTGGCTAATGACTCTTTGCCCTGCTTTCTTATCTAAGCCTAACGCTTTTCCCCTCTGGTTCTCCTTTCCCCCAATGTATATTACTCTGACATCATAACTTTACATTTTCTAACTTGCCCTTCCCAAGCATCCTCCTGACGTTCCAAGTTATTATTCTGCTTTCCAACATTTTCTTTTTCTTTATTGTTCTGTTGATATGAGCTGTGAACGTATTTCGTGGGACGGCGACCGAGACGACCTTGCTTCCTTCACTGCTGGACGTTTCATTAGCCCTAATTGGCACGGTCCCGTACACGTCATCAGTCAAGTTTTTATTTCTGAAGTCTGCCATGACGCTTGGGATGAAGGTTGAGGTGCTCTCCTGTTGCCTTCCTCAACGGTGTCTTCAATGTGACACCATCACTTAATTAGGCCGACCCAACACTCTGAGTTGCAGAGACTGCGTCGACTACTCCTAAGGCTGGTTCACACCAGAGCCGTGGTTATTAAACTTTCAACTGCCGCGGCCCCCTTGAATATCATGCGGCTACCTTTGAATTGAAAATAATATAAACGAGAAACTTTATTGCAAATTTATTGATTTAAAGTAACTATAAATAATTTTTATCGCATCGTTTTTCCAAAAAAATCCCTGGCAAAATTTTACTATTTGTGAAAACTTTATTTTTTGGCATTTCACCTTACATCAAAATAATTTTGCGGCCCCTAGTTTGAGAGACACTGCACTAGAGGACAGGTCGAGATCAGCTCAAAGTCAGGTCAAGATCAGGGCAAGGACACTTTTTGGGGAGAGCATTCACACTTGTAGGTCAGGTCTGCGTCGAAGCACGGACACACTCCGGCGAGAGTATAAGCACAAGGCAAAAAGATGTCGGACAGTTTGGATGTGGAAGTTCATTTAGCTCTCAAGTTCTTCGGAACACTCAGGCCCATCTACCACGCCAAGGTTATAGTTTAAAGAAAAGATAATGTTAATAAGAACTTTAAATCATTACATACGTTTGCGTAAGATTCCAACCCAATGCGTACAAATATATATGTACGAGCAAAAAAAAAGTTCATCTTTATTGGTAAGAAAACGAAAATCCATTCCCGGTACAGTTCAATAATTAGATTGAATGTGTTAAAACTGGCTTACCTATCATTTGATAGCAATTAGAAATTTTAATCATCACCTTCGGTCATCTTGCGCGATATTATTTTTGTAAAGCATGCAAAACTTGCCATAGTTATAGACGAATAGGAATTTTTTATACGTTTACACTTTGCTTAATCGCTATTCTCCTTATTACTTTACATATAGTTAACCATTATTAAGCACTTGGAAATACTTTTAGATGACTAACTGCTTAATGAAATTAAATTAATGTCGGATTCTATTGGCTTAATTTATCGCCAATAAAAACACGGGGAAAGAGAGGTAGATTAGGAGAGGAAGAGAGAATGTGAGGTAGGGAGAAAATGTGAGGGAGAGAGAGAATGTGAGGGAGGGAGAGAATATGAGGGAGAGAATGTGAGGGAGAGAGAGAATGTGAGGGAGGGAGAGAATGTGAGAGGGAGGGAGAGAATGTGAGAGGGAAGGAGAGAATGTGAGGGAGGGAGAGAATGTGAGAGGAAAGGAGAGAATGTGAGGGAGAGAATGTGAGAGGGAAGGAGAGAATGTGAGGGAGGGAGAGAATGTGAGAGGAAAGGAGAGAATGTGAGGGAGGGAGAGAATGTGAGAGGAAAGGAGAGAATGTGAGGGAGGGAGAGAATGTGAGAGATAAGGAGAAAATGTGAGGGAGGGAGAGAATGTGAGAGGAAAGGAGAGAATGTGAGGGAGGGAGAGAATGTGAGAGGAAAGGAGAGAATGTGAGGGAGGGAGAGAATGTGAGAGGGAAGGAGAGAATGTGAGGGAGGGAGAGAATGTGAGAGGGAAGGAGAGAATGTGAGGGAGGGAGAGAATGTGAGAGGGAAGGAGAAAATGTGAGGGAGGGAAAGAATGTGAGGGAGGGAGAGAATGGGAAAGAGATAATAGGAGGGAGGAAAACAATTGAAGGGAGGGAGAAAATGGAAGGAGGAGGGAGAGAATGGAAGGAGGAGGGAGAGAAAGAAGGGGGGAGAATGGCAAGAGTTTTAATATAAATTCAATTATATCTCCGTTCATATCCGTCAATATTTAAGGGCAATTACACTAGTCTGATATGAAATAGCAATAACGGCATTCCTGGAGCAGCACCCTGAGGAATTTCCTATGTGACGCTCGTGTTTTCGAATACTATTTATTTCCGTCTTTTCATTTTGTCTCTTTAAGAAAACTTCTATCTACCAAAGTAGATGAGCATATCTTTTATCTTAAGTTCTGTTCTCACGTTAAATTTTGTATGGCTTTTTAAGTGGCCAAATGTACATATATTCAGTGGCGCGCCTAATCGGGGTGCAGTGGGCGCAATGCACCCGGGCGCCGACTTACCGGGGCGCCTTCCCATTAAGGTATTTGTATCTATATATTGTTGCAATTCGAGTTGTGCATTCTGTTTGGGAATGTTTCCTCCTTGGTTAGAGTGAAAAGAGAAAGTGGGAGATACTAAAATGACGCGAAATTTTCTAAGCAAAATTTTTCCGATCCCTTACGATACGCTAGAACACGTATCAGTGGCGACCGAAAATGGGTTCACCGTAGGAGTTGCCATGAGGTGGGGGCGCTATTCTGTTATTTGCTATCCCGACCCTAGCGAGGAGCTCCAGCTAAGGCGGCGATCCTTTCGCAAAGTACCATCAGGGCCAGCCCGAGGTAGGGGCGAGCAGGGCGACTGCTCGGGGCGCCAATGTATTGTGGGCACTAAATCAATCATCTATGTATATATTACTTGCAAGTGAATACAATTTGGAAACAAATTTACATCAAATCTACATGGAATTCCTATTTCCTTTCATTAACAATTATTTTACAGAGCAATGGATAAATGAGCAAGTTCTTCTAAAAGTATCTATACAAAAATTTCGGACGGGAGCGCTGGAGCACTTTCTCGCCCGGGGCTTCAAAATACCTTGGTCCGCCCCTGAGTACCACCGACCTTTACCATAATTCCTTTTGCTGGAAGAATACCAGATGTCTACCATGTTTTAAATTCTCCCTCTTACCGAGTCTTGAAAATCCCAAATCTGTTTTAAATAGATTTGGAATAGTTTTTCCGAAAACTAGCTTTTCTTACTCCTTCACGATCCCCTCCTACGTTAACGTCCATATTCATTTCGAAATAGTACAAAGCTCTTAAATCTCTCGAGCTTTCGTAGGAGAATGATCGCTTTTCCTCAACGGTGTGTGATCAGAAGTGTGAGATACTTGAAGATAGGAAGATAGTACCTATAATTCGTTCAGCGAAAAAAAAATCTTTTTGGAGCTGAGGAGATCATCGTTCTTGCAGAGGAAAACTGCACATACGTAGTTTTTATTTTCTTTATATAATCGAGGATGTATTTCATATAACGTGCTTCAGTTTCTACTCGAAAATTCTGTCATTGCTTTCCGCTCATAAGTCCTCAGTTGTTTTTAGTTTTTGATAAAAATGTAGGTAAGTAGTTATAAAAGATAGCTTGAATAGGCAGCTAAATCTGTCATCATAACAATTTTAACTATTAACCCTATTGAATGTTCACTCATTTCTGAAGAGTGAGTTTACAGTAATGTACACCTGTATTCGGTCCTTGCATCGAGTCCATATAAAATTATCGATTTATATACACAAGATAACTTTTGAATACGAAGGAAGGATTCCTTTATTTAGAAGAACGAGGATCGGCGGAATAGCAGGAGGATCATTTTGTCGTAAGCCTGGCGCCAGTGTTTTTGTATTTGCACGACTCTTTAACTGTTAATTATATCCTCATAGAAGATAATTTACACTAGTTTTACTAGTGGATATTATTATTATTATTAACAACTTTCCAAATAAGTGTGTGTATATTGGGCTACGTTTGGTTTAGCAATTATTTATACATCATATAGATCCGCGATGGTTTGCTAATACTCAGAAAGTTATAAAAGTTCGAGAGGTAGGTCGAAAATGTCTTTAAGGGTGGATTGCTAAATAAGATTTGATATATGTTCTGGTATCTATTATTAAATGAGATTAAATGAGTCAAGTGTTTTTGTAGGAGCGCGAGTTTGAGGGTTGTTCTAAACAGTTTTTAAAAATACTTTAATAAAATTCAATAAGTTAAATTAAACGCAATGGACGTTTAAGTTTTATTCAATAACTAGAAAATTAATCAAGATCTTTTATGACCAAAAACCAAATAAAGTACAATTGCCATGAGTGGGTATATTTGAAATACGATCGAAAAATCAATAAAATCTGGTAAATGGAGTTTTTCAGATATAATTCAAATTATTAGATTTATTTTTTTGTCTTCTTAACCATCTTAGTCTTACAATTTTTAATATAACATGATATTGCGTGAATTTTGCCATATGCTGTATTTCGGTGATCGTGATGTATCGAATTAAAATTCCATAGTAATTTCTCCAGATAATAATCGAATTATTGACATCTACTTCTTCATTGGATTTTTAAATATCTTAAAATGAAAATACGAAGTCGGGACTAGAGCCCTGCACGGGTATGATATTTTCCACCCGTACCCGCAGAATGTTAACCCGCACCCGACCCGTACCCGCAGGCTCGCACCCGCACAGAAGGCCTACTTGTCCCACCCAATTTTTTAGCTGTCTGGTCCTCGAGACACAAATCCGTAGCGAGAAATCGTGAAAAATATAAATATTTCTGAGTCAGTCATTTATTTTGTATAAATTAAAATGAAATGCAATTGTACATTAACATTCATTTTTAAGATCGAAAAAATGTATTTCAAGTATCTAAGATTTATTTTTACAAAAATTACAAATTTTACAAAATAATTTAATTGAAAAATGGAAACATTAATTAATAGTATCTACCCTAAGATTTTAAATTACTATTTAAAAATAGGACATCATCCACGTCTGCGGGACCTAAACTGTTTCTTCTTTCACTAACAACATGTCCCGCCAACCAAAAACACCTCTCTGATGGAGCACTGGTCGCTGGTATTGCAAAAATACGATTCGCTAAAATACTTAAATTTGGCAAACAATTCTTTTGCTTATCCCACCATTTCATCAAATCAAAATTATTAGTAATGTCGTCAGATAGTTTTAAGTCAATATAAACAGTCAATTCGTCTGGATAAATATGATCATTTACTGTGTCTGTATCCATAAACTGAACTAAGGTGCCTAACATTTTATGCCTTTTTATCGGTTGCTCTACAAGCGTACACGGATTTGGTGTCACGGATTATATTTAATGTCATCAATACTTACTTTAACTTTCTCATCGATTTCATACTTTTCTTCAGTGTTTAAAATTTACACACTTTTTAGAAGGGGGTGAAGAAAAACAGAAATTTTATAAATTTTTAAGCCCATCTCCTGACACTATCTCAAAAGGTCTCAAATCTCTAACTACAAGTTCGACACAGCCATCTAAAACATTTTTTTTTTCTTTTCAGCTGATAATTTTGGTAAATCGCATTTTTTCGGCACAAGAAAATTTGTAATTTTAGGCACGCCTTCTTTGCTATTTTTACATTTGTGTCGCAATAAACTTGATGTTCCCAGCTTCTTATTATCATAACGGTAAACATTTTATAACTACTGTAAGCGATTATCTTTTAAATCAGTTCTCCCTTTTCATCTAAAATTTCACAGAACGTTTCCCAAAATTTTGATTAGGTATTTTATTTTCTTCTTAGAGTGTACTCTAAACTCAAAATTTACCTTCTTATCTGATCAGTATTCATTGTTCAAATCTGAAGGGCAGATATTATTTCGATTGAAATTTTGATTTATAATTAATGATGCATTAACTTATAACTGAAAATTTTACCGTTCAATCAGCTGGTATTGGTTCCTTTTAAGGATGTGGTAGATTGATATTCTGTCACAAAAGCCGAGATCACATATAACTCACCATTGTAATTTTATAAAATAACTGTCGTTCCTTTCTCTCGCAAACAAAGTATAAAATAATACAACTCACACGCGATTATTTGACGAAAAAATACTATATATTTGAACGTTAAATAACATGTAAAGAATGCTGATAGGCACTCTTATATGTAACCACGTCTCTTCAAAAGTGAATTCACGAAAATATATGTTTCTTGCATGAATGGACAAAACCAACTGGTTAAAAGGGAGAGTTTTCCCACAAACCAATCCGTCATAATTACATTATACTACATAATTTCCCTATTCACTCTTTCTCACCCCTCCTTAGATTCTCTTCTACTAAACGTAATCGACAATCGTTTGTCAATTGTAACTTTGTATCTATTTATATAATAAAAGGAATCGTTTTTTCGTCAGACATTTTTCGTGACACATGATGCACAAAGCCTGCGATCTGCCGACCTGCATAAATTGCAAATTTGTATCTCCCTATATAACGCTACTTTTGACCACGAGGGTGTCCTTTACTAGGAGTAAAAGGCATGTGGAGAGTTCCTGTGCCTACATTGGCGAAGCAAATTGAATTGGAATTAAAACTAGTTTTCGTACCCGCTATTTACCCGTACCGGTGCCTTTTGTGTCCAAACCCGACCCGTACCCGCATGGAAGCACTCTATACCCGACCCGACCCGCAACTTTCGCTGCGGGTACCCGCGGGTCGGGTAGGGTAAACTGCGTGTATGCAGGGCTCTAGTCGGGACTTTAACGTAGAAATGCATAAATAATTGAAGTTTTGTTTTCTTATAGTCGAAATAAATGTCGCATCTAATTAGGCTTGTAAATTGACAAAATAACCTAAAAATATTAGAATTTCTGATTGTTCAATAAGGTAAGGGGACAGAGTATTATTGACTTTTAATCAAATTTGCGGCGTTTTATAAGTTTCGTTCAAGCTGATATTATATTATATGTTTATCTTTATATTTATGCAACGAATTATTTCAATCAGTTCGTTCTGGGATACATATAGAGAAATCCATCAGCTTGTCTGCACTCTCTATCGATGAAAAAAGTTGTATTTGTTCATACCGCAAAATTCGCTAGCATGGGTGCGCCACAGAAATATCTTGCACCCGGGCGCCAGACACCCTAGGCGCGGCTCTGCATATATTATCTATCATATATTTTGAAGAGATTGTCCGATTGTTTGTTCATGGAACTCCTCCTAAACGATAAAAGCTGGAACAACCAAATTTGGTAAGATTCTTCCTTACACCCTAACTTAGGGAATGGTCAAGGTTTGGTCAAAGTAACGTTTTTTTATGGGGTTATTTTTGACCCCATTGTTCAATTTCAATAGAAGCCATAAGAGTAGCATGGGTTTCTGTGCAAGCCAGTACAAAAATGCTTTTTTAATTTACTTATAATTAAGATACGAACTCGGAACAAAAACTGTTACATATAAAAAAGAATGGAGTTGCATATTTTTGAAAGCAGAATTAAAATCCAGGCCGAATTAGCTTAAATAACTGATTTTAATCACATAAAAAGGCTTTTTATTCCTCTTTTCAACAATGCCAAATGCTAATAACCATGGTAACAAGCTAAATGCTATTAAATGGGAACTGATATCGTATATGTTACGATAGCATTGATTTATTGCTTTTAACGGGAATTAATGGCGTCATATTTGGATCGATATTTTCAAATTGTATTTTTAAGTAGTTTGCATTCGAATAATAAACTCGGAACAATATCGTCAATTAGTGTTACCAATTTAAGTCATTTATATCTTATCAATTAACTAAAATCTAGGCTAATATCCAACGGATTCCCATGAAATCGGCGATTTCCATCGCCTGCAATATTTTTATTTGATAGGAATGTATGTATTCGTTCCAAATAGTTGTCAACGAAATTGGTTTTTTCACTAACATTGAAAATTAATAAAGTGAAAGATATCACAAAAGATACAATAAGAAAACTTCTATAACATTTCTTTAATTTCGACCAAAATATAATAGTTAACTTCTTCCTCCCTTAAATACCTCTATGGACATTTTGCTTTCTCTGCATTCTCAACATTTGTATGCATCAATTAAGCCAATATCGTATATCAATGTATGATAACTGGATAATAACATTATTATTATTAATTATACTTATTAGATAATAACAACACTTCCCATGTCATACTAACATACCTTTTATAGCCAAATTCGATTTCAAAGCCCAGGAACTAATTTTGTTTCGTAGGTTTGACTTTAAAATGTTCACGTGACAAATTAGACACAAAATCAGCCTTTGCCTGGGATAACGTATGGTTATGCTATATTTGACTATATCTTCAAACGTGTTTTCACCGGTTGCATCCCTACAGCTTACAATTCATGCCCAAGGTTTTAATGTTTTTGAGATTCATGACCAAATAATATGATGGAGTTTTTACCACTGGAAATCAATTCGAGTGAAATAACTTTTCCATCGATTGTTTATTATGGTTAATTGATATAAAATACAAAGTCGGAAAATTTATCGATGAAAGATGCGGGAAATTTTTATTTATTTGTGCAAAAGATGTGAAGACAAGAAATATTGCCTACCATCAAGCAATACAATAAAATTTACTTGGTTTCATTAAGTGGTTTTATTTTCAAATCTTCCTCGATATTTTTTATCTTGACTTAAAAATCCGAGCAACGCCGGTTACTATCAGCTAGTATTACATAAATTATTTCAACTTAATTTTTTATGACTTATATTTATCGTCCCTCCCTAAGGACTGCATAACCTTACAGAGGCGGGAGGGTTTGTGTACTCTTACGAACCAAAGAGCTATGCCGGCGGGAGATAATTCTCCTGGTAGGATCATCCAAGCCGGAAAGGTCTGAGGGGAAGAGTCAGACTAAGAAGCAGTCTTGGGGGAAGAAAGAAGAGGAAGGGGGACTAGAGATGCTATAGGATGTATGAGGATGATGATAGAAAGAGCGCTAGAAGTCAATAAAGATATGTATTTTTGTTTTGTAGATTGGGAGAAAGCTTTTGACCGAGTGAAATGGGATAAGATGCTGGGTATTTTAAACAAAATAGGAATAGATTGGAAAGATAAAAGAATGCTTAAAAACCTTTACTTTGATCAAAAGATTAGAGTCAGGGTTGAAGGAGAAGAAACAGAAAGTACTTCAATAGGGAGGGGAGTGAGGCAGGGTTGTCCTATTTCACCAGCGATATTTAATATGTATGCAGAAACAATAACAGAAGAAGCGTTGATGGAAGAGAAAGGTTTTAAGATAGGAGGTGAAAGTATTACCACCATTAAATACGCAGATGATCAGGGCTTAATAGCAGAAGGCGAGAAAGAGCTTCAGAGGATGACAGACAGACTAGTTGAGGTTGGCCAACAATATGGAATGAAGATCAATACAGAAAAAACGAAAGTCATGGTGGTTTCAAAGGAACATAAAGAGTTAAATATAATGGTAAATGGCCAAAAATTGGAACAAGTAAGTAGTTTCAAATATCTCGGCAGTATTTTAGCACAGGATGGAAGTAGTACACAGGACATCAGAAGTAGGATTGCAATGGCAAAAGCAGCATTTAACGAGAAGAAGGAGCTTCTCACAAGCAAGAAAATAAATCTAGAAACAAGGAAGAAATTAGCAAAATGCTACATATGGAGCATAGCTCTTTATGGTGCAGAGACGTGGACGATAAGGAGAAAGGAGGAAAAATATTTAGAAAGTTTTGAGATGTGGGTATGGAAGAGGATGATGAAAGTGAAATGGACAGAGAGGAAGAGAAACGAAGAAGTATTAGAAATGGTGGGAGAAGATAGGATGCTAATAAAAACAATCAGGAAAAGATAAGCAAATTGGATAGGGCACATATTGAGAAGACAGTGTTTACAAAGGACGATCTTAGAAGGAAAAATTAGTGGAAAAAGAGGAAGAGGGAGAAAAAGAATAGGAATATTAGATAATATAAAGCAGGGATATACTACTTATAGAGGTATAAAAGAGGCTTCTAGGGAGAGAGAGAAATGGAGGCAGCGATTCAGTTAAAACCTGTCTTTGGACAGAAGCATGATGATGATGATATTTATCGTATTAGGGAAAAAACAAATATTATATTACATAAATTATTTCAACTTAATTTTTTATGACTTATATTTATCGTATTAGGGAAGAAACAAATATTATATTACATAAATTATTTCAAATTAATGTTTTATGACTTATCGTATTAGGGAAGCAACAAGGTGTTGAAGGAGGTCCTGCGGGCATTTATCATTTATCTGGAGAGTCAATGGCGAGGTAGATTGTACAAATAAAATGGATCAGAAGCTCCTCGAATGCATATCTGGTAAATGTCCATTTACCTCCTTCCACACTTTTTTGCTTCCACTGCCTTTCCTTACTATAGCATTCATCTTATTATTTTTTATAATATTTCATTGGCTGGCTGGTTGTAAATGTAGACAATACGGTCCATATAACTGCGACATACACGCGTCGGGGCAAATGCCCGACTGTTTCTAATGTCGATAATTATCGGGTATACCTATCTAATGTACTTTATTTTAATGGAAGTTGGAATGAAACTTTGTAAGAAATCAAACTGATATTGAAACTTTATAAAACTGCCAACGCACGTCTGCAAGTTTCTTAAGTTAGATGAGCCATAAGAGTCGTATTGTATGCACCTGGGTATTTTATTAGCCAGATTCACGCGGATGATGTCGAATTCAGTCAGCTTCCGCATGCGTGACGTCAGTTTTTAGCCTTTTTTGGCCTTCACTATTACTTCATACCTCAATTGCTTCCTCGAGGGATCATTTCCGTATTGGAACTGAGCGTCATATAAAAATGGATTTATTATAGATATATAGATTTATAGGTGAATATATTTTTAGATGAATAGATTTAAAGAGAGATTCATGGATAGATTCATCGAAGGGCGTCGTATCTGCCGATCTCGGTGGACAAGCAGCTATCATTCCTTGTGTGTACGTGTTCGGTGTGGATTATTATTATAATAATCCAAGAGGTTGATTAGCCAAAACGCAAACCACCTCCGCCGCCCAGCTCTCCAGCCGCCATAGAGAGGTTCATCCAGAAAGAGGTGTCTCTTGCGGGAAGACAGTCGGTAAACGTGGAAGAAGTCATAGAAGAAAAAAGGTGGCAAAGCTTTTCCCGTAACAATGTACAAAAAATGGGATAACAGCGGACAGTTTCAAGTAACGCAGATGGGTTAGCAGTTCTGCATAAATGTGCGCATTGTGCCGTTTGAATTGCACACGCAATAATAAGTAGGCTGACCAGATTCTGAGGAAGTAAAACCGGGACGCAACGTGTACTGGGGAAGAAAAACCTGGACATAACCGGGACAATATAAGATCTTTGGTTTTTTTGACGCTTACATATCAATTAGATAAATTCTGCATAGCTTGGCCATGATTTTCTTGACAAAGTAGCTCATATTTTTTTCAAATTCTAAGATTATGTGCACAAAATTATTACGGAGTTGGTCAGAAAATTAATGGGAACAAATATTTTAGAGTCATATTTACAGTATTTTTCAGGTTATAAAACGCACCCCAAGTTTTTAGAAAATTTTACAGAAAAAAGGTATTTTGGTTCACCGAAGCATTTAGGAAAGGCCACGTTGCATATCATTTCTAGCCGTGGTTAAATCCGTAGCTGGCAACATTCAATACATATTATGGCGTGATAAGAGTTAAATATAACGTTTTAGACAACATAAATTCGTTAAAGTAAATAGGGATGATCTAAAAATAAATAATTGCTTCGAAACTCGTATAGCTAAATGTGCCTTGCATGCACTCCGCTGTCGGAGTGCGCGCACACCTCGCACCTATAGGAACCCCTTACGGATTGTACTTATTTAAGCTTCATTGAAAGATGACATTTCCATTCCAAATTAATGGATTGCATGTGTAATAACATATAACTGGTGGAATGTGATTTATTTATTCCATATTTATGAATTAAAAAATAAAAAGAATTATTAACCGGGACAAATACCAAACCGGACGGAACGCCGGGACAATATATAAAATTCGGGACTGTCCCGGCTAAACCGGGACGTATGGTCACCCTACTCATAAGTAAGAACGCCATCGACTCACTCATATCCCCAATATTCAGCAAGATTTGTCTACGAAACTCATGGCGGTGCTCGCTGTCATCCTCTGTAATCGCCTGTAGTAACTGGTACGACATTTGTAGCTAGCTATTCACTGCCACGTTTGGTTGATCTCCTTGGGCTGTGCAGTAACGTTTGCCGCACATTTTCAACGACAGCTTTGCTCGACCTTGGATGACCTGAGCTCCTTCATTTGCACAGGAACCCTGTCCTCCTACCTGCAAATGACCTCACGAGGTGAGGATTCCTTCCCAAATTTTGCGTGAAACCTTTTTGCACGTCTGTGTCGCCATTTTGCTACTAATGAGATGTTAACGCCCGGTGTGGCAATAGCAATAACTTACTGACTCAAAAAAAACTTTTAGAGTCCTGCCATTGCTTAATCACCTTACCATTCATATTAAATATTACTGTGTGATGCTATGATTTTTTTAATTTATATAATTCATTATGAAAAGCTCTGTAAATTAGGTAAAATATGAATGAAAATAAAACATTTTAAGAAATAAAGTTTATTTTTCTTAACTCTTTTATAATACGATAACTATGTTTTAGAAATCTCGCGAAAAATTTTATGAAAAGCGATATAATATACAAATATTCTAGTCCAGTGATCCTCAACTGGTGTGCCGACAGACATTAACTGGTGTGCCGCAGGAAAAGTGGGACAACTTCACTGGAACATGGGAGCGGTGTGCCGCCAATATTTAGTTTAGTTGTGTTAGTGTACCATGGAAAGAAAATGGTTGAGAAAAACTGCTCTAGTCGACTATATAACATTGTTATATTGCTGCAATATGAGCTTAAATAACATTTTTGTTTAAAAGTGACAATGTAAAGATTTTGAGTGAGCCGTATATTATACGAAACGTATTACTTCAGTGATTTTATTTTCTGCCCAGCTAGCTATTGGGAAAAAGGACGTCCACAGTGTAATCATGTTGTTCTGGGTTGGAATCGTTGTTTTGATTAGTGTCAACATGAAAGCTAATGTGGCTCATTCTCTGAAACGGCGACATTTGCATATGGCGGCATAGTATAAACTATTAATGTTCACTACTTCCCTATGTTCGCATGAAATATTTTCAAGGCGTTTGTGACCGTAGTAATGTAGCAAGTACGTACGTCAGTATTTTTCAGATAAACGCGATCGCTTGTTCGCAAAGTCAGCTTATCTGCTTCGAACGATCTAAATTCGTCCTCTACTCCTTTCAGAACCTGAAGACAAGGACCAGCTGACGTCATGGTCCATCGCTTGGTACCTGATCTTGCTCGCCGCATTCATCATCTTCTTCATTTTGATCGGACTGACCGAGATCTTCTGCAGGCATCACGCAAGGGAAGACAGGTGGCATCGGGCACGCCGAGAACGTGCGCGCAATTCTCGAGAGCCTTCCGTGAGAGATTCGGAAGCGCCTCCTCCTTACGACCTGTTCAAACCGCCCTCGTACAGCACGCTTTTCCCTCTTGACTCCGCCAAATGCCAGCAGAAGAACCAAGAGGCGACTCAACCGAAGCAGTTGGTTTACGTCGTGGCCGTCCACGGCGGCAGAGGGGTGTCTTGAACTATGTACTTCCACGGTTGCTCTGAAACACATGTACCGATTTTTTCAGGTGTCTTCGCTTCAAAACTTGTTGGTGTTTAGCTTATCCTAAGAAATAATAATAACCTTTAATATGATGGTGCTTTATCCTGGTTTTACAGGATTTTTTTTAAAGATGGCGTTTCGTTGGTTATATTGTTGCTCTAGGAGACGGATTTGAGTAAATGAACTCGAGAAAAAGCATCCTTGTTGGAATAGAGCTCCATTAATACTATGTGAAAAGGAATAGATATACTAAACATTTTGTGTATTCATATGAAATGAAAGGTATTTTATGCAGAAAGACGCTGGTCGTCATTTTATTTACAAATCGTTATATATTTAATTGAGAAAGCTCTCGCGATATAAAAAAGACTATAATCCGTGGATGAAAACGGATTTCTGCATATGTGTTGAACATAAAAATATTTAAAATATTTTAAGTGAAAGCTTGAAATTTTCGGCCAAAGATTTTTAAGTGTAAAAATGACACGTATGCACTCAAAGTGGAGAAACGTAAGCGAAAAAATTCCACTTACTGCAAATAAGCTTTCTTCCACTTTGTAAGCTATAAAATTTACCACTCAAAGACCCAATACTCAGGCTGGATGGTGGAATTTTTTTTATCGCACTTAATCAACGGCGGCATTAAATTATACATTAATTTATTAATTACATATTTTTTTGTATTGTGTGAATGTATTAACTGAAAAATATTTCTTAGTGTGTATCCAAAAGCGAAAAAATAAATATTTATAAAATATCTTATATTTATTTGTTAGACATGTCGTCACTCTTGCGAACTTTCCATAAGGGAATATTTTTCGATGTTTTAAAGTATTTCTAATTAAAGCTCAAGTATATTGGAGACAAGAATTTTACGGCCACGGAAAATACTATGAAAGCGATTCTTCGACAAATAATTTGCTTGAAAATTCAAATCAACGAAAAACGGGTGTTTGCAAAACTCCTTCTACAACTTGCCAGCAAAAATTACGGTAATTTTACTGACCAATTATGATCTTGGTGAGTTTCCATGTCCATCGCTAGCAGAAAGCTATACATTTCCCATCCAAAACTTCAATATCTCCCCAACTCCCGACTATTAGTAAAGCTTTCCACCAATGCAAGTTTCAGTACACTTATCGAGACCCAAAGGACAACTCCTATATACGAGCAGACCATATAGTTAGTATATTCATGAATTATATTACACTACCGTAATTGCCCGTCAAATATGACGGGAATGTGCAGACTATTTATTAAAATTAAGGTACTTCCCATTCTTCCTCCCTTTCCCTCTGCCTCACTCCCATTCTCTTCCCTCCCTCTCCCCTTACTCTCTCTTCCTCCTATTTTCCCCCCCCTCTCTCTCTCTTCTTCCCATTCTCCATCCCTCTCTCCCTCCTATTTTCCCCCCTCTCTCTCTCTTCTTCCCATCCTACCTCTTCCTTCCTTCCATTCTCCTCCCTAACTCCCTCACATTATCCTCATTCTCCCCTAAAAAATGTAGCTATTTAAAGGCCGCACTCTCGCTCGTTTTATGGGATGCTTTGTATCCAAATCATCAATCCTTGTCGCTGGATGCGAAAATTTTCGTGCTATCTGGGTAGATAATAGTAAATTGCAGTAAAATAAAATAATTAGGAAGTGATGAGTTTTGAGTTTTTAATACCTTTGTTTTAATATAATTTATTTAATTGTATATTTTCATACTTTATGTTTATAATCATTGCCGTGTTTAACAACCGGCCATAGATACACGGCTAATTCCGGTGTAGCGTGTGTGATTGGCCACAAAACAAAAAAGCTGCTCCATTTGGACATAAGGAATAAATTTTGTGCAATGTGCAAATACTTGGAAAAGCTCGGGAAACCGACAATACACGACAACTGCTACCGAAATTGGAGTTCGTCATCTAGTGCCATGGAAGCTGACATGGTCGTGGAAGCATTCCGCTCCAGTATGATAATACATGGTGTGGAATATCATTATCTCGTTGGTGATGGAGATTCGAGCGTGATGAAGAAGGTGCGTGAGTGCGTACCTTACGGAAGAAGCGTCAAAAAAATCGAGTGCGCAAATCATGCCGTGAAGTGTTATACAAAAGCACTTTTTAAACTGGCTGAGACACGGCCGGATTTTAAAAGAACCCTCAATAAAAACAAAATAATTAGGCTAAAAAGAGCAGCACGTGGTGCTATTATTTATAATGCAAATGAGCAAAACTCTGCCGAAGAACTAATAGATGATTTGAAGAATGGGCCATTCCATGTCTTTGGAAGTCATGAAGGATGCCGAACCTACTTCTGCGCTTGATTCGAAGGAAGAAGCATGCATTGAAACAATTGAAGAGGCATTGAAGCCTTTGATTCGGAAAGCCGGCCAGTTACTGACTAACGACACAAGTAACTACGCAGAAAATTTTATGATTTAGTAGCAAAATTTGTTGGCGGAAAGCAGGTTAACAGGTCAAAAAAAGGATCATACCAGCACAGGGCTTACGGTGCTGGCCTCGATTTTCAGCTGGGGCCCATGTGGAGTTATGAGGCATGGAAAATTCTTGCGGGAAAAAGTCCCCATAAATCTCTGCGATCAACATGCCAACGCAAGTTGAAACGTCTACAGGCAGTAAAGAAGTGCCTAGACGGAAGACAAAAGGGCAAACCCAAGAAGCGGCTAAATTTCGAGGACGGCGCAAAGGATTACGGGGAAATGTGCCAAAAGTTGGACATGGACAACGACGAATTCGAGAAAGAGGCGTCTTTGTTTATTGAAAACTTGAAAGTGAATCAAGAATCAAGAGATGCCTTGCAGAGAGCCACTCAAGGTCAAGCTGCCAACGATAGGTGGTTTGATGAAAGAAAAAACAGACTGACTTCCTCTAACTTTGGCCTTGTCTGCAAACGGAGAAATACATCAAAGTGGAGCCCCCTTGTGATGTAATGTCTCTAAACTTGAATGTGGTATGGTTCTTAGTACTTCCATTTTATGTGAAGACTAAATAACAATAAGAATGAATGGACGCATGAATGTTCCTATCCATGGTTCTGCTACCTTGTCTCGTGGTGGATAGGCTTGTGTGTCTCAATGATCCCAAGTGTAATGCCATTGTGAGAGTATGATATTAATATGGCTCTCCATGTCAATAACACAAAGTGAGAGACCAGACTAAAGCAGATTACCAGATTAGGGCTGGGTAGGCATGCACACACCCAGAAATTTACTTCAGGGGGGTCTGAGGCCAAAAACAAATTTCCAGCAATTGATTAAATAAGTCCTATTCAAATAATATAAACTTTTATAACTTTTTTATTTCTCATAACTCAACGCAGCAAGTGGCAGCATAGCAAGAGGAAATGTAGCAAGTCTAGTGTGGTTATCATATATTCCACAAATGTCTGTACACCAGGGGGACCACTCCCTGTGTACGTCCTTGTAGGTGGGCCTCAATCACAGTTCACATCATCTGTGGTTTTCATATTCTCATCAATCAATCTTAGCTTTTACAAGTAAATGTTTGGTTACAATATTGTTAATATTGATTTTATATTGGTGACAAAATGCCAATGGAGTTAATGGTAAGAAAGTTTGTACCATATTTTGTTATGTAACATATGGTCCATGTTAGGACCAGATGTGTTGTTTATGATTACAAAATAAATTTCTGAATTCAACAAATTTTTGCATTTATCAATTAATATTTAATTCTGCTTTTAAATTATTTTCACTACAACCCATCTTAATTATAACATCTATAAACTGAGCAGTCTAATCTTTTTGGAGTAATGTGGTATTGTTTAATTAAAAAAATATGACATGGTCAGCACATGATTTTTCCATAGATAGTAGACAGTTGGTCAGTTGTATTTAAATGCAAATGTAACTTGAGCATATCATAGAATTTCATTTTTGCCATTATTCTAAGGAAAAACTTAAAACCATAAAATTTGTAACCTGCATGTACTTAGGCAGCAACACCCTATTTATTGAGGGCTTCATAGATATTTTGTAAGCTAAGCTTGAAGTGATAGGTCTTACATCTTGTGATTGTCATATGCGCAGTTGAATTTTCGAAATTACTAAATATAAACTTGGTAAACCTAATAGGCTAATTTTTGGTGGAAGGGGTGAGCCATTTTCCATAAGATAACAAAAATCGATTTTTCAATTTAAAGACTTTCACTCTTTTGTAAATTAAAATTAGAAAAATAAATAACGAGATTGTATTGATGCCTTAATCCTAATATGTACTATATACATTAAGGAATGCATGTGAATGTTTTAATATGAGGGAGGAAGAAATAAAGAAGGAGAGAGACAAAATTAAAGGTTCCATAGATTAAAAATAATTTTGGACGCAAAAGAATTGTGTACCGTGATGTATTTCTTTGTCATGCAATTTCCATTCACCCATAACTATTTTTTATCTCTGGAGCACTCAATTATGTGAATTTTATATTTATTGTTTACTTTTTAGTGTATCTAAGAGTTGGTTTCATTAATCTTTTTATTTCAATTTAATTCACGCATACCCGTCATATTTGAAGGGCAATTACGCTAGTGAGTGATAAAAACGACAGTATTTACGCGAAATTCGAAGAAATCAATGAAGAAAAAACTAAAAAATTAACTTGGGAAAAATCGGCCTTTGAGTGAGAATCATACGGAAAATGAATTAGAGATTTTTTTATGGAGGGGGCGCATATTTGTTAGTTTGCCCCGGGTGCTAAAATAGCTAGTACATAAATTTTAACGTTGAAATAAACAAGTTATTCGAATCTTTAAAAATGTCTTTGTACCTATTTTGCCTGATAGTCATTGTAATATAATTAGTATTCTTTTAAAATATATAAAGGTTAATTAGATATCACGAACTATCTAGCGTCAATAGATAAAAGAAACGAACGCTGACGCAGGACGTAATAGTAAGTCTGACGGCTTTTATGGGATTGAAAAATAAGAAAACGGAAGGTCAATCATGTGAGCATCTATTGTGAACACCGAGGACCTTCTAGGCTAGGTCTTGGGGAAAAAAGGTGTGGCGGATTCACACCTAGAGGTGCGGTGAGTGCAATCGCCGATGTCTCCGCCTGAGAAATCTAATACTTTTTTTATCATATACGGTCAGCCTACTCACGGCAGAGCTAGAGGGGAGGGTGATGTTGACAGGTGCATTCAATCGCCAGAGAATATTTTCCTCGTGTGCCAGTGTGCCGGGCACTTCCCCTCCTTTGCTGATTAGGTCGGGGAAGGGAAGAGGGTAACATCTTGGTTCTGCCCAATCCCTTCCATCTTCTTTTGGTTACGTCATTGGTGCGACAGGACTAATCCCTACGTCCAAAATTCGAACTACTAGTGCACGAAATCCGAGTTACAGCGGTGGCATCTAGCGTCCGAGATTCACATTATGACTCACTAGGCTTTACCCTTAAAATAATCTTTTGAAAATCACCTCCACAGTTCAGTGGATATTCCTATATCACTGATATATTTCGTAGGACTCACGAAGAAGTATCCCAAAGAAACATTCAAATCTCTGTATAGAAATATAAAAGAATATTTAATGAAGGCTGGCAAACAAAAACAATATTTCTAAATACAATTATTGCATCAAGTATCATTGAAATATTAAAAATAGACTTCCTAGTTCTCATTCTCGACATAGGTGGTAGCCCTGGATTTATATATCCGTTCTATACATTTTCATTTCGTTTTTTCATTCTATACTCGCCCTAAAAACATAATTTCTTTTTGAAATCGATTCAGCCAATACCTTCTTAATTCATAGTTACAGAACATTCTAACCTTGATATTGTGGTAGCCCTGTTTATTCGACCCGGTTGAAATATGATATTTTTGTTATTTGTTTATATTAAGATTATATATACCATATTTGGTTAAAATCCATGAGGTCAGTTCTCTGGAAATTTGTGTAAATAAAATGTTATTGAACTTTTTACTGTAGTAGCTCTGCTATTTAGCTCCGCTTTAAACATCTTGATCTCATTAGGGTATGTTGTACAAATCTTATATACAAAATTTAGTTGAAATCCGTTCGGCCAATTCCTTTCAAATCCATAATTACTGAATGAATGTCATTTATAATTGTGACACCCCTGTTTGGTTGATCCTGTCCGAATATGCTATTATGGTTATATATATATATATATATATATATATATATATATATATATATATATATGTGTGTGTGTGTGTGTGTGTGTGTGTTATAAATATTAAATTTGGTTTAAATTGATGTGGACAGTTCAACACAAATACTTGTAAAAAATGTTTTTATCACTTGTATTGTGGCAGCCCTGATTTGTAAATCTATACTAAGCATCTTCATTTTGATTCTTTATGTTGCGCACCTTCTTCATACAAAATTTCGTCGAAATCGGTTGTCAATTCCTTCAAAATTCAAAATTATCGAAAAGTTTAAATTTGCAATATTGGCACCCCTGCATAGTCGATCCTTTCCAAATACAGGCATACCTCCATTTAAAAAGCCTCTGGCAACGAAGCTCCTTTTTTACGAAGTCAGCACTTTACTGCGAAATCTGCCCCGAAATGTATTTAAAATACTTAAACGCGCGAGAAAACAAAGTTTTTTATAAGTATTACGAACTTAGAGTTATTTTTTTGCAGCTTCGAGTTGTGAATGTTATGCAGGACGATAAAACAACACATTGTTTTAACGAAATACGAACAGGAATCCCAAAAACGAAAATGGAGGGGAAAAAATGGTATTTTAATGTGACTTTTAAAGCTGTTTCGGGCGGCGAAAGTATGGAGGTTACTACGAGGCTATCTTTAGTGAGAGACAGAGTTTTTCGGGAAAAGATAGAGAGAAAATGCCCCATTAAAACCCCTACTGCACGAACTTGGTGAGACATGTTATATGTCGCCGCATGTATGTACAGGTGTCTCCAAATGCTCTATTCGCCGTAAACAGTTTCAAAGGTTCTCAAGTGTCTTGGGATTATATTACCTATTTCTTCCTTTAAAAAATTCCCTGACATCAAAAGAAAATATCGTTCGCTTTTAGTTTTAAGTCGTCAGTCGCGCAGTGAGCATTGCTTTCGTTCGATCTCAGACGCCTTTTGCGAAGTGTTTTTTACATTCCTCTAAAGATATACTTTGAATGCAAACCCATATTTTAGGATTTAATTAAATTAATTTAACGGCAACCCTAATGTCAGCCAAACAACCATCGAGCGGTAGCGATTATAGTGCTCTTAAGAAGAAACGACAATCCATCTCACTCGCTGAGAAATTGCAAGCGATGCGAGGAGTAGAGGCAGGCAGGCTATCGCGAGATGCTTCGAGAAAGGAAGAAGAAATCAAGACAATACGCCCTTGACGCATTCCTTAAGAATGAATCGTCTGCTCCACAGCCCCAAGATCCAAGTCCATCAACCCCGGGATCCCAGCGCTACTAACCCCCAGTAAGGTCTGCAATCCACCGTTGTCAAGTTAAGGCGAAGACGTTGGTAATTATAACGATTTAAGTTCCATGCAAAGTCCATGGAAAGGGATATTAAATGCTTTTCTCCCTTTTCATTTGCTGTACATACATGTTTTTATTACTGTAAGTCATATACATCTTCTACGATGTATGTTACAAAGTATTGGAACCTATCTCCATTTGCCACATGTTAAATCTACCTCGGCCAACGAAGTTTCCGAGAACGAAGTGGATACTAGGAACGCATCTATTTCGTTATGGGAGGTATGCCTGTATGTCATTTTGGTCATCAATTTATGTGAATATTGGGTGCACCAAATTTGGTTGAAATCGGTTAGCAAATTCTTCCCTGATATAGGCGTAAGGACGGACGGACATCACGAAGATAATAGTGCTTTTTTCAGCAATGACGAATAGCACTAACAAGTAGGGATGTGCACGGGTTTCCCGTGGTGCATAAGTGCTTTTCGTAAAATTCGCCGTAGTGTAATCGTATATTAATACACTAGGGAGATGCTCGTTGAAATTCAACGGGAAAGGTTTTTGTGAAACAAAAAATTAACATAAATATGCCTTGACTTACTTTGGATGGCAATAAAACAAACTTTCGTTCTTTTAAGCGTTCGTTGTTTCAAGTTTCGAACTCCTACGATGATTCTAAGTACATACCTAATTTTAATATGCGAATGATTAATATTCTACATTAAAATGTAATCCTCGTAAATAACGCAAGAAATGTTGTTTGCATTGGTTGCTATTAAAAGAATTTCTCTCTCCTTCTCTCTCTCGTACTAATTGTAAGAGCATTCAAAGCACGCTTTCGCCCATAAGGATTGAAATAACAATAGGATTTCGAGGTTTAACAATATAATGGGTTGGCATGGCAACATCCCTTTAAAAGGGCAAGATTTCCCAAAAATAGGTGAATTAAACATTTAACATGAGGGATTTTGAACTGTAGGCGGGAATAGATGAACAGAATAAGAAACTTCATTGTTTTTTCTTTAAAATGGGCTAGATCCGAAGATCATAGGTGAATTCTTTCTAATTTAGATATGAAAAAAAATTAAAGCCTGCAAGTCAAAACGTAAATTTTTACGTGCTATCATATGGGAAATGGAATTGCCTACCTTGGAGTCGAACCTAGGACTTTTTAGAGATTTGTTTTCGTCATCATCTTACAATATGTGATTGGATCATTCCTGCCAAATATCATAAATGAATCTCGTTCCATTATCGAGTTATTCGCATTTTTATAGCGTGACAGAGGGAGCCACAAAGGGACAACGGGACCAAGGGATAAAGGCACAAAGGGACAGAAGTAGCCTTTTATTATTGTTAGACTAGCTGTGTGACCCGACGTTGCCCGGGTGCGATTCGGGATTGCACCCGCCCATCTTTCATCACCCCTCCCACCGCCCGCCGAACGTCATAAGTAGCGCAGGAAAACGGGTGTTTGCGGAAAAATCGCAATATCTTTGAAACGGCTTATGTTAGAAGAAGAAAGTTAAGTTTAAAACCTCTTTGAGATTCCGCTTAATCTTTCAGTGAAAGTATCGTGAAAATCGGCCCAATAGAAACGGAGATCTCGCGTTGCAAACTTTCAAACTCATCTAACATTAAGCCTTTTATATATATACGGATTTGGTTTGAAATCAGAAAATTATTTTTCCTTATGGCGGTAGCCCTGCTTTTTTGGTACGCTCTAAACATATTCATTTCCTTTTGTAATTTTATACTCGCCCTACAAGCGAAATTTTTTTAAATAGGTTCAGCTAAAAACTTCCAAACTCATTGTTACAGAAAAATTTTAACCTTGATATTGTGGTAGCCCTATTTAGTCAATCCGGTTGAAATATGCTGTTTTGGTTATTTATTTATATGATGATTATATGTACCATATTGGATAATTCATGCATTTAAATGGTTTTCTAATGGAACTTGAAAATGAACGTTTTGAGGTGTAAAAGACCCCGTTGTAAGGGGAAATTTTGGAATTTTCGATTTTTCCTGATGGTTTTGGACCAACAACAAGGTTCCCTCCAAATTTCAGCTCTGTGGAATATCTAGAAGTACCTTAGGTTTTAATTCATACATTATATATATATATATATATATATATATATATATATATATATATATATATATATATCCTCCGTAAGAAGCAGCTATTTATAATAGATATACGAGTAATCTGTGTTTACATACTGCAAGCATTGGTGCCCTATAACCACCACACTAAATTTCATTCCTCCTACTTGATGAGAATTGCCGTAAATTAATTGCCAAATATTTCACAATACTATTTACACAGGAAAAACTCAAATGTTGGAGTGCCTGAAGTCGAACCGAGGAATCCTAAAGAAGTGGTCTCATATTATCCGAAGGCCTACTCATGACATCTGCAAACTCTGAAAATTGCGGCGCAATATTTCTCTTAGTATTGTCTGCGCACCAAAATATGTTTACCCTTTGCTTTTAAATGTCACGGTCTGAGAGTGACGTCATGACACTAAGCTACTTTTCAGTTCGTGGTACTAACCTCTCGTTCAGTTTTATTAACACGTAAAATAAATTTCCGAAGAAAAGCAATGTCTCGTATTCATGACAGAAATATTGGGCCATCGTTATAAATTGTTAAAATTACGTTTTTATACAGTAAAGATAAAAAAATGGACTAATTCGACACGAATTCGTGTTCTACTCTCAGAAAAAATAACCGTCGTTCTTCTTCCCGTCCTCTAATTCACGTTCGGGCTTTGTACCTTAATTAAAAATAATTTTAAAAAGCCCTTATAAAATGGCTTGCACGGATTTAAATGGGTTTCTAATGGGACTTGAAAATTAACGTTTTGAGGTGTAAAAGGCGGAAATTTTGCAATTTTCTTTTTTTCCTGATGGTTTTGGACCAACACCAAAGTTCCCTCCAAATTTCAGCTCTGTAGAATATCTAGAAGTACCTTAGCTTTATATTATTATCACATACTAGTAGAATATGCTTGCATACTGCAAGCATTTCATCTCACCTTGAAAAAACATTAATTTCTCAGAGAGATATTTCATCATGGGAAATATTTCTTTAGTTCAAAAGATTTCTCCTCGGTACCGATATTCGTTATTACCTTATGGAACAATAATGGAGTAAAACAATCGCTAATTTTTGCAATTTTATGAATATTATACTTTTCCCACATTGGGTTATTAATGCCACACATTTCTGCCAAATTTTAAATTTATAGCACAATTAGAAGTGAAATAATATTTATCAAATTGTTTAAATTTAAATAATTTTTAACGGCCGCAATAACAATTTCATGGATACATTGAAATGTTTATTCGTTTAAACGGAAAAAAAATTAATCTCCAGCTCATCTGGTAGTGCCTAAACATTAATATTCTCCTATATATCATATATTATCATTATATACTAGTAGAAGGTGCTTGCATTCTGCAAGTATTTCATCTCATCTTGAAAAAAGATTAACTTTTCAGGGAGATATTTCATCATAGGAAATATGTTTTTAATTCAAACGATTTCCCCTCTGCTCCGATTTTCGTTGGTTCCGTATGTAAAAATAATACGTAGATTAAAACAATCCCCAAACTTTGCAATTTTAAGAATATTATATTTTCTCCATTATGGGGTATTAATGTCACACATTCTTCCAAATTTTAAAGTTGTAGCACTTCTAGAAGTGAAATAATATTTTTCTAATTGTTTAAAATTTAAACATTTTTAACGGCCGCCGCAATGTATTTATGGAGAGATTCAAATGTTTATTTGTGTAAATTCACTACTCTGTAAATAACTAATAATATCATTATATATAGACGTTCCTTATAGAGGAGGAGGAGGATATAACATATAGGAGGATACTAATGTTTAGGCACTTCCAGAAGAGCTGGAGAATCGAAATTTTTTTCTTAGGTAGGATTTGGTGCAAAACCGACTAGAAAAAACGATAATCTTGGTAAGGTGCAACAATTGGGCCGTTAAAAATTCGCAATTGTTTAAACAAAATTTCAAGGTTTAAGTATTTTCGAATGTGCTACGGAGCTGAAATTTTTTCAAAGGTAGGATTTGTAAAAAAACGAAATAGGGATTATATAAATTTTGATATTTTAATTAGTTTGGCAGTTAAACATTCTTAAAATTTTAACAAATAGATAAGTGTGCGCGGCGAATTCGGAAGCTGAAATTTTTAAATTATTTAAAGTTGAATAGATATTAACGAATAAACATTTCAATGTATCCATGAAAATTTTATTGCGTTCGTTAAAAATTATTTAAATTTAAACAATTAGATGAATGTTATTTCACTTCTAAATGTGCTATAAATTTAAAATTTGGGAGAAATTTGTGGCAATATTAACTCAATGTGGGAAAAGTATAATATTCCTAAAATTGCAAAAAATAGCGATTGTTTTACTCCATTATTGTTCCATAATGAAAAAAGGAAAACTGGTCCTGAGGAAAAATCTTTAAAAATTAAAGAAATATTTCTCATGATGAAAGATCTCTCTGAAATATTAATGTTTTTTCAAGGTGAGAAGAAATGCTTGCAGTATGCAAGCACCTTTTACTAGTAATGATATATAACATATGGGAGGATACTAATGTTTAGGCACTTCCAGATAAGCTGGAGATTCGAAATTTTTTCTTATGTAGGATTTTGTGCAAAACCGACTAGGAAAAACGAAAATCTTGAAAAAGTGCAACAATGCGGTCGCTACAAATTCGCAATTGTATAAACAAATTTTCAAGGTTTATGTATTTTCGAATGTGTCACGGAGCTGAAATTTTTTTAGAGGTAGGATTTGTAAAAAACGAAATAGGAATTATACAAATTATGATATTTACATTTGTGTTGCCGTAATAAATTCTTAAAGTTTAAACAATTAGATAAGTGTTTTGGCACTACGGGATGGGCTAGAAAGTTGAAATTTTCAGGTTATCTACAGAGTAGTGCATTTGCACAAATAAACATTTGAATCTCTCCATAAAAATATTGCGGCTGCCGTTAAAAATGTTTAAATTTTAAACAATTAGAAAAATATTATTTCACTTCTAGAAGTGCTGCAACTTTAAATTTTGGCAGAAATGTGCAGCATTAGTACTTATTAGTACCTCTTATTCTTAATTCTCCTCTTTTTCTCATACTCCATCTTCCTCCCACCCATTCTCCTCCCTTTCTTCTAAAATTTAATTACATAGTTTTATTAGGATGAAGTGCAATATATCCCCCTTCAAAATAGCGCCATAAACGGACAGTAATTTCTTTAATTCCCATGTCAACCTTAAATAAAAAATTCTGGTTAGCTCATTATATAAATTTCTGCAAAACTTCAATTTTCTATCTACATTATTGATTGAGTTATTCGCGTTTTAATAGCTTGTCACTCAGACCAACGGACTGAAAACTTAGCCTTTTGTGATTATTTTTGTGATTCTTTGATTCATTTAAACCTCTCTTTTTCTCCCTATTTCCAAAACCGTCCTAAAGTACTCCATTCCTCTGACTGACTCTCGTAACATATTGCACAATCCTTCATGCAACAAACATTTTAATGCTCGTTTTGTTTATTAAGCCCTCCAGAAAATACCTCCGATTTTCATACCGTTTCTATTTCAATAATAATGACTTTAGCTCATCATAACGATTTTAATCTAATTTAAAATAGTATTTCAGGTTTTTAGTTATACCTTCTCGTAAGTAACGCAACGAATGTTTTTTACATTGATTTCTATGAAAAGATTTTCCCCCTCATTTCGTCATTCTCTCCTCGTATTAAAAGCCTTTAAAGCACGCTTATACCCATAAGGATTGAAATAACAATAGGATTTCGAGGTTTAGCAATGTAATTAGTAGGCATGGCAACATCCGTTAAAATGGCAAGATTTTCCCAAAATACGCGAATTAAACGTTTAACATGAGGAATTTCGAATTTTAGACGAAAGATGATGAACAGAATAAGAAACCTTGTAATATTTTCGTTAAAATGGTCTTCGCAGGTATTTATCGTTCTAGGGAGGTTTTCCAGAGTCCGAGTGTAGCAGTTCCAGATGGCTGGAGGGAACATCGGCTGCTGTCATCCTCTTCCGCGGCTCCATCCCCTCACATAGTTGTCTTCAATGTAGTCGAAGACGGTCATGTGGTCACCCTCGACAGTCTCCGGTAAGCTTTCAAATGCGGTGACGATGTCTTCCTCTGGAACGAATGCAAGGGCTATCAGGGAATGGAACTGGGCTCTTATTTCTTCATTGTCCTCTCTGCTGTATTCCTCACTCAGTCCCTCGGGTTGCAGACGTCTCAAAAAAGAATACCCGAGGTGTAACAGGCAACCTGCTAAGTTGACTTCGGCGAATGCAACGCTGATGGCATTCATAACAGTCGAATCATAATCCATGGACGCAAATTTTGGTTTAACTGACGGTGGTGACCTCTTGCTTCAGAATGTGGAACAACGTTTCGTAAGAGCGTTTGGTTTTCCTTTTCATAAGCATCAACGCAACTGGAAATCACTGTCCACGAATGTTCACATGGATAGCGTAGAGCTGTACAAATACCCTGGGAGCTGATTTGAAAGTTCCATCCATAATCCAATACATAGCTTTCAATAAATACTTCGATCAGTTGCGAAAATAGCCATTTTCTCGTCGGCTTCTGGGTCAAAATACAGTAACCACCTGTCACCATCTAAAGTTTTGGTGTATCTCTCGGCAATATCCTGCAACTCATCGATGCTTTTCGGCTCCGACGGCAAATTTTCCCTCCGGACCAGGCGCAGTGTTCTTTTAATAGTTTCCTTTTTGGAAAGCTTGACGTTTGCTTCGTCGCTTGACACACACTGCAGGTTCCGCTGAGCGATGGATGACGTCGGCCCCCTTGAGGTCCGGGCTGTGTCCTTCATCGACTCGATGCACTCCTTCGCCTGAACCCTGCCCCAGTCCGCAGCGTGGTTTGAGTGCTCAGAGGGTCCCTTGATGATGCTTTGCCGATCATGAGAGATTGTGACCGGAGAGTTGCATTCTCCGCGGTGATCACACCGCCACACAACGCCATTTTTTTGAGCCCGAAGTTTAGTAAACATGTATCTCTGGTATATTAATTTTTCAAGACCGCGTTCAGTTTTGGTAAACCTGATTTCATCACCCATAATTTGAAAAAGTATAATAAAATTTTGAAACTATAATATAAATAAAACTGCGAATAAGGGCCGTGACGAGGACGTAAAATGGAACGAATAGCGTGGGGACGAATACTAATAAACATTTGCCAGTAAACTATGAAACTATGGAAACAATACCGCCTTTGTTGGAACCAATGGCCAGAAAATAGCAAGTTACGAATAAGGACCGTGACCAGTACGTAAAATGGTACGAATCGTGTGGTGGCGAATATGTAATGTGTGACGAATTCACTGAGTGACTTGTAAATTGTGACGAGTTCGCCGGATACCTCTACTTCATCTTCGAACCACGTCTCAATCGTTTCCTATCATCACCGTTTAGGGTGGTCTGTCGATCTGCTCTCCGAAACCAAAGTTAACTACACGAGCGGAGCCCAATACTCGAGGGTTAAAGGTTGAAGCGATATCCGCCTGGTGCAATGACTGGCAAATGGAAGTAACCCAGAAAAATGTGTACCGTAATGAACTTGGGAAGGTAAAAACAGAAGATTAAAAAATAATAATTATCCTCGGGAAACATTTGATTAGTCAATCAAATGCCCGAAATGAAAAATCGATTAAAACTTTTGCAATTTGTTTTATCAAAGTTTCTTTGAAATTCCCTGTTTATTTTATGGTCTATTTTATTATACTATATTCGCATTTTGTAAAATTGTATAAGTATTTCAACTAATTACACAAACTTGTATTTAAGGCAGGCGATATTCGCGTAAGGCATTCGGCCGAGTCGATAACCTGCTGCGAAGATTCCAGTTTATTCTAGAACCGAATTACATGTTTTGTTAAAAAATTAAGGATCATTTCTTATCTCTATGAAGCTAAAATCCAAAACAAAGGTCGCCGCCATAATTGACGACTCAAAACCAACATTCGATATCGTTGAAAACGACTCAACATGTGGGTAAATGGGACGATTGTTTTTCCCCGAGCGATATAAGAAAGTGGCCGTGAAGATGGAAAGAGGTCGCGCAATCGATGGATTGGATCCAATTCAAGTGCTTCTTTTAGTTTTGGTCCTTGGAGGAAAAGGAAAAGAAGGCGGGGGCAAGGAAAATTAGACCGAGAGATTCCACAATCAAATCGTGAAAATCTGTCAGATACCGAGAAGAAGATTATTTTCGGTACCTCATACGTCCACCTTATGGCACAGTATGAAAAGAATCGAAGGAAAAATGTCAATGAGAAATTAATCATACAATTCAAACATTAAATTTTAATGTGATCCTTGACAGTTCATTTGTAGAAGTAGCGCACTGAAATTAGTCATAAAATCCGCACTAGTTGTAAGTTAAAGAGAGGTGTTTTTAGGTGGTAGGAAGACTACCTCCACGTTCGGATGGGTGACCTGCAGGCTTACAGGATGACCTGGTGCATTGTCCACAATCAGAAGGATCTTGAATGCTAGGTTCTTGGCCGAAAGGTACTTTTTCATTTCATGTACCCTAAATTCCCAAGTATAACGCGCACTCATGCATAACGCGCAGGCCAACCTTCGGCTGTTTTCCGCATATCTTCAAACTTTCTAGTAAAACGCGCACTTGTGTATTACGCGCAGGACACCCGCAGAACATGGGATCGTTGAGCTTAGCGTTTTTTTAAAGAATGCTACACTTTTAGCGCCCTTCCCCAACTCTCCTGTGCGAAGGAGAACATTTGGGGAAAACCCCTGGATACCGATTTTTCCCATTCTTATTTCCGATACAATGACCACTCGAGGGTCAAAGAAAACTGGTTGGGGAGTGAGATGTAAGGAAGTGGTGAGGGTGTCATGAGATGTGTTGGAATGGTGGGGGTGGGTAGAGGTGCACAAAACAAAAGAAGGACCAGACCTCAAGGGTGGTACGACAGGGGGCAAGAGAAAGCTAGCATAAACAGCCAGAGAATCTGAGTGTGGGAACGAATGTGGAGGGCACACATTGTTGACTCACAGACAGAGAGACGACCTGTAATCTTCATCGCCCATTCATTTGTGGTTTGCAGTCTGGCTGTAACGTTTTGATCAACGAGGTAGGGCACTGAAAGTACGGAGTTTCGTTCCTCTTTGACAGAAACCAGGTGAGGTATTTTCAAGGATATTTTGTTTTCCTTAAAAACATTGACATTATTTTTACTGAAACTTGTTGACTTTGTCATTTATGGAGTGTTACCTATTTAATTTTTCTTTACCTGACTAAGAAACGGTGCGGTTTCTGTACGGTATTTCTTGATTTGGTAATGCACAGTTATTGAACCTAATGAAAAAATATTAATATTTTTTTTATTTTTTAAATTGTAGACCCACCGTTGGACCATAACCCTATTTTAAAATGCCAAAAAGAAGGAAATCTTACATGGCGCAGAAAAAGTTAGAAATGTGAATTATGCCGAGATTCGCGGTAATCGGTCAGTGGCCCGTTTCTTCGAAGTGGGCGAATCCAGCATTCGCGAGTGGCGGTCCCAAAAGAATTTGTTAAGTGTTCTACCTGTGGCAAAAAGGGCACGAAGGAAAAGAAAGGAGTTTTGGCCAGATCTGGAGCAAGAATTGAAGGACTGGGTCTGTGCGCAAAGGAGTGAAGGAAGAGGAGTTTCAACTGTGTCACTTAAATGCAAAGCAATACAAATAGCTCGCGAGAAAAATATTGATAATTTTAAAGGCAGTAATTGCTGGTGTTATCATTTTATGAAGCGAAATAGTTTAACAGTACGAGCAATTACATCTACCGGACAAAAGTTACCAGAAGATTGGAAGGTGAAAGTGGAAGAGTTTAATTTGTTTGTTGGGCAGAAAAGAAGGGCGTTGAACCAAGTCAGATAGGGAACATGGATGAGGTACCTATGAGTTTCGTCATGCCATCGAAATTTGCAGTTGACGTTAAAGGCACCCAAGACAAAAATATGCACTGCTGGAGCTAAAAATGCTGCTTTACTGTTGTGTAGTGACGGCTGATGGAGAAAAGCTTCCCCTAATGGTAATTTTCAAGCGGAAAACCATTCCTAAATAGGAATTTCCTAAAGGTATTGTTGTGTGCGTAAACCCAAAAGGCTGGAGGAATTGCGATATGTTGCGAATGTGGTTAACCGAGGTATGGGGAAAAAGGAAGGGCTCATTTTTTAAACCAAAATCGCTGCTTGCATTGGATTCAGCTAGGTAAATGATTCTAAAATATTATTGAAAAAATATTCCAAGATTGCAGTTATTCCTGCAGGTCTAACAAAAAAGCTGCAACCACTGGACATCTCCGTAAATAGATCATTCAAATCGAAAAGACGGAGGCACTGTGAAAAATGCATGGTAGATGGTTTCCACTCCTATACAAAGTCTGGAAGGATGCAGCGAGCGAGCTTCTTATGCTTAAATTTGCAAATGGATTGTGAAAAGTTGGGCCTATGTAACCCGTGAATGTATAATTAATGGTTTCAGGGTATCGGGAATTAATTTCCCTGATGTTGATGGGGGGATGGAGGGTATTGTGATTCATCATCTGATGAAAGCGATAATTTTTCGCTTGAAAATTTTCCGGACTCATTGGTTAAGAACTTGAATGATTACGATATAAATTGTGACTGAATCAGAAGATTTTTATGGTTATGTTAATTAATAATCGAGTGTGAATAAAAGTTTATGAAGAATTTGTGATTTTTTTATTTTTATATGTGAATGTGTTTTGTTTTGGAATTCGTTATCTTATTTAAAAAGGCATTGCGTACATTTTTTTCAACTAATAACTTCGAATCTGCCTTAATTTGTCTTAGGTTGAATAATAATAAGTTAATTGAAATTCGATATTGTATCTGTAATGATTGAAATGAATGGTAATTTATGCCAGAAAATTTGTTTTTATCAAAGGAAGAAAAAGAAAGAAGTTTCGATAGATTTCAGACATTTAGTGATTTCACGAAGTTAGTATTTGAACGCTTTAAGGCATTTTATTTTATAAAGCTGTACTTCTTATGCATAACGCGCACTAGTACGTCTTATGTATAATGCGCACTAAATAATTCCGAAAATTTAACAAAAAAACCTTGTATAACGCGCGCGTTATACTTGGGAATTTAGGGTACAAAGCGCTTATTTAAATCCGGTGCATGTGTTAAATGTGCGAGGGAATTACACACTGCATACAGACACATACGTACATATGCATTTAGGTGTTACATCATAGGTCTGATTCCCAGGTTCATCATTTATTAGGTACTTATCTGAATTTTTGAACCATAGCCGAATTAAATAATTATAAAATCATCTCCGAGAGGCTTCTGTAGAAATAGCAAATTCGGCGACTGAAGATTTATGGAGAAATAATGCTATAATAACGTGAGATACGTGCTTTGTTACTCTTCCATATTACTTTTCGGATAACATTAAATTCGTTCATTCAAATATTCCGTATGCTTTTAAGTTCGTTTATGTTTTGTCTCTCTTGATCTTCCTTCGGACAGACTTTAGCTAACTCCTTGCGGTAGCTTAACTCACGGTCGTAGAATTAACGTTAATTCTACGCGGGAATAGGCGTCCGCATTAACTCATTTGTTTTGTGAAGGAACAGAAGCAGTTTTGATAGTGCGTTGTCGAAAACAACCAGGCTCTGTGGTTTTCATTTGAAAGAGATTATTGGAGACAGCTATCATTCTTCGTGAACTAGAAATAATTAACAAAGTTAATGTAAATATTGGTCAGCCCCTATTATTTAAAGTTCATGGTTCCAAAGTTTCACAAAAACCGACACGTAATTCAATCTTCTCGGCAAAAGAAATCTCTTTCTTTAATTTGCATTACTATTTCCATTGAAATAAATGCAGTTATACATCTTTGTTTACAATACCACTGCATTATCATCAATTAACAGAATTTGTTTACTCAAACTTCTAAACACAAATTGCAAATAACAACTTAGCACAAACGTCATGGATATCGTCGTAACACAAAACACACACCACAGGAAATACAAACAAGAAATAAAATAAAAATACAAATAAGAAATAAGAACAAAATTGGGTGGATAATATCAATCAAACATTACACTTTTCGTGGATGCTCCTTATCGTAATAAATCTAATTCCCCTCTTCGTGAGATGAACTTGATTCTTGTGAAATAGCAGGAAAGAATTTTAAAATTTTTAATTGCTTACATTCTTCCTTTCGTTTGGAAAGAAATGCTGATCTTATCAGCTGCAACTCTGCAACCTCCTGGACAGAATAACAACACTTCTGCTGGGCAGAATTCAAAATTGTTTGGAGCGCTGCATCGGCTTCTTGCCATGATACCGTTTCATTATTCACGACGCTTTCATCTTCTTCTGAATCTACGTCGCTGTCTTCCCCACTTTGGTCCACGACACTGTCAATGATGTCCTAATCGGTTAGATATTGAATGACAGGAGTTTCCTGATCTGTTGTGAGCCATACCTGTACCTTCGCTAAGCTTTGCAAAGGGGTTTTGTGAATTTCGCAAGAATTCAAGAAATTCAGACACACTGCTGATTTATTCATCATCAAAACCTCTAAATTCATCATCGGATGAAGACGATGTCCGAGGAGCTGACTTTAGGCCACAAATTTCTCCATGCCCTTTGTAATGTTACATCTCTTACCTTATTCCAAGCATCTGCTACGCTATACACAGCATATTTTATGGTGAATTTCGATTGGAATTCCGGTAGAGAACCGTCATGCTTGGCTAATGCTTTCAGGAACTCTTTTCTGTAGAGGCATTTCGTATGATGCCTAGGTCCATTGGCTGAAATATGGATGTAACATTTGCAGGAAGGAAAGTTGTTGAAATTGACCCCGAGAACAATTCAGGAAGGTGAGCCCTGCAGTTATCAAGCAAAAGTATAACTTTTGTTTCCTCTGGCCTCCCTCGTTTTTTTAAGTGCCTTTTCACTTCGGGGACGAAATTTCCGTGAAACCATTCATGAAGGATTTCTGTCGTCATCTATGCATTCCTTTGTGTTCGGTATATTACGAGTAGATTTTGCAGTCTTTTGAAGGCTCGCGGGTGTTTATATTTTCCAATGACTAATAATTTTAGACGGTGTGTACCAGTTGCATTGGCACATGTAAGTGCCGTGAGCCTGTCTTTGTCCTTTTTGAAGCCACTCGTTAGTGTTTCGTCTGCACCAGCAAAGGTTGAAGACGGCAAACATCGCCAAAATAATGCAGGTTCATCTGCATTGTATACTTTTCATCTCCTAAATTATGTTGATGCAGGAAAGATTCAAATGATATTTAGCTGCGCCCTCATGGTCAGCCGATCGTAATTCGCCGTTTACGACTAGCTGTCTTATTCCGTGGCATTATTTAAATCGCGTTAGCCATCCTTCTGAGAAACTGCATTGATTGCCTATTTCTTCCTGCCTCATTTTTTGGAATAATTTATTATTTTATTTATTTTATTTATTCAATAATTCCACATACAGCTTTTGTATCCATTTTACAGTGGAATATGTTAACAATAACAATAGGCGAACACATACATCCATGCCCTAGGTGGAGAAAAACCCACCTAGGCGGGATTCGAACCCGCGACCTTCGGATTGGCAGGCGAGGACGTTATCCCGCCGCCACCGAGACCGACTTTTGCCTTTTCCACTAAAATTGGGCCAGTGATTGGAAAACCATCCGATCTTTTCATCTTGAACCACTCGCATAACACTGCATCTAGCTCGTGTAAATTTGGTCTTCGCAAGTTTTTGTTTTCTGTGTTTACGACCCGATGTTGTAGTCTCACAACAAAACTCGTCGGCTTGCACCTCTCTCTAGGCACTGACAATTTTCTAGCTTTTGCTGCAAGGTGAGAGTCACTCGCTTCCTCGCCTTTTTCTCGTTACACTCCCGCGTGCTCATGATCAGGCAATTGCAGGGTCGGCTAGTATAGGTACTGAAGATGCCGGCATGATAAGAAAAAAACAATAGATAAATACCAATATCAAGTCATCAATGAAGATGGCAGAAAGAGGAGTTTACATGTTACATACATTGCACACAATATGTCGGCAGACAACTGCTTTTATAGTTGGGAGCACGATCGAAGGCGGCTGAGTCATGATTACTGCGCAGAGAGAGAGAAATACACGTTACATAGCTACCACACCGCCAGCGTGCATAACCTTTGGGTTGGAAAGCAACGCAGTCCTATGCCGCTATACCACAAGCGCTCGCCGTTCGCTCTTGACAGCTGGCAACATTGTAATCAGCTGTACGTGTTGAATCGTCTGCAAGTGCCGACTCGTTTTTGAAGTACTGATACACTTTATATACGATTTCTCTTGCTTGTTTGTGCAAAATCTTGCGTTTACATCCTTCGCCCTCTATTTTAGAACACCACAAGACGGTACTATTTAAATCTCAATCGTAAAACACGAAAATCACGCCGCCAATGTACGAACCGCACCCCAAGAGCCGCTGTAAATGACTGACGCTGATTGGCCAAGTGAAGGAGTGGGAGAAACCACATTCCTGACCTGCGCATCCAGTTGACACCCACCTTCTTCGTGCTCTCTACTATGGTCCTCTAAGCTGGCGCTGTGGTTCTCAACGATTACTTAAACGTAAATACAAATTTTAAACTATTAGTTTAATTTTTCCATTACGTAAAAGAAATTTACATGGCCTGTGTACTTCAAACTTGGTTCAATGCCCTCCGTTCTCATCCAAAGGAGGCAGTATTTCCATATTGCGGCGAAATGCGGAACTTCGCGATCTCGATAAAAAATAGTGCAGTAATAACGACAGTGCCGGATCGACGGGTGCCGGATTATCGAGAGTTTACTGTGTTTTTATTACAAATCCTACTTTTAAAAAAATTTCAGCTTCGTAGCTCTTTCGGAAATACATAAACCTTGAAAATTTGCTTAAACAATTGCGAATTTTTAGCGGCCGCATTGTTGCACTTTTTCAAGATTTTCGTTTTTTCTAGACGGTTTTGCACAAAATCCTATCTATGAAAAAAGTTTCGAATCTCCAGCTCTCCTGGAAATGCCTAAACATTAGTATCCTCCAATATGTTATCTGTTATATCCTACTCCTCTGTAAGAAACGTCAATATATAATGATACTAGTAGAAGGTGCTTGCATACTGCAAGCATTTAATCTCACCTTGAAAAAAACATCAATATTTCAGAGATATATTTCATCATGAGAAATATTTCTTTAATTCTGGACGGGTTTTTGTTTTTTCATTATGGAACAATAATGGAGTAAAACAATCACTAATTTGTGCAATTTTCAAAATATTATACTTTTCCCACATTGAGTTAATAATGCCACACATTTTTGCCAAATTTTAAATTTATAGTACATTTAAAAGTGAAAGAGCATTTATCTAATTGTTTAAATTTAAATAATTTTTAACGGCCAAAAGAACAATTTTATGGATAAATAGAAATGATTATTCGTTTAAATTGACAAACTTCTTAATAATTTAAAATTTCAGCTCCCTAACTTACGGCGTAGTGTCTAAGCATCTACCTATTTTTTTAAACTTTAAGAATTTTTAACTGCCAAACAAATAAATATATCAAAATTTCTATAATCCCTATTTCGTTTTTTTACAAATCCTACCTCTAAAACAAATTTCAGCTCCGGAGTATACATTAAGAAATACAAAAACATTGAAAATTTGTTTAAACAATTGCGAATTTTTAGCGGCCGCTTTTCAAGATTTTCGTTTTTTCTAGACGGTTTTGCACAAAATCCTACCTAAGAAAAAAATTTCGAATCTCCAGCTCATCTGGAAGTGCTTAAACATTAGTATCCTCCTATATGTTATATCCTCCTCCTCCTCTGTAAGAAACGTCTATATAGAATGATAATAGGTTATTAGTTACAGGCAGCATATTATTTACTGTATGATAAATAATAAATGTGCATTATGTATGCAAGTACGTATATTACAAGAACTCCAAACCAGGACTAATGCAGGATTGTTTCCCAAAGTTGACGTCCCAGATTGGTTACTTACATAGACAGGAAATATTTCAGTATGTGTAAGTCATTCCAAGGAATTCACATGCCATTAATATCATTTGCGATTCAGTTTATCAATGATAGAGAAAATTTGGAAATAAATTAGTAGAGCATTATCTCGTTTAAAATAATAAAAGCAATGTCAAATTCTCTTTCTGACATAATATTTTGCATGTATTTTTTAAAATAAATGTTACTGTTTATACGCTAATATATATGGATCAACTGTACATTGCTGAATGGTAGTCAAGTGGAAAAGAAAATAAATGAATAAAATACACCAACCATTTTCAACTTCAGTTGCTTGCGGTTTTCGAATTTGGACATCGTGACAAAATTATTTGACCATTACCTATGTTTCACGCATATTACTTCAAATTACGCATCATGCGTTTACAATGCCAACAAAAGTATACTCCTCTTCTTTTTACTTTCTCCATATGTAGTATAGGAGAAAGTATTGTTTTGATGAAAAAAATATATTTTGAGATTTCAACAGAAATACACGTTTGAGGTCTCCTGAACACATTTTGACCAATTTCTTGATGATGTCTGTGTGTATGTGAGTTTCTTTCAGGTCAATGCGAAATTTTATACTTAACATTTTTATGAAAGTTACAAGAACTGATTAGTTTTTGGAAGAAATCGGAAAATCGGAATATGGCCTGAAGATTTTTTAGATGTTGTAATGGTACCACTGGAGAAAAAGAACAATGCAAAATGTTGTAAGGGTTACAGAACTATTAGTTTAATTTCTCATACAGCTAAAGTTCTAACCAGAATAATAACCAAAAGAATTGAAGGTAAAATAGAAAAGGAGCTTCAAGATAATCAGTTTGGTTTCAGAAGAGGAAGAGGGACTAGAGATGCTATAGGATGTATGAGGATCATGATAGAAAGAGCGCTAGAAGTCAATAAAGATATGTATTTTTGTTTTGTAGATTGGGAGAAAGCTTTTGACTGAGTGACATGGGATAAAATGTTGGGTACTTTAAATAAAATAGGAATAGATTGGAAAGATAAAAGAATGCTTAAAAACCTTTACTTTGATCAAAAGATTAGAGTCAGGGTTGAAGAAGAAGAAACAGAAAGTACCTCAATAGGGAGGGGAGTGAGGCAGGGATGTCCTATTTCACCAGCGATATTTAATATGTATGCAGAAACAATAACAGAAGAAGCGTTGATGGAAGAGAAAGGATTTAAGATAGGAGGTGAAAGTATTACCACCATTAAATATGCAGATGATCAGGGATTAATAGCAGAAGACGAGAAAGACTTTCAGAGGATGACAGACAGACCAGTGGAGGTTGGCCAACAATATGTTATGAAGATCAATGCCAAAAAAATGAAAATCATGGTGGTCTCAAAGGAACATAAAGAATTAAATATAATGGTAAATGGCCAAAAATTAGAGCAAGTAAGTAGTTTCAAATATCTTGGCAGTACTTTAGCGCAGGATGGATGTAGTACACAGGACATCAGAAGTAGGATTACAATAGCAAAAGCAGCATTTAATGAGAAGAAGGAGCTTCTCACAAGCGAGAAAATAAATTTAGAAACAAGGAAGAAATTAGCGAAATGCTACTTATGGAGCATAGCTCTTTATGGTGCAGAGACGTGGACGGTAAGGAGAAAGGAGGAAAAATATTTAGAAAGTTTTGAGATGTGGGTATGGAAGAGGATGATGAAAGTGAAATGGACAGAGAGGAAGAGAAACGAAGAAGTATTGGAAATGGTGGGAGAAGAAAGGATGCTAATAAAAACAGTCAGGAAAAGAAAAGCAAATTGGATAGGGCACATATTTAGAAGACAGTGTTTACAAAGGACGATCTTAGAAGGCAAAATTAATGGAAGAAGAGGAAGAGGGAGAAAAAGAATAGGGATATTTGAGAATATAAAGCAGGAATATAGTACTTATAGAGGTATAAAAGAGGCTTCTAGGGAGAGAGAGAGATGGAGGCAGCAATTCAGCTAAAACCTGTCTTCGGACAGCAGCATGATGATGATGATATTTATAATGTTCGTTATTAACAGTTTTCAAAGTAAACAAATGTGATAACCATCGACTTAATTCTTCTGTAGCTCAGTTTAAAACTAACTGCCAACGGTGCTATTTTTTATAACAGTCGAAGTTGCTGGCATCTAGCGGCCAAATTAGAGATTATTGGCTAATGGAAAAGCATTCTGCGCATTTAGTTTTTCACAACTTTTACGAGTATGACATTGAAAATATTCGTTCTTTTCGTATAAGGTTGCGGGTTTTTTACCAAAATATTTAATGCTATTTATTATCTTTGTATTTTGAATGTAATTTAAGGAATTGTTGTTTTGTTAGGTTTTCATTGTTTATTACGAATTTTTAATGTAAATCTAATAATTGCTCTCTCTCTCTCGTAATGTAAGATTTTCTGCCATGTATTTTGAACGGGATTACTAAAAGAAATGTTATAACTTTATTACGCTCGGTTTTTATTTTCTGTTATGCATTTCTAACATAATTAATAAAAGAAATGGAACCACTTTTTAATGCTAATGTTTATTTTGCGGCTTGGAAATGTTTGTTGCAGAATTCAGGAAAACATTTGTGCATGATGTTCTCAACATTCCATTTCAGTAGTTCAATTTAAATGAAACCATTTCCTTAGAATGAAAAAAAGGAAGATCGGAAATCACATGCAGAATTTTGTGAAGGCAAACTATACAAGTTCGGAAAGAAGTGTAATCTCTTTGTTATGCTGGGTTTTCATTTGCTATTACGCATTTTAAAGGTAATTAAAAGTAATTTTTACTTAATAATGCCAGGTTTTTCATTTTCGGTTACGTTGTCTTTTATTTTGTTAAACTGCATTAGATATGAAAGAAGGGAATTTTTTAGGTTGGCTGGGAACCTATCTCGTAATAACATGGTGTCTTATGGGAAAATAGGACATGCACTATGCGAATTTGCATTTTGCGTCAGTTTTCTAGAACCAATTATTCGTGAAGTTCAAAAAGGTGGTGTAGTTAACTCGTCTATTCTAAAACTGAGCTCAGTAATAATTGTCTCCATGGCAACAAACCGCTAAAATGCTATTTAAAATGCAAAAACAATATCGTTTAGTAGAAACTTAAGAAAATAGGATCAATTATCAAAATACTGTAATAAGAATTACAATCTATAATCTTTTCCCCTTAGTACAGTACAAACCTGACTCCGATATCACAATTTTAAGATATTTTAAAGTATTAAAGAAACCATCCCTGCACGACGGAGTTGAGAGTTCCTATTAAAAACGAATAGGAAAAACATTCCTGGAACCCGGGACTTCAATATTCGTGAAATAAAATATAGCACGGAGGTGGGCCCTGGCAGCATGAGTCTCACACCAAGTTTCATGAAAATCGGTCCATTGATGCAAAAGTTGTTAGTAGAGGACACACACACAGTCAATCATTTCATAAGGTTATGTTTCCTTCGTAAACCGGCCTAAAAATACAGAAGTATGTAAGTCTGATTTTAGCCATGTGTTAATGAAGACCACAGTAACCAAAAATTTTATTTTAATCTACCTTAATTCCAAACAAGTAGGGATGTGTGTGGGTTTCCTGTGGTACATAAGTGATTTTCGTCAAATTAGCCCTACTAATGTATTTGCATTGAAATCAGAAAATTAGTTTTCCTTATATTGTGGTAGCCCTGCATTTTAGATCCATTCTAAACATATTCATTTCATTTTTCCATTCAATACTCGCCCTACAAACAAAATTTCTTTTAAATCCATTCAGCCAATACCTTCCAAATTCAGTTAACAAAATATTCTAACCTTTATATTGTGGTAGCCCTGTTCAGTCGACACGGTTGAAACATAATATTTTGGTTATTTATTTATATGAAGATTATACACACCACATTTGGTTAAAATCTATATGGTCAGTTCTCTATAAATACGTCTAAAAGAAATAACATATAACTTTTTACTGTGGTAGCTCTGCTCTTTAGCTCTGCTTTAAACATCTAATAATAATTTCATTATGATATGTTGTGCAAATCTTATATGCAAAATTTAGTTGAAACCTGTCCAGCCAATTCTCTCTAAATCCATTTTTACTGAAATAGTTTTATTTGAAATTGTGGCACCACTGTTTGGCTGATCCAGTCCAAATATGGTATTATGGTTTAGTATATATGTGGCATTATAAATACTAAATTTCGTTCAAATTGATTCTGACAATTCAATTCATTTTTTATTAGTTTGATTGTGTCAGCCCTGTTTCTATATCTACGCAAAACATATTGATTTCTTTTTTCTATGTTGCACACCTCCTTAATAAAAAATTTCCCTGAAATCGGTTTGGCCAATTCCTTCCAAATTCACAATTACCAAAAAGTTAAACTTTGTAGTTGTGGTATGCCTGCCTAGTCGTTCCGGTTCAAATATTTCACTTTAGTCATTATTTTATGTGAATATTCTCTGTAGCAAATTTGGTTGAAATCGGTTCAGCCAATTCTTCCCTGATATATGCGTACGGACGGACAGACAGACATCACGAAGATATTACACTAATCCCCCGTTATCCGCGATCTGAGTATCCGCGAATTCACGCATCCGCGAGTTGGTTTTATCTCCCATTACCCAGTATTCGCGAGCAAGGTCTCACATATCCGCGAATCTCTCCAACACGTTATTTTACGTAACCTTTTTAAGGACTGAGTTTTTTATAAACATTTAGTTTAGTAGCGATTAATAAGTAAAAATTGATCGTTTAAGACTATTTATTGTACACATAAGAAATGATAAAATAAAAATTGTAAAAATAATTTTGACTTTTCCAATTAAAATCATTATTATTAACTTTAGTTTTCCATTTTATTTTGATTGGCTGTTCGCTTTCACTATCGTCATTTTAGACATTAGAAGGAGTAGAATCGCTTTTAGTAGTAAGAAATTTACTACACAATTCTTTTAAATCTTCGAAATCGTATTCACTTCGACTGTAGGAGCTTAATTTTTATAAATTCAAGAATTTCATAATATTGCCATGCCCAACTTTTATTCAAATGTCCCATGCTATTTACTACATATGCCGTGACTTGGAAATAAATATGTATTAAGAAACCTTTTTACTTTTGATAGCAGTATCTCTCAGATAAGCGGTAATCGGTATATACTTATAGTATCTGAGTCACATCCTTTTACAGTATATAATATAGTATTTAATATTTTAGTTTTCCTTTTAGAACTACGAACGTAGGTAACAGTTCATAGTCCTCAAAGGAAAGGTAAAAATAACGCAGATACGCAAGGCTATTATTTCTTTTATCCCTAGTAAAATACGATGCTAATAGTAATTTACTCTATGTAATATGATTTCTTTCATAAAAAATGGACAAATTCAATTATTCTTTTTAATTAGTGTATGAGGATCCCCAACCTTACTTGAGACAAACCGGAACGAATGTAACTGATGAAATATTCTTCAAATTCATATAGGTGATATTATCTAGTATTATTACCAGTCAAAATAAGCCTAAATAGCGCATATAATTTGTTGAAATTACTTCTTTTGTATGGTGACCCTATCCTAAGATGTAATGTAAACATAAGGCCCAGTATCCGCGACGTTTTTGTAGAACGCATCCCTCGCAGATATCGGGGGAGTAGTGGTGCATTTCAGCAAGGGCGAAATGCACTAAAAAGGTAACTTGTGAATAATGGAAACCTGTGAAAGGCGGAAAAATTATTGGTGCCTTGGGTTTCTGCCTTTGAGGGCTTTTGCTGTACAATGAAATGACTGCCGCAGAATTGAAACTTATAGATATGCAGTCATCACTTGCCATGAAACAATTGCACCAACAAGTAGATATTTTTAAATTCTGGAGATCGCCTGACTGCAATAACAAATTTCCTTTGTTAGCACATGAGGCATTTAAAGTTCTTTCTATGTTTGGAAAAACATACACATGTTAAAGTGCTTTCTCTATATTTAACAATACAGAAAGGAAAAATAAGCAAGAATGGATACAGAACATTTGGGCGAGTGTATTCTATGGGGTTACCAGATTTATGAAACCACAAATCGGGAAATTGACACATTTTTGAAATATCAAATTGGGACAACAAAGTCTACAGTTGCAGGCATTGATTTATGGAATCTTTCCATATAATAAAAATCAGAAAATTTGTATATTTCCACTTTAAATGATTTTTATTTCGACCATGGTTTGGATGTGTTAAAACATCATCTTCAGGGCAAAGACCAGGGAGAGTAGCGCTGTATATACTTATAAGGAGGGAAAGAGTGGGAGAGAGAAAAAAGAGCATGGAGGATGAGGAGATGGGGGGGGGGGGAATGATTAGATTAAGGGCGGTTGAATAATTAGGGATGATGCGATGGGTCGGGGAGTAGGAGATGGGTTAGAAATGCGCTATTCCAAAGAAATACAAAATATGAGGAAGCATGTCAATGGTGGGGTAAGTGATTGGAGAGCAAGAGGGAATGAGTGGGAGGACATATTCATTTAACAAAACAGTACCACCATCACAGGAATCTCTATTAATAAAAGGCAATGAGTGTGTGTGGACAGCCTATCTCGAAAACCAAGGAACTTGGAGACTTAAAACTTGGATACACTTGCTAATGGGACCTTGAGGATGCGAACCTCAGGGCCAGAATGTTGATTTTTGGTGGGAGGGGGGAAGGGGAGGGGTGTGCCATTCCCCATAAGATACGTAAAAATCGATTTTTCGACTTACAGACTTTTACTCTTTTACAAATTAAAATTAGAAAGAATTGACCTACTATCTTCTGACCTGGACCATTATAAAGAAAAATAAATAACATTTGTTATTCTTAACATCACATTTTGCCTACGATACAAAATTGCTCAAGTTCTACGTTTAAATCATATTTATTGGAAAAGTTTAAGCTTTTTAACGATATGTTGCCATGCTAACTGTATCATTGTTAAACCTCATGATTGAACTGTTGCCTTAATCCTTATACTATATGTATAAGGAAAGCATGCTTTGAATGCTTTACTTCAAGAAAGAAGGAGAGAGAGAGGGAGGAAGAAAGAAAGGAGAGAGAGAGAGAGGAAGAAAGAAAGAAGGAGAGAGAGAAAGAAAGGAGAGAGAGAGGAAGAAAGAAAGGAGAGAGGAAGAAAGAAAGGAGGAGAGAGGGAGATAAAAGTAAATGTTCCATAAATTAAAAATAATTTTAGACAAGAATTGTATAGTGAAATTTCATACAATTTCTATTCATCCAAAACTATTTTTATTCTCTGGAACACTCAATTATGTGAATTTTATATTTATTGCTTACTTTTCAGTGCATTTAAAAGTAGGTTTCATTAATTTTTATTTCAATTTGGAATTAATAGTTAATTCATGCATACCAGTCATATTTGATGTGTAATTATGCTAATAATTTATAATTTCAAGCTGTTCTAAAGATTCCAATTATGCACCTCTCTGTTGAACATAAACAACTTTAGGGGAAAAGGAACTATTTGTGGTTTTCTTCAAACAGGTGTTTGGCAAAGTTAGATAAAATATCCTTAGTTTCGAAACACTGTTTATGTTCACCAGAATGAAATTCAAGACTTCTTCTAGTCTGGCCAACATAAACATCCAAAATATGGTCGTAATAAAAATCGTTTAAAGTAGAAATGTACAAATTTTCTGATTTTATAATAATAGCAAATTGGGACAAATAGGGACATTTATATGAAATCAAATTCAAGACAAAATTAAAACACCCCTTTTCCCTTCCCCTCCATTTCATTTTTCCTCTGCATATTCGTAAATGTTATAAAATTCTTAGTTGATTGATACCAATGTCGACTGTACTTCCCTAATTTTTCTTACACCCTCCAGTATTTCCTCCCCCTCCTTCCTCCCTATGTATTTCATTACTTCATATTCTCTCCCCCTTCTTTAGTCGCCACACTCCATTTCCCTTAAGTGGACATAAAAACTGTGGACATAATGTCTGTGGACATATATAAATATGGACATATTGGCTGTGGACATAAAAGAGTGGACGTAAACACTGTGGATGTAAATTAATGTGGACATATAGGCTGTGGACATAAAAGAGTGGACCTAAAGACTGTGGTTATATATAAATTTGCCAATACATATCGGTTTTGGGCATAAAGGCTGTGGACATAAAAGAGTGGACCTAAAGACAATGGTTATATATAAATTATTACGTGGGATGGACAGAGATCTGGAGGAGAAGGAGGCTCAAAAGAAATTGAGAGCAAGGATGGTAGGATACTGAAGGAGGAAAGGGAGGTTATGTGCAGGTGGAAAGAATACATGGAGGAGTTGTATAAGACGAAGGAAAAGACGGCAGAGCTGGAAATTGAGGAAGAAGGGGAAGTGGATAGGGAGGAGATGGGAGAGGCAATACTGAGGGAGGAAGTAGTGGCAGCTATGAAGGAAATGAGGGAAGGAAAGGCGGCAGGAGTAGACGGGATACCTGTGGAACTGTTCAAGTGTCTGCAAGACGAAGACATTGAAGAGGTGACCGACTTGTGCAATGCAATATATGAAAGTGGGGAGTGGCTGGAGGAGTTTGTCAGAATGGAAATGATACCACTATCTAAAAAGAAAGGGGCAAAGAAGTGAGGGGAGCTTAGAACTATTAGTCTGATAGCTCACGCAGCCAAGATAATGTTGAGAGTGATGAATAGAAGGTTGATGAGGGTAATGGAAGAGAATGTAGCAGAAGAACAATTTGGATTTAGGAAAGGAATGGGTATGAGGGATGCCATAGGGGTGGTAAGGACGATTGGAGAAAGGTATTTAGAATGGGACAAGGGTATCAGTCTGTGCTTTGTGGACTTGGAGAAGGCTTTCGACTATGTGAGGTGGGAAAGAATGATGGAGATATTGAGGGAGAAGAAAGTAGATTGGAGAGACAGAAGGTTGATAAGGAATCTATACATGAGACAGGAGGCGGCCGTGAGAATAGGGGAAAGCAGGACGGAGTGGTTTGAGATTGGGAGAGAAGTTAGACGGCTGCTGTTTGTCACCAACCCTGTTTAACATCTATACTGAAGAAATGATAAAGGAGTGTTGGGAGACGAGCACAGGAGTAAGCGTTGGAGGAAGAATTACATCGTCAATTAGGTTTGCTGACAACATGATACTGTTTGCTGAGAGGACGGAAGACTTGAGGCAGATGCTACAGAATCTGGTGAGGGTGGAAGACAGATATGGGTTGAGAATAAATGGAAAGAAAACGAAAGTAATGAGAATAGGGGGCGAGGAAAGGATGGAAGTGCAGGTGAGGGGGGAGAGGATAGAGCAGGTGGAACAATACAGGTATCTTGGTACGTTGTTGACAGAGGACTGGAAATGTGAGAAGGAAATTAAGATGAGAATAGGTTTGGCAAAGGAAGCGTTCAATAGAAAAAGGAAGCTATTTAACAGCAAGATGGATTTGGGATTGAGGAAGAGATTGGTAAAGTGTTATGTTTGGAGTGTGATGCTATATGGGTCGGAGACATGGACATTGAATAAGAGAGACAGGGAGAGGGTGGAGGCATTTGAAATGTGGGTGTGGAGGAGGATGCTGAAGGTTAAATGGACTGACAGGATTACAAATGTAGAAGTGCTAAGAAGAGTAGAAGAGGAAAGGAGTTTGATGGACATGATAGTGACTAGGAAAAAGAAATGGATAGGACATGATTTGAAAAGAGAGGGATTACTGAAGGATGTTATCGAAGGAACGGTGGAGGGAAGAAAGAAAAGAGGAAGAAGAAGAATTAAAATGTTGGATATTCTAAGGGAGGGAGGAGGGTATGGGGAGATGAAGAGAAGGGCAGAAGATAGAAAAAGGTTGAGGAGGACCTGAACCTGCAGAACACTATTTATTATTATATATAAATTTGCAAATATAAGTTTTGGACATAAAAGAGTGGACCTGAAGACTGAGGAAATATATAAATGTGCAAATATCGGTTTTGGACATAAAGGCTCTGGACATAAAAGAGTGGATCTAAAGACTGTGGATATATATAAATGTGGTCATATAGGCTTTGGACATAAAGGCTGTGGACATAAAAGAGCAGACCTAAAGACTGGATATATATAAATGTGGACATATAGGCTTTGGACATAAAGGCTGTGGACATAAAAGAGCAGACCTAAAGACTGTGGATATATATAAATGTGGACATATAGCCTTGGATATAAAGGCTGTGGACATAAAAGAGCGGATCTAAACACTGTGGATATATATAAATATGGAGATATAGGCTTTGGACATAAAAGAGTGGAACTAAAGAATGTGGATACATATAAATGTGGACATAGAGAGAGAGAGAGGGGGAGAGAGGGGGGGAGAGAGAGAGAGGGGGAGAGAGAGAGGGAGAGATTAATCAAAAATGTATATGAATATAGCTGCAAATTTAAGGGTAGCATAGAGAAATTGATTGTGCATTGCTAGGATAAGAAGAAAGATTTCATAAAATATTAAGCTGAAGAAATGTTGCTTGGGAATCTTAAGGTACAGGGATACAAGTAGGAGGTAGTTTAGCCAAATTATTTAGAGTTACAGATGACAAAGCATTAATGGGTAATCTGGAGATGGGCTTGCATATGTTAGCTAACTCCTTAAATGAAAAGCAGAAAGCTTTTAGAATGAAAATCAATGAACTAAGAAGAGAGTTGCTGAAGCAATAAATGCCCTTTTTTTATTTTAGACAAATGGGAAACCGTGAATTCATTCATAAGTCTAAATATTGAAATAATTGGCAAAAAAGTCTCCAGCTAAATAACAGCATTAAAAAATGCTTCAAATCTGCAGTTATATGCTCATATGTATAGATTACCAGCAGAATGGATAACCTCCACATAGTTTTACAAATTAATGCTATGTTACTTACCTAGGTAAAATTAATAAATTCAAGATGGCGGACAATAACATAATGCACTCATGTCACTCTTGCAAAAAAACCGAATATTGCTCAATTATCATTGGCCTGTGGAGGTGCTTGTGGGGCTGTTTATCATCGTGAATGCACCGATATTACTGAGATAGAATTTCTTGTTATTCGTAATAAAAAATCTATCAAGTGGCTATGCAATACATGTACAGCTGAAGCAGAAACCACGAGAAAGCCACCTAAGGATGGATCAGAAGATATATTTAAGATCCTTGAAAACGTCACTAGACGATTAAGTGCAATTGAGAACAGCCAACGAGTGAAATCATCAAAGCAGTTGGTGAAAGGTGAATCGTTCCGTGAAAATAAGGAAAGCAACAAAAAAGGTAATGAAGTGCAGTGTGAAGTTAGCCCGTGTGTTAACAAGAGTGATACAAATGCTATTTATATTGAAACCTTTTCACCAAGTGATCCTAATGAAAATGGTAAACTTGGAAACGAGGCAGATAGTGATGATGATGGATTTATTACTGTTCACCGAAAAAAGTATGTACGAAACAAAAATGTAGTGCACGGAAATTTCACAGATCAAGTGAATAGTAATAGCTCATTTGGTATTCCCCATAAAGCGTGGCTTCACTTGAGTCGTGTTAAAGCGGAAACCACTTGCGATGTAATTATTAGTAATTTGAAATCTAAATTTCCCGAAAAAGACATTAGCTGTGAAAAAATATTTAGTAATGAAAATACGGCCTCCTTTAGAGTAGGTGCTGATTTCTCTCTCCTCTGTGATACTTGGCCCACCGGTGTCGTGGTACGCAGATTTAAATTTCATACCAATAAACGTAACTCGGTAATAGTTAGTAGCGATGTTGACATTATACCTTCAATCCCCCATTGTCTGGATAAAGATCAAACTGAAGCAAATACTCCCTCAGTCAAGGAAAGTGCTGTGCTAACTTCCTCAACAGAAAATGTAAACACCGCCAGAGAGAACTCAATTACTGGTGTGACTACACGAATGCAAACAGGTATGCTAAAACGAAAAGACTTATGACAAATGAAGACTATCAATAGCACAAAAGAAAATTACTTCAAAATTATGTTTTTTAATGTACAGTGCATAAGAAATAAGATTGACGAAATTAATGTATTTCTTCATCATAACAGACCCGATGTATTTTGTGTAAATGAACACTGGCTCTCAGTGGATGACAGTACAGCAATTGTATTGCAAGGTTACAAATGTGCCTCAATATTTTGTAGAAAGAATTCCAAGATTGGTGGTTTTGCCATATTTGTTAAGAAATGTCTCACCAATTATGTAACTCCACTAAACCTAAAAGATGTCATGAGCATTGAAAAAGACTTTGAATTTACCTGCATTAGTTATAATTTTAATGGCAATAATATGACATTAATTTCCATGCATCGATCTCCACTAGGATGCTTTGATCTTTTCTTACGCAATTTTGAAAATCTCCTGGATAAGATTTGCTCGAAAAATAGGATGGTAGTGTTAGGAGGGGATTTCAATGTGGACTTCTCTAGTGACAGTCATCAAAAAACCCACATTATAAATTTAATAAATTCTTATAACCTTAAAGCAGTAGTAAAAGAGCCAACAAGAATTTCACCAAAATCACAGAAAACCATAGATAACATTTTGTGTAATTTAGTCGATACAACTTTTGAAGTCTCTGTTATAGATCCTTGTATTTCAGACCACAGTGCTGTGGAGCTATCCTTGAGTGCTATAAATTCCCCTAGTACCAATACTACCTACCAATCTAGTAGGAGGTTCAACGAATCAAACATACAGATGTTTATGTCAATTTTGCGAAGGACTGATTGGTCAGAAATATACTCCTTGAATGCATTTAAAGACAGTTTTGAAAAATTTACTCATTACTCAAGTATCACTTTGATTGTGTGTTTCCTCTAATAAAATTCAAAGGTAACAGTAGGAGTGTCAAACAAGGGTGGATATCTGATGAAATATGCACGATGTCAGCTCTTGTCAAACAAGCGTATGTTGACTACAAAATGTCCAATACCCCCGAAACTCATGACAAACTCATAAGCATTAAAAAATGCTATAGAAAGTTAATTTCCTCATCTAAAAAGACCTTCAATGTTGAGAGACTCAATAAAGCCAGCAACAAGGCAAAGGAATCATGGAATATAGTAAGGGAAGCAACTTCCATCTAAGATAAAGTTAATTTTAATAGAATCAATGATGGCAATGGAAATATAATAACCAACTCAGTTGATATTGCTAATCTCTTAAATGAATTCTTTGTCAACTTAATACCCCAATCATCAATTCAAAATACATCTTCTTATGATTCATCACAAATGGCTTCATATTCTCTTTACCTGTATCCTACAAATGAACTCGAAATAGCGAACATTATTAAGAAAATCAGCAGAAAAAAATCCTCTGGCTTTGATGAAATCCCTGGCTGGCTCTTCCTTAAATGCCTAAACCAACTAAAAGAACCATTAGTTTACCTTTGTAATGAATCCCTGAAGCAAGGCATATTTCCTCACCTCTTGAAAGTCTCTAGTAGTACCAATTCACAAAAAAGATAACACATTAGACTTAATAAACTATTGCCCCATAGCTATACAGAATTCTCTAGCAAAACTTTTTGAAGTACTTTTTTATACAAGGATGATGTCATTTGTAGAGAAACACTCCATATTATCTCAATTTCAATATGGTTTCAGAAAGGGCAAATCCACCGAACTAGCAATTTATAATGTAATTAATCATGTTCTTACAGCTCTGGATGAAAAATATACCACACTTGGCCTCTACTTTGATTTAAGTCGAGCCTTTGATGCTGTTAATCACAATGTGTTATTGGAGAAAATGAAATGCTATGGCATACGAGGGGTTCCCTTGCAGTGGGTAAAGTCATACCTGTCTGACAGGTACCAATATGTAGCATTGGCAGATGCCAAATCCAAACTACTACCAATTAAGATAGGAGTACCGCAAGGATCGATCTTTCGACCTCTCCTGTTCCTCCTGTTTATCAATGATCTACCAAACGTCTGTCCAGGTGATGCTCATCCACTCATATATGCCGACGATACCAGTTTCCTAATTTCTGCAAACTCAAACAACGCTGTCCTAGATACAGCTAAGCGGACAGTGAACAGTTTAACTGATTGGTGCAAAACTAACTCCATTAATATAAATGTAAACAAATAAGTTATGCTTAAATATACAACCAATAGGCAAACACCAATAGAAAGTCTATTACTTAGACTCAACGATAACTCGATGCAAGAAGTTGATTCTGTTAAATTCTTAGGTCTCAACCTTGACAACAAATTGACTTGGATTAACCACACTGATAACCTTATAGCTAAACTTAGTTCTGTGTTCTATATGTTAAAACGATTAAAACAAGTGGTAAACATGACAACTATTAAAAATGTTTATTTTGCCTTATTTCAGTCTAGGATTACATATGGCTTAATTTTCTGGGGCTCATCCCCCCATGGAAATGGACTATTCCTGATTCAAAAAAGAGCCACAAGGTTCATAGCAGGAGCCAAAGCAAGAGATCATTGCAAACCCCTATTTAAAAAACTAGGGATATTACCTCTCCCCTGTTTATATATCATGCATCTTTTGTTGTTTGTAATTAAAAATCAAAATCTTTTTCAGCTCAACTCTTCATTACACAATCATGGTACACGTAACTGCAACAAAATCCCCACTCCAACCTGTAGACTTAAAATATACTATGATGGACCATATATGATGGGTCTCAAATGTTTTAATAAATTGCCTGAAGACATAAAATCAGTTGTAAATATTAATGTTTTCAAAAAGAAAATTCAAATCATGCTAATGGATGTGTTACTACAAATTCACTGAATTTCTTTCATAATTAACATTTGTATTTCTACTGCTTACTATATGGTCTGCAACTGTACAAATATGTCAAAGTGTATGTATGCATTGCATTTTTATTTTATAGCATTATATTAATGACATTGTTTTACTTATGTACATATATTTCTCCTCCCCGTTCCATGTTTGTTTATTTTAATTTGTATGACTTGTCCTATATTTGCCTGTACAAATCAACTGGACCAATAAATTCTATTCTATTCCCAAGTTTTTCTTTTACTTCATGGAGCTTTTTAGAGTTTAGCCTAGATTTTCAATTAAGAATGTGCTTAAATGAAATCAACCTAATAATTTAGACAAAGTCTTATAAGAATGGTTAATTAAAATGAAATATTTGGTGGTTTCAGAATGAGCTCCTTGTTACATTGACTGTTTTATTTCGATAATGTAAAAAAGGAACAATTTATGAAGTACCAAAACTAAGAAATTATGTATCAACGTTAGTTCATAAAATATAAGGTTACTGTTTCTAATGTTCAAACGTAAGAAAAATATCATACTTACAGAAGTATCTCTATGAATAAAAGCTGTGAGACAAACACTCCATTTATATATTGAATTAATTATGCCAACTTTCTTCAAATTTATTAAACACTAATGCCAACTTCAAAAGTGATTCATGAAAGGTGAACTGCAGTTACTATGCATATACAATGAACACTTATTTTTAAATTTGTTCATTTGAGCCATCCACTTTTTCATTAAAAACCTAATGCAGTATAAGAAAAAATATTGCAATCATCGTTTTCTCATGTATAACTAAATTCAAACTTAGGAGCATCTTTTCACACATGTATACCTTATTATTTAAAGATTAAGGGGCATAATTTTTCATTACTTCGTTTTTCTATAGATTGTATTAATTAAAAGTTAACTCTTGAAAGCGAGTACACATTCAATATGTGGTTTTAGTAACCAATTCTATATCATGCTCATACGATGAATGAAAATTTGGCTTAATGCTTTTGGTCCGAATTATTTTTTCAGGAGAACCATTGAAACATAATTTCGAGCACCTGTGAATTGACAATAAATGTTTGTAATTCCTACGTGGATTATATTATTTCTTGTTGCTTGTCTTATGTTCCTTTTGATAAATTTGGTCATGAAGGTTAGGCAATTAGTATTGATATAATTGCAAAATTAAGGGAAGACTGCTCAACATGATAACACTTAAAAACCAAATAAAACTACAGAATTGACCAATTACCCCATTTTAATATTTTTTAAATAAAACAATTATTACTTAATTACTAGATTGAGCAAAAGTATCTGTATATCTTAGTCGTTCAGTCAGGTTTCACTGCAACGAGTCCAAGTCCACGAGCACCATACCTCATTACCATAACCAAACTGAAATTAAAGATATGAAATTCAAACATTTAACAAATGCAAACATTATTGGTAATAAGTCCATTACCATCGAAGATACCTCATTGCTGCTACAAAACCTGCTGGCATAAATTTTCTGGAATTATAATATCGGTTTCCCATAACACCAGCAAGAATAGCGCTAGTACCCAGCGATAGATAGTAGTTTCTCGGATCTTGAGTCGTAAGATACGCCCCGACACAAAGAATACTGCCAAACATCAATCCAGCACCCATTGATGCAGTACTTCCTAAAGCCATGAAAAGCATTCCATTAAGCATGGTGCCACGTTTCCATTAATATAACATTCTAGGACCATTTATTCGGGAGCTCTACAACTGCCAAATACTCGACAACTCGGATGAATTGCTGTACCTGCTTTAACGTAACCCATTACACCTCCAGCAGCTACAGCAGCTGCGTATCCAAACCCTACAAAATCCACACCCATTTTTTTGTAATTTCTCCACGAAATATAAATTCTTCATAAAAAGCGCGTTATTTTTCCTTTTTATTCCTTCGTCAATTAGGATATAGAACTTGGAGATACGTCAATGCCACGTTAATTTTTCCACCACATATTACACAATGCAAATCCAGAAAGTAAGATCAACACAACTACGATAGACCCCTGACACCACCTGTGAATTCTACGTTTTTGTGAATCCTATCTATACCTTTAACAAGGAATAATAGGAAGTGACTGTCCCATAAGACCTATAGGAATGTTTCATGCAGAGCGCTCTGGCGGCTCGGGGTGAAGCTATAGCGAGGGAAATTCTAATCAATTTGACGTTAAATTTATTGTATGAAACATTCGAGAGAAGCTATAATTTCAAATTTTTATTTAGCGAATAAGAACGAATTTGACATAACTACGTCATGTTCTGTTCGTTATTGCAAAATAAATATTAGAATTATAGCATCTTACAAGAATTAATCAAATGTCATTTAGAAAAATATTTCATTAATCGGAAATGCAATCTCATTAAATGAAAGTACAACCTAGATTTTCTTTAACGGAATAGCTAGTCACAAGATAAAATTACAATAATGATATCGCTTCAGATGTAATTAATTAGAACATATTTTCAATAGAAATTGTTACATTTTAATAAATTTAAATAATTTTATTATAAGAGTTATGATCAAATTAAAAACAGTCCTGTATCAGAATTTAGAGGGCTACAAAGGAAATAATGCTGCCAAATAAGAACACTCAAAGTCAATTTATAATGAGTAATTTATTATAATGTAGAATAAGATTCTTCTTTATCGTTTACAATTGGATGCCTGAAAATATAATACAAATACATGTCCACAATTTACACATATTGAGTTAAGTACATAATGTATTTCTCTGATATACACCACCTTTTTGAATTTCGCGAATAATTGGTTCAAATTCGCGAAGTACAAGTCCAATTTTCCTCTAAGACGCAATGTTATGTGCGAGTACGGTTCTCAGACAAACTAAAAAATTTATTTTTTTAACGTAAATAATGCAATTTAACATAAAATAAAGGTAAACGTTAAAGCAAATGAAAACCAAGCATCATAAAGTGAAAAATATTCTTTTAATTATCTTCAAAATGCGTAATAGCAAATTAAAACCTAGCATTACAAAGCGATTACACTTCTTTCTGCAATTGCGCACATTTTCGCATACGATTTTTGACGTATGCTATTTTATTTAATGAATTACTGAAATTAAATGTTGAGTATGTGATGCACGAATGTTTTCTTGTGTTCTGCAACAAAAATTTACAAGCCGCAAAAAACACTAGAATTAAAAAGTGGTAACATTTTTTTATTAATTACGTTTAACTTTCCTTTTTTTAATGCTCGGGTATCTACTTCAAATTGTGTTATTTTCGGGATAATTTTTAACTTTAATGGATCTTGAAGCTAATGACTCCATTTAGATACAATGCCATCAATGTCACAGTCACATTTCACCAAATTGTTTTTAAGATATTTTAACAAATGTGAGGGATCAAACAAAAAAATTTCTCTTCACGAAACATGAAATAAGATTTTGCAGGAGAAATCCCAAGCTTCCTACAAAGACCTTGATTATTAGGCCCTTGGTCACATATCAAAGCAATGACCCTGAAACCAGAGAAACAAATACTTTCAACACACTGCATAACAATTTCTTGCAGGGTACAGAGGTACTTTCATGGGTAACCCAGTATCCAAGGCACTGTTTCCAATTTCTGTTAATACCTTTCACCATAGCTACTAAGCATTGAGTTCCTTGTTTAGGCTTGGGAAATTGTCCAGAATTGTAAAGCCCTAATATTGTGTCAGTGCTGCAATCATATTGAAGATGCTCTTTAATTGAAATTTCATCTACAACTAATGCAACAGCTAAATCAGCTATATCTAGGTAGTCAGCTTTTACCTTTAAAGCAGCCAAAACATTGCTGTCAATGCCAGGATTAACTGTAACCTTATTTTGCCACCTAAACAACGACCTTACAGAAGGCAGACATAAGCTTTTTGCAAATATCTATAAGATCGGGGACCAAGGTAATATAAAGATAAAGCAGTCTTTCATTGACGATGATGATCACTTTCTTCCAAACTTATTAACTTGCCCAAATTTAATTTGAGCCATAAACAACTTATGGTTCCTCTATTAGATAATTCCTTGACATTTTAATGATGTCCTGCATTTCTTGGGAGCAGCTAATTGATTTTGGGGTACCCATGCGAAAGTCTTGCTCGAAGACCAGTGGTGCAGCTGCGATACCTTTGAATTCTTCCAAGCGTTCTAGGTGTATACTGGCTCCTTCCTGTAATTGGTCTCCTAGGTGTGGAAGAAACCGCTGCTGCACCTGGTGGCAAATGAAGGCCATGACTTCCTTCTTCATGGTGTCTCTCTGCCATTTGCTGTTCGCCTATTTTAAAGAGATATGCAAATTATGTATTTATTTGTTATTCAGCAATTGTCATACTAATTGTTTAATAGACAAAAGTACATTGAGTTATGGAGAAAGAAAAATGAAAAACCTTACTAGAACATAAAGGGAGTTCATGCCATTGAAAACTTCCACGGACATTACATCTTTCACCTGAGGAAAGCACATGAAAATTGTAAAATATTAAGAACTTATTGTATGATGGAATTCAAGATTATGAATGTATTCTAGTACAAAGTATTAGTTTCCTTACATTTTCTCTAATTTGACATGCATTTCATTAACCTTAAACTGTTGAATAACATGTGATATTAAAACTTGCCTCTTCCTGGAGGAGTCCTTAGCACCCGAGTTACATTACCAGAACATAGAGTTCATTACGTTGAAAACTCTCAACAAAATTACTTTCACCTGAGGAAAGCACATGAAAATTGTAAACTATTAAGAACTTAATGTATGATGGAATTCAAGATTATGAATGTATTCTAGTTAAAAATATTAGTTTCCTTGCATATTTTCTGTGAGGAATTTCGCAAACTTACCTATACTAACACTTGGTACGGCATCAGGTTTCAGTGGCAGTCGAGGATATTTGGACTTAAAGTCGCTTTCCCTGGAATGCTCATTGCACAACCTTAAATTTTTCAAGGAGTCCACATCACAACCAATGAGTTCCTCTCGCAGGCCGAATTTCACCCACTATTCCGCTCTAAGTTTATAAAGAATGAACTGGCGAGTTGTACATAATATAGAGACTATTGGCAAATTTTAAACAAACGGAGAAAATTACTAGAGCCAATATATTAACCACGATTTCCAAATTTTGAAGCAGTGAGTTAAATATACGGGTCAACGTAATAATAGCAAATAACATAACTGAACATACCTGGTAACCTGTTTAGGAAAACGGAAAATCGAAATTTGTTTATTAAACTAACTGCAGCACAATACTTGCTCCTGATAAGCTTACAACTACCTTTAACCGCCACCTTTTCAGATTCAGAATGGCGCCATAATGCCATAATGCACCATTTCATCAACCTCACGCCACGACGCCACCAACCCACCAAGGAATACAGGAAAAAACAGTATGAATATATAGACTATAACTATATTAAATTTATATTATATTATTATTATTTAAATTATTTAAGCTGAAATATTGACATTTTAGTGGTAGTTATGAAAAGTTTACAATATAAACCCAGATACGAAGGCCGCTACGGTCGGCGATGCTACTACCCTCTATAGGTATTCGCAAAAACGTAAAAGTGACACAGGGGACAGGGGTCAGGGACACAGGCACACAGGGGTGTTTCTACGTTTTTGCGAATACCTATAAAGGATAGTAGCATCACCGTAGCGGCCTCCGTATCTCGGGTTTTATTGTAAACTTTCCATAACTACCACTAAAATGTCAAAATTTCAGCTTCAATAATTTAAATAATAATAATATAAATTTAATATAGTTATAGTCTATATATTCATATTGTTTTTAACGTATTCCTTGGTGTCATCGTGTCATCGGATTCCTTGTCATGGGGTTGACGTCATGGCGTCATTTTGAATCTGAAAAATGGCGGTTAAAGCTAAGCTTATCAGGAGCAACTATTGTGCTGCAGTTTGGTGCACCAATTTTAATGGTTGCCGAGTTGATAAACAAATTTCGCTTTTCCGTTTTCCTAAACAGGTTACCAGGTATGTTCGTTATGTTATTTGCTATTATTAGGTTGACCCGTTAACTCGCTGCTTCAAAATTTGGAAATCGTGGTATTATTTGAAACTAGAATACATTCATAATCTTGAATTCCATCATACAATAAGTTCTTTATAAAGTACAATTTTCATGTGCTATCCTCAGGTGAAAGGTGTAATGTTGGTGGGAGTTTTCAATGGCACAAACTCCATGTTCTGGTATGGTTTTACATTTTTCTTTCTCCGTATCCTAATGTACTTGTGTCTATTAAACAATTAGTATGACAATTTCTGAATAACAAATAAATACATGAGTTGCATATCTCTTTAAAATAATTGAACAGCAAATGACAGACACCATGAAGAAGGAAGTCGTGGCCTTCAGTTGCCACCAGGTCTAGCAGCTGTTTCTTCCACACCAAGGAGACCATTTACAGGAAGGAGCCAGTATACACCTAGAACGCCGCTCCCAAGAAATGCAGGATATCATTAAAATTTCAAGGAGGTATCAAACAAAATTTCCCGTAAACTTGATATATTTTGTGATTGAGTTGAGTGCATGTTTGTGTTTGAATTTAGTCTGTTTGATCCCTGTCATTGTCGTGAAACGCATAAACCATCCGACATTTGTTTGAGGTATCAAGTCCCTTTTGTAAAACAAATTTATTCTGTAAACTTGGTATTTTTTAACTGATAATCTCTAAAAAAAGTCTTTTGATATTTGTACAGTGTAGGAGTTCGTTTTAAAAATTGCTGTCATTGTAAATTTTCAATTTTTCACCGTAGTCTTCTTTCTCTCATATACACTTATGAGCATACAATCTCACATCTTTGCAGCCTTCAGTAAATGCAAATCGTGCATTATACTAACATAAGGTATATCGTTCTGTAAATTTCCACTCTTGTGTGCTTCTTCATCTTGCACTTGAAATAGATTACATCTGTTTGAGCGGTGGGTGACAAGCCAGCTTGAAATCATATTTTTGCTTTGTAAAGTGGACCGCAGCCAGAAAGTTGCAAGTATTGTATTGTCAAGTGATGTCAAAAGACTAATAGAATGTGCCAAAATGTAATTGGTCTGGTTGTATTTTTAATGTGGGGGTACTTAGTGTTTCATCATTACTATGAAGAAGAAAATGTGAATTTGGTCTATTTGTTTTATAAAATGCACCACCTTTTTTCACTTGCTATTACGCGTTTTTTAAGATAATTAAAAGAATATTTTTAATTTTATGACCCTAGGTTTTCATTTGCTGTAACACCATCCTTTATTTTCTGTGACGCCTTCCTTTATTTTCTTCATTATTTACGTTAAATAATTAATTTTTTAGGTTGACAGAACCGTACTCGCATATATAACATTGCGTCTTAGAGGGAAATTGGACTTATACTTCGCGAATTTGCTTTTCGCTGCAGTTTTCCGGAACCAATTATTCGCGAAATTCAAAAAGGTGGTGTAAATTGTGGGCATGTATTGTATTTTTAGGCATCCAGTTGTAAACGATATAGAAGAATCTTATTGTACATTTTCTTATAATAAATTACTCAGAAATTGATTTTGAATGTTATTTGGCAGCGTTATTTCCTTTATAACCATCTAAATTCTAATACAGGATTGTTTTTAATTCGATCATAACTCTTATAATAAAATTATTTTAATTTATTAAAATATTTCTATTGAAAATGTTCTAATTACATGTGAAGCAATATCATAGTTGTAATTTTATCTTGTGACTAGCTATTCCGTTAAAGAAAATCTAGGTTGTACTTTCATTTAATGAGATTGCATTTCCGATTAATGAAATATTTTTCTAAATGACATTTGATTAATTTTTGTAAGAAGCTATAATTCTAATATTTATTTTGCAATAACGAGCAGAATATGACGTAATTACATCAAATTCGTTCTTATTCGCTAAATAAAATTTCGCGAATATTTCGTACACGTCAAATGGGTTTGAGTTTCCCACGCTATAGCTTTACCCCGAGCCGCCAGAGCGCTCTGCATGAAACGTATTGTTAAAGGTCTTATGGGACTGTCACTTCCTTATTCCTTGCGTAGAATTGTCAGAGGGGTCCTATAGAGGCTAGTAGCAATGCCGATCCTAGCGGCCTCTTTATCTAGGGTTGTTTGTCAACTTTCCATAACTTCCTCTAAAATTTCAGCTTCAATAATTTAAATGGTAATAATATAAATTACATATAGTAATAGTATCGGTGTTAATTTTGTACTTTATGTATTCCTTGGAGTTGGTTGGTGCCGTTTTGAATCTGGGAAGATGGCGCAACTTAACTGTCTTGGTTCTGGCTGATGAAATTTTTGTGGGTCTTAGAATTGGCAAACAATTTTGTATGTAGCTTATTTGTGCAATCCACTGAATTGAAGTTATGGCAAACCGTATGAAAGCTTAAAGTTGCTTCGCAAGGAGAAATAATTTCAGCATCCTTGTTATTTTTAATGACAACATAGTTTATAATTCTCCCTGATGAACTTTCAGATATGCTATTTTTCTTATGCTTGACTGAATTCAAATGCTGCTCCAAATCTAATTTTCCCTTCACTGTTGAAGATATTGTTTTATGACAAATAGAGCAATATGCTTCATGTTCATTTTTGGAGCTTTAAAAGGTTTTATACATTCATTGCAGATCCTCATGAAATTTACATTTTCGTAGAGTGAGGCATTTCAGCAAGGATTAATCTGAAAAATATTTTATCCCTTTTACTGCCAGCTGGTCGATCTATCGGTCCTCGCTGCGTTTGCAAAAACTGCCACCAGCCGATCTGTTGGCCTTGTATTTTTCCACTCAGATCAGTTTCTTAATGAAGGTCATATGGTCTGGGCCACCACGTCTCTATCTTTGATGTTTATGCTTTTGAATCATCACAAACCCTATAAGGATTGCTTGGGTTGTAATTTTTTTCAGCTTTAAGATCGTTGTCTGTCTCACCGTCAGTAACTTGTCATATGTTTTGGAGTGCACATTGAAGCGGTGTTTTAAATTGGCTGCAACTGTTTGTTTTTTGTGACTGATGTGGTTTTTCATATGAAAAATCAGGCTATTCATTTCATATCTATTAGGTATTGTATGACTATATTTTTCATAAAGTGACGCTAATAATATGATAGTAGTTTTGGAATATTTTGACCATGTAAGCCAAAATTCTCATCTTGGTTTAGGATTATACTAATATTTCTACATATATAACCTATTCTGTGATTTACCAGAAGGTTTGAATGCATGAGAAATACTTTAGATAAATATAATTCTTTACTCAAGGAATGTTTTTATTCATCCTTCGATGTCGAAGCATTTAAAAAATGAAAATATCAAAGAGGTTTTATTTTATTCTGATGGTAGTAACAGCAAATTATCATCAGACACCACCAATGAAGAATATCTTGATCAAGCAGCAATGATTCCCTCTGCCATCCTGCTCAACCAAGGACATCACGTCCACAAATTTTATCTTCCTCCAAGAGAGATGATTCAGACAGATGAGAGGAAAATGTTGATGTTAACGAAAGTGATTGAGAAGAAGTTTTTGACAATCGTGATAACCAGCCTCATTCACCTTATTTTGTTGACATATAGCGTAATCATTCATTCTGAAAGATTCCCATTGCTTTCTTCCCTTCTTTCTTATGTAAGAGGCGTATTCAGAAAGTAAGTACTGTTTGGCTATTAAAAAACGAGAATTTATTTTCAAAAACTTTTATTTTTATCAGATTCCCATATATTAAACTACTTTTCTACATAGTTTTCACCATTATTGAGGCATTTATCATAACGAGGCACCAGTTTCTGTATCCCCTCCTCGTAGACAGCCACTTCTGCACTGCTCCTCGGACGTAATCATCGTTGAAGAAATGCTGGCCAGCAAGAAACTTCTGCAGATGCAGGAACAGATGAAAGTCACTTGGCGCTAAGTCTGGGCTGTAGGGAGGGTGATTCATTTGTTCCCAGCCAAGTGATGTGATGAGGGTTTGACTTTGAGCAGCAGTGTGTGGCCGAGCATTGTCATGAAGCAATACAACTCGGCGAGTTAGCATGCCATGCCTTTTGTTCTGGATCGCACTACACAGTTTCTTCAGGGTCTCATAATAGGCTGCTGAGTTGAGCCTTTACCCAAGAATTCAACAAACAAAACTCCTTGCCTGTCCCAAAAAACTGTGCACATAATCTTGCGGGTTGAAATTCTCTGCTTGAATTTCTGCCGTTTCGGCGATGAGGTGTGCTTCCACTCCATGGACTTCTGCTTCGATTCCGGAGTCACATGGGACACCCATGTCTCGTCACCTGTAATGATATGGCTCAAGAACCCGTCACCTTGCTCACTTTATCGCGTGAGAAAGGTCAACGCACTGACAGCCTGCTTGTTTTTGTGCTCCTCGGAGATCATCTTCAGCACCCAACGTGAGCACAATTTCCAAAAGTCCAAACGATCTGTCACAATTTTGTGGAGAACAGTCCTTGAAATTTGCGGGAAATGCAAGAAAAGTGATGAAACTGCGAACCGTCTGTCCTCGTGAACTTTTGCATCGACCACCCGCACCAAATCATCATTGACCACAGATGGACGGCCGCTCCATGCCTCGTCATGCACGTTCTCATGACCTTCGTTGAACTGTCTGACCCATTTCCTCACTCATGGCATTTTGACCATAGACCTCACAAATCTGACGATGAATGTCAGCCGTTTCACATTTCTTGCATTAAAAAAACGGATAACAGACCGTATTTCACAGTTGGCGGGCTGTTCGATCATCTTCAACATGTTAAACGCACAGAACATTACGTAAACACGATCAGATGTTCTCGTAATGGCATCTCTGGCTTGCCAATGAATGAGGGATGTCAGCGCGCATGCGCGAAATCACGACCATAGCTCTGCAGCAGAAATATTCGCAAACGGTACTTACTTTCTGAGTACGCCTCGTAAATGTCTCTGTTAATTACGTTTTTCTTTTTTTTTACTGAAATAATTAGCCGGTCATATTTTTATGCTAATCTCCTGAACGTCAATATGAGAAAGATATATGTGCTGCACAGATCGTTGACTTTCTTGATGAAAATAGATATATTACTGCGAGTGAATTGCTTAGTGACAGCGAAAATGATTTGCTAACAGATGACGTTGATGACTTTATATTAATGCTAAATGTGATTTTTTTATTTTTTTAAGTGCAAAATGAAAAGCAATAGTTATTACAAAAAAATGAATGTGCTATTCAAAACATGGTGGTATTTTTTTAAAAACTGTATGTTTATTGTAACATCAGTGCTATAACAAACAGTGAAAGTTGTTGAAGATGCAGATCGATTGTCTGTGTTTCATTGCCGTGCTGAGAATTTTAAAATGCAGCACTGTATTTAAAAAATTCCAAATAATTACGTTCTTAATATTTTGGTGTGATGTTTTTTCAGTTCATTCTTAATTAAGTTTTCTTTATTATTTTGTAATAACTATTAGAGCAAATATTAAATTTAGTTATCTTCCCTAATATTTAAAAAATTTCTTTTATTTTTTTAATGTAAACTAAAAATCACTAATTTGTAATTCAAAAAATGTGATATTCTAAATAGCTTTATATTATATATGAAACTGTAATTATTGCTACAAAATCTGAAAAAATCAGGATAAAATATTAATAAATAACGTGTGTATAACAATTTTACTAAGGTATTCCCAAAATGGCCATGGCATTTCTGGCTATATCCACTGGATATGGCGTGGCAGTAAAAGGGTTAAATGGTAAATTATGAGATGAGATTCACCATAGTTCAAGAAAATATTTTAAAAACTAAAATTCATGATAATCATCACTAGTGGTTTGACGAAATTTATTTGTGGAAACATGCTTAGCAATGATGGTTGTGATATTAAAAATATAGTGGATTTCACAAATTATAATAATAATAAATTTATTAACTCTGTTGGTCATGTACAGACATGGAGCAAGTCATAAGTTCCCCACTATGACAAGAAAAAAAAATAGTGTGACAACTAAAGTGAGAAACAAAATAAACAGAACTTCAATGATATTTACACACACACAAAGGAAAGTCTTATAAGTAGTATGATATCTGAAAAAGAAAAAATACAAAGGTTTAAAAAGGATAGGAAAAATACATGCTAATTTAAGAGTTCAAAAAATTCCTGTATACTAGAAAAGTTTTTGCTAACAAGGAAACACTTCAAACGTTTCTTGAACAAAGAAACAGTTGTTGCAGATTTAACACTGCATGGCAGCTTTTTATAAATAACTGAGGCAGCATTATGAGTGCCTCTGGCAAGTAGCCAACTGATGGTTGTTAACATGGATGTCACCTTTACGATGTGTGTTGTAAGCATAAAATTCCTGATTTGATTGGAATGGCAGGGTTCTGCTTAACAAGCATAGCACAGTTAAAAATGTTCATTGATGGAAATGTAAGTATATCTAAAAAAGAAAACAGTGGTTTTCCATGGGTTCAGTAGGAAACCCACACAGCTTTAATCGCCTGTTTTTGCTGTGAAAAAGCCTTGTTGGCATGACCCCAAAAAATTATGCCTTGGGAAAGATAGGAATGAATTTTGGCAAAATATAGCAATTTCAACGTATCAATACTAACAATGTGAACAAGTCTATGCAACATAAAGATTCCAATTGAATTTTTTTTAAGAATAGCATCAATATGGACATTCCAGCTAAGGTCTTCACTAATGACCAAACCAAGAAATGTAATTGACGGTGACCTCTCTATGTTGGATACATTCATTCTAATTAGAGGACTGGAAGATGGTGATGACTTCTTTGTGTGAAATTAGAGATAAACAGTTTTCTTAAAATTTATCACTAGATTGTTGGACAGACACTATTTCTTGAACACAAGAATTTAATTTATTGATTAAGTCAGGTTTATCACCAGAATTAACGAGACAAGATGTATCATCAGCATACAGTAAGGGTTTACTGTCAGATAAGGTGAAGGGGAGGTCATTCATAAAAATAATGAATAACAAAGGGCCCAAAATTGATCCCTGCGGAACTCCACAGATAACTTTTAACTGCTGGGAATGCGTTTAATGTTTTTGTGCCTTCAGTACTTCTCACGCGTTGTATCACAACAAAAAAAAAACATCTTTAAAACGACTAACAAAGAAAAATACACCTTTTTGTATGAAATAAAATTACATGTATTGTTATAATTTAATATTATTAAATATTGATTTTCTATCTTTTAAAACTCTGCATATCCCCAATTCTCCCATTTCATAAACTTAGCAGTTAAAGGCCTAGAAGTAGCAGTATTACAACCATTTGGGCTAACATGAGAGAATCTGACAATTTGATGTCTGTTGGTCAGAAAAGATACAATCCAGCCTTGCCTATTATTCCACTTTTTTGAGCTTCAAAGCCTATATATATATATCCTATATACATATATATCCTATCATATATAAAGATGGTGGCAAGTGTCAATACGTCTGTTTGTGGCTCTTGCATAAATGCATTAATTAGCCCTGATAAACCCGTCTTTTGTGGTTATTGTTCAATACCATTTCACAGTGAGTGTACAGGTTTAAATGAAAATACATTGAAAGTTCTCTTACAATCAACTTCTATCTTTTGGCTGTGTGTAAACTGTGACATTGAAAGATCCGTGCGTATCGTAAACATGGCGAATGATATCGCTTCGTTAAAGGTCAGTCTAACATAAGTAATTTGATAGATAATGTTACTAATGGAACCCATTCTAAAACGTGTTCCACTAATATGAAGACATCAAGGGATAGTAATGCAGCAACAAAGACTCCTGTACCTACGACTTCAAATAAGGTCCCGAGTGGTCGTGTTACTAACAACTATGACGCAAGCTGCCATGGAACACAGCGGCCAATTATTCAAGATGTTGATATAAAGCTTGATTCAAATCCTCGCTTGAAAATTCTAAAAACTCTTATCCCCCAATTATGGTTCAGAATTACCACCGCAGGCTAGCATTCCAAACTGCGAGAATGTGATCATTTCTCCTGACAATTTTTATGGAAAAGAAGAGAGTGAATTCAAGACTTAGCTATAAACGTCAACAAAACAAAAACAACATTAAAGGAAGTGCGAAAAATGCTGCTAACTGTCCTTTAAAGGGTGTGCCTAAAAAAATTCATTTACACGTTTGGCGATTGCAAAAAGGTACCACCAAAGAACAGCTTGCGGCTTATCTGAAGGACATAATCCCCACAGAAACTGATATTGAGCAGCTTTCCTCGCGGGGCAATATGCATCCTTTAGAGTATCAGTTTGTGAAACTTGTCGTGACAAAATGACAAAATCTGGCCATCACACGTAGTGATAAACCGATTCTTATTTCCTCGAAGATCAGTGCCACAGAACGAAAACACAGAATCAAACAACATACTACCAAAAACCGATTTCCAAAATCCAATCTCTCAATGAAAGTGTATCCATCACCAGTGGAAGAGTCATTTGCTCCATTACTGGAAACTTAAAACCAAAAACAACTTGACTAGGAGTTACAAGTTCTCTGGTATTCAAGGTTTTGGTAATAAACATCCAATGCCTAAGTAATAAATACAATGAACTGGAATCTCTGGTGAGTTTAGAAAAGACGGACTTTATTTGTGTGTGTGAGCATTGGATGCAGTATGTCGTATTATCACTTCCTGTTTATACCTGTGCTGCATCCTATTGCTGTATAGTTCATAAACATGGTGGTGTTGTAATTTTTGTTAAAAATAGTGTCAAATTTAATGAGTTTACTGTGGACTTAACGTCTCTGAATGAAGAGATAAATTTTGAATGTGCTGCTCTAAGTTTCTCTTATGAGCATCTCAAATTTCATATAATGGTAATCTATCACTCCCCTTTAGGGTGTTTTGATTCTTTCACTCGAAAATTTGATAACCTGCTATTTTCACTACTGAAACGTCCACACAGGCCATTCCTCATAATTACAGGAGATTTTAACTTTAATCTATTAATAAATGGACCAGATCAAAAAAACTATGGTATTCTTCAGTCTTACAATCTGAAACCCTTAGTCAATAGCCCAACTAGGATTACTTCCTCCTCCAAGACCTTATTGGATAATATTTATACCGGCTATGATGAAATGAAAGTAAGTACCACAATTTTTGACCCTTCCATATCTGACCACTGTGCAATTGTATCCCAATTTCACTTTTCCAACTCCCTGCCCTACTCAGTCTCTCCTGACCCAATCATAATCTTTAGTGATACAAAAACTCAGCATTTCATTTATCTCCTTACCCATCACAATTGGTCAGAGATCCTTAATGCAGGATCATCATTTAATTGCAATTTCTCAAATTGTTAGCCTACCATGACAAGTTTCATTGAAATTTAGAAACCCATGTACTCTAATCTTAAAAGACAATTAATAAAAATAGTAAAAAAACCTTTAATGACTCGAGGTTCCTGAAAGCTTCTAATCGATCAAAAGAAGCGTGGAAAATTATAAATGAAATCACAGGCCCTAAGAAAACAGAGTCTTTACCTCTTGTAAAAGATTGCAACTCTGATGTAGTCCCAATTGAAATATCGAATGCTCTCAACAATTATTTTCTGAATTTACCTTTAACTTCATATACCATCAATCCCCCCACCCTGCTAAATGTATGTACTCCTACCTATATCTTCAAGCCAGATACAATATACCTCCAGCATTGTAATGAGCAGGAGTTATTTGGATATCTCTCAAAAATTGGAAATAAAAATTCTGCTGGCCTGGATGAAGTTTCTGGTCAACTCCTTAAAGCATCTGGGCAGGCAATTATAAAACCATTATTGTTCCTCATCAATCAATCCCTAAGTCAAGGTATCTTTCCTAAAGCACTGAAAACTTCTAAGGTAATTCCCATTTTCAAAATCAAAGGCAGTAGAAGCCAACTTAGTAACTACAGGCCCATATCACTTTTGTCTCAATTCTCAAAAGTTTTTGAGTATGCTTTCAGCAAAAGACTACTACAATTTCTTGAGTGATATAATTTATTGTTAAGTTCTCAATTTTGTTTTATAAAGGGAAAATCAACAGAGAAAGCTCTTTTCTCAGCATTAAATTTTATTGTTGAGAAACTCAATTTAAGCGACAGAACTCGGGAAATATTTTTCGACTTAAGTAAAGCTTTTGACACTGTAGACCATAAGAAGTTGCTAAGTAAATGTGCATATCTTGGTATTAGGGGTGTGGCTAATAATTGGCTGGTAACATACCTCACTGGTAGGCATCAAGTGGTTTCCATACATAAGGAGGGTAGAAAATATTTATCTGAGCCTAGACCTACACACTCTGGTGTGCCCCAAGGATCAGTCTTGAGCCCTATTCTTTTCCTAATCTTCATAACTGATATACCCAGTAGCCTTATGCTTAATCAACAAAAAAAAGTAATCATGTATGCTGATGATATTAATGTTTTGTTAACCAAACCTAATGATAAACTCATATCGGAATCAAGTGTTGAAGTAATGCACAGAATGTCTGCGTGGTGTAAGCAAAACAAGCAGATTCTAAATAATGAAAAAACACAGGTCATGTTTTTCTCTTCTTGTGTACAGCAATCTAGTAACTTCTACCTGCATCATGATCAAAATCACATTAAATCTACAGAGGAATTGAAATTTCTAGGGCTACACATAGACCTGACTTTAAGATGGCATGTACATATAGATAACATGCAAAAAATTAAACTCAGTTTTATATTTATTTTCAGTACTGAAACATACCGTAAGTCTTGAAATTTTAAAAATCCTGTATTATGGGCATTTTTACTCAAGAGTGTCATATGGGTTAATCCTTTGGGGGTCCTCTTCCCATGTTATCGAGGTCTTAAAAGTCCAAAAAAGGATAATACACTTAATGAGTAATGCTCCTTTTAGAGCTTCTTGTAGACCCATCTTTAAAAAACTAGGTCTGTTGACCGTAACTTGTATGTATATTTACCATGTAGTACTATATGTTAAGCAAAATATGGCTGAATTCAATAAAAACTGTTCATTTCACAATTATGATACTCGGAGAGGTAGTGACCTACATGTTTATCACAACAAACTGAAAGTTTGCAGCAGAGGTCCTAAAGCAATGTGTATAAAACTATACAATAGGTTACCAGCAGAAATTAAGATAATCAGGAGTCTGCCTGTATTTAAAAAAACTGTTCTTGATTTCCTTTTAACAAAATGTTATTATAGAATTGATGAATTTATGTAACTTATTATTATTTTTTGATGTGTCCTATGCATTATATACTATGTAGTGTCTTTTGGACAAATAAAGTATTGTATTGTATAAATTATCACTAATACTATCAAATGCTTTTTTTAAGTCATAAAAAATACCTGCAGTGAAAAGATTTTCATCTAAGGCATGATAAACATTATTAATAAATTTGAAACAGGCAGAGGTAGTGGATTTGGATTTCCAAAATCCATGTTGAGAATCATGCAACCAATGGTAAGAGTCCAAGTTGATTACACGGCAGTAGAAAACTTTTTCAATTATTTTAGAAAACAATAGAAATTGGCCGGTAATTTTCTGAACTAGAATAAGTGCCTTTTTTTGGTATAGGAATTACCACAGTGAACTTAAGATTGTAGGGAAAGCAACCTTCAGAAAAAGATGTTGATATCAGCAAGAGGAGGGGCTATAAATTTAATAGCAGCTTTTACCACTGGAATAGGCACTTCATCTAAACTGCAAGACCATTTTGCCTTCAAGGAATTTACAATCTTAATTATTTCATGAAGGAGGCATATACCAATAAGGCTCAGACTGACCATTAGGAAGTGGAGTAACTAAAGGAGCTTGACAGAATTACTGGTTAAAGTTATAAACAAATAATTCATGGTCAGATACAGCTTTGTTGTTGAAGGAGATATGTTTTGGGCTTGAATTGTGGGCAGATCCCTTTGTATTAGATTTAATGATCGCCCAGGCAGATTTCACAGTATTATTAGATTTGATGAAGAATCAAGATGGCTGCAGTTAGGCAGTCATGTCACCCCTGTGCTCCGCCATGTATTGCAGTTTCTACAGTTATTCTGGTAATAATTATGTTTAATTTGTGTCAGTTGATGTTTTTGACATTGTGTTGTGTTAATACTGTTTCATCTGGTGAGGAGTCCATCAGTTCCAAGGAAATTTCATTTAAAGGCCTCTTCCTTGTCCGCTTCCCTCCGATGGGTGTCCCTGATTGCCATGCTTACCGGCATGCTGCCTCCTCTCCTCATCAGTCTCCTCCACTTTTTCCTGCTCTTGCTGCTTTGCAGGGACATTGAGCTGAATCCTGGGCCTTGTTCATCCCAGATTGCCTTATATTATCAAAATGTATGTAGCATTAAGAACAAGATCAGTGATTTGATCCTTTCCCTACCAAAACTCAATCAGATTGATTTACTTGCACTTACCGAGACTTGGCTAAATGAGTGTGTCCAATTCGGAATTACCTTTCTGTGATTATTTTTGCAAATTTCAGAGAGACAAATTCTCATGGTGATGGTGTTTTAATTGCAGTAAAGTCTAATTTGAGGGCCATTAGGCAAATGGACCTAGAGATTAATTGTGAAATTGCCTGGACAGAAATCTTCCTTAAGCATAAAAAAGTGTTGGTCAGTTGTTTTTATCGTCTGCCTAGTAGTAGTAGTGTTTGTGTTTTAGAAAACTGCTTTGATTTGGTTTTTCGTACGCAATCATTTGGTGATGTTATTTTGTTGGGAGACTTCAATTTATCCCTAAAATGGTCGTCCCCTCAAGATTGTGAAGCTGTTGAACCAATGGATAAATATTTCCAGAAGCACTTTGTCATTAGCCTTGGACTTTCTCAGTGTAACATGTATGAAACTAGAAATCAGGCAACACTGGATCTTGTCATGATGTCACTCGAGTCCTGCAAGGTCATCCCAGGAAGGGATTTTATCGAATCTGACCATCGCTCCCTTGAGGCGACCTTTACCCTAGGTGCTCCCGGTGGCTTACCCTCCCCACCCCTGAATCAGTCACTGAAGGTGTGGAAGAAGGCAGACTGGGAGGCAATTAACCGCCTTCTTTCCCTCTTGCCCTGGACTCTTTTCAAGGTTGGTTCCCTCACTTTTGCTGTCATTGTTCTAAAACTTAGTTCTCAGTGCCATTGCCGATCTTGTCCCTACCCATCATCTCACCAAGAATAGGCCTCCTTGGATGTCTGCCGAAGCCTCTCTAGCCCTCAGAAACAAACTTGCCTGCTGGAAGTTATATAAAGTGCACCCAAACTCCTACACCTTTAATACTTTCAGAAATATCAGACATCACTCTCGGTTTTTGCTTTGGCGAGATTATAATGAATATGTTAATTCAATTATAAGTGACTTTTCTACTATAGTAAACACTTCTGGATGCTTTTAAACACTAGACGCTGGTCTCAAAGGATGACTTATAATGCTCAAATGTTTTCATCCGAGGTAAGGCCTTCTGCCTTTAAAAATTTCTTCACATCTAATTTTACACCCCCATCTAAGCCTATCAATTACCCATATCTTGTAGAAGTGTCCTCACACTCCCTCTCATCAATCTTCAATACCTGTGAAGAAGTCTATAGTATGCTCATTTCCTTGAAGACCAATAAGGCTACAGGATGTGACAATGTGAGCACACTCTTTTTAAAGCAAACCTGTAATATGTTATGTCATCCGATAGCACATCTTTTCAATCGCTGTTACCTTGCAGGAATATTCCCTGATCAATGGAAATCCGCCAATATAACACACATACTGAAATGCGGTAGTAAGTTAGAAGTTGAAAATTATCGCCCTATATCCATCCTTCCAGTAATTTCCATGATTTTTGAAAAAATCATTCACAAATGTCTTCTCTCTTTCACTCTGCCATACATCTCCTCTGAACAGCATGGTTTTTTTATCTGGGAGTTCTTGCTTAACAAATTTATCTGTTTTACATTATAATATTGCTGAAGCTTTTGAAAAATCATCTCAACTGGATGTTTGTTACATAGATTTAGCAAAAGCTTTCGATACTGTGAATCATGATCTTCTTTACAGTGTCTTTCATCATTTCAACATTCATGGATCTTTTCTCTCCCTAATTACTAGTTTCTTACACTCCCACACGCAAAGAGTTGTAATATATGGTTTTTTCATCTCTTTCCTCTGTAACATCTGGTATACCACAAGGAAGTGTTCTTGGACCTTTAATCTTCACACTTTACATTGATGACTTATTGTTAGTTAATACTATCAAAAGTCATAAGTGTAACGTCCCCCATTATGCAGACGACTGTAAGGTTTTCAAGCAAATTAATAATTCGTACGATGGCGACTGTAAAATTGTCTTTGAAACTTTCCGACTGGTGTCAAATATGGAAATTAACTCCAAGTCCCAATAAATGTACTGTCCTCTCTTTTACTTTGCGAAATAAGCCTATCTCTACTTCCTATTCTCTTGGTGATATTCCTATCCTAAATGTCTTTTCTCAAAAAGATCTTGGTGTAACTTTTGATGCAAAATTATCTTTCTCTCTTCACAATGATAAAACCACATCTAAGGCTGTCTATTCTAACACTAACACGAAGATTATCATTAGTAGCCACATCAGCGCAAGCATTGAGAACCCCACCAGGACTGGACTGGATTTGAAACAAAGGTGTTCCTCAGCGAATTGTGTGGAAATTACAATTTTTTACCACAACTTCACAGGACCAAATTACGAATTTTTTCTAAATACTGGTGCATTCTGCTGATTCGAAAAGAAGCATAGTCTCCCTTTGCAATCAAATTGAAAACAGTTAAGTCAGTAATTCCCATAGAATGCAGGTATTTCTCTAGGTCTTCTTGTTTGGTGTCGTGATGAAGATGCCAAACATGCAAGCGGCACTGCCTAGCATAGGGCTTCAAGGGACACTTAGAATTCATGTCAACATTGCCAATGGTAACGTCAGAGGGTATGGCCTTGGGATGGCGGCATTTATTGCAGTGGATAGTAATGAAACTGTCATTGTCAGAGGAGGGATGCTCAGACACATTTTCAGGGAGATCGTAGGGAACTTCACTCTCAGAATGGGGGTAGAGCCCACTAGGAACAACATTTTCTTCGGAATTGGATTGAGGAATGGAGAGCAGACCATAAGTGGTGGCACGGTTTGAGCATGGAAGAAGGAGAATAGGAAGCGCAGCTTTGACCTTTTTCCGAATACCTATAGGTGTCTCCTGTGGTTGTGCCTGCAGTGATCCTATTAGTCAACTGGTTTGATGAAAATACCCCTTCCCCAGTACAGTACAGTAGTGCTGGAAATAGAGCGGTTGTTCCTGGAGCGGATGTTTGGCACACTTTCAATCGGAGCCTCCAGTTGTTTGTGATTGATCTATGGTGCGGTAATTTAAAATCCTCTTAACTGTGCCGTCCACTGGGTAGTGGCACAGACATGTGTCTGCTGGAAGATGTTAGCTACTGCGGTTTCAAATATAATCGACTGCACTTCTATTTTCAGTTTCATTGCTGCTTGCTTCCATCCTTTTCATGTTTTGTTTTTAATTATTGATTGATTTTCAAGTAAATTAATTTTTCATAACTGATTTTATTTATTGCTAATTAACAGGAACAAATTTGGTTAAATGTTGCCCTTTACATGGTCTTATTTTGTGCCAATTAACAGTAACCATTTTTGGTGTAAAAATAACCCATGACACATCAGTCTTATTTGATAACATTTGACAGCAACACTTGTTGGTAAATATCACCCATAACATCAGTCTCATTTATTAACCCTCAAGCGGGCGCACGCCAGAGGGTTAACAAGTAACAAAAATGAAAAAATTCATATAAAATAATGTTTATTTCCATTAAGGAAAATTAACTTATTGGCTGTTTCTGGAGCCAGGGTGTTTTGCCAATCTGTGATGATCTGGCCAGTGGTTGAGAAAACTCTTTTGGCTGCCACAGATGTAGCTGGCATGCCAAGATACCATTGGGCTACATCACTGAGTCCATTCGTTCTATTTTCGTGGAGTCAGTACGTCACAGTGTCTTTCGTCTTAGGTTGAGGTGATTTTTAGATGCACTAACACACATCGTTGTGGCAGTGGACACCCTCGGGTGCTGAGAAACCTTTTCGGAAAGAAAACTCAGAAATTCACCCCCAAAATTACTGGATCCTGCAACAGGTTCTGAAGGTTGGTGAGCCACAGCGTTTCTAGCATCCTGCTTATATAAAAAACCTGTTATTTTGGATTTTGCCTGCTTCCTCGTCCCATTCAGGCACCCGAAACACCTTCCTTTTGAAGTGGGGATCCAAAAATGATGCCAATCTTGGAACCTTGCGCATTTCATATGGAAAAAGCCATCTACGGCTTTCAAAATTTGAATAGTGTTTTCCTGCATCTGTCATTAAAGTTTCTTGGAGTTTTGTCAGCTCCAACAATAGTCCATGCACCAGGAGGATAATTTGTGAACATGTAATGTACCTCTCCGGACAGGACAGTTGTCATAGTCTCGAAAGGGATGGTGATCTCGACTATTTCTTGTGAAATTCGCCATTTCCACTGAAGTCATAAATAGTCGCAATTATTACTTATCCTTGATCAGATATCATCTGTACTTCGGAACAAAGCCTATATAACTGTGGGTAGGTAATAGTGTACCTGTGAGTGCTCGTGGTGCATTCAAAAGGTTTGATTGAGCAAGGAGCAGCTTGTCTTGAACTTCCAGCAAGTGCTGAACCATCGCTAGTTTGCTGTTCCATCTGGTCACAACTTGTTGCACCAAACGCAACCTGGGCTTTCCAGCAGCATTTTGAAAGCTCACCAATTTTTCGTTAGCGATGTTGCTTGCCTACAATAAATAATTTATGGCATTATTAGTAAGAAGTAATATTTCCTATAAATGTGACATAGGTAGTAAAATATCATTTTTATATACTTGAAAAATGTGACGATATTTGAATAATGGTCCAATATTTCAGCTAATATGACTTTCTGACAGCGTTTCCCAGGACAAGGTTTAACATGTGTGCCACACGTGGGATATGCCGAATGGAAAGGATTTTCATGGCTGCGACCATGTTTGCAGCTTTGTCAGTGACAATGACCGTTACTCTGCCGGTGATCCATCACTTTGCCATTATTACCTTTAATTTTTCCAGGCAATGGTTTTGACCCGCGCCAGGTCGGCGGACAACACATCTTTAACGCTGTTATAAGATTGTTCCAAAATATCCAGCAGAGTGATGGAAACCAATTAACAAATATTCAATTTTCCACTTTGCTGCTCGAAAAATTGTCTATGAAAACGTATTTGCACCTCGCAATAACAATTTTTGTAGACTAACAGTTGATTTAGCATTATAGAGGAAACTTAATTTAATAAAAATTACCTTCTTTACCGTGCGGCGACTCGGTAGCGAGTAACGAGGATTCAAGGCCGAACGCCTGAAATGCCTCGTTTTCGACGATTGAAAATGCTTGCATATCCACAACAATGAACCTCGTTAAGGCTTCATTGATTTTCTTCTTTTCCGAGATCTCCTGACCATACAACATAACAGCGTTATCATTAACACCTTGAGCGTTTTCAAGCTGATCTTTGAGAAGTCGCCTAAGGTGGTCTAGAAGATTTGAAGTACCTCCACCCGTGGAATAGGACCGTCCACACAAATTACATTTCGCCTACTTGCAGTTTTCCTCGCTTTCAAAGAATTCCAAAACCTCCGATTTTCTTTTCGTTATAATCGACATCTCATTAGTCAGTGAACGGCGACTCGCTACGTTTGAATGTAGCGCGTCACTCTACCAGCCCCGTTTTATACCTTCGCGAGTATAGTCTAGAACAGTGTTTCACAAACTTGAAACATTCGCGTATCCATTTCGGTACTTCGGCCTTATCGGCGTGCCCCCCCCCCCCCTCCCCCTCTTCCAGTGCCGTAATCATATCTAGTAGTTTTTTTTAAATTCTACACCTGAGTACACATTATGTACAAAAAATAATTTAAGAAAAGTACAGAAGTTTATGAACTTCATTAATATTGTCAGTTAAATGTAGTGTAACAATCATTAAATTCAAATTCACATTTATTTACAAATGAAAAAGTTATTCAATGCGAGGATTAAAACGGCTTTGTCCGACAGCCGCTGATGTACATTCGTTTATACAAGTGCCCCCAGATGTCGCCGAACGCGTCATATTGGTTGCTAATAATGTAAACCTGTATATTTATAAGTAATTCTACGTCTACACCATTCTTATCCCCTGATTATTAATAATTGTCTGCCTCGTACCCCTTGAAATCTTTCGCGTACCACACTTTGGGAAACTGGTTTAGAACATTCGCGAACCTCGGGTTACCCCTCCATCCACCGCCGATAGTAACCGGAGGAGGCTGTGATGGCATTCTCCGATCCGCTCAGCGGAGAAACGCCTTCTGTTCCCAGCACTAGAATACAGGTACAGTTTAGACATACTAGAGCAGCTTCAACCTTGTCAAGGCGCGTTCGAAATTCAAGGAGGGTCCTCTGAATCACATTTTCGTCACGTAGAGGACTACTGGGGGAAGGAAACATAAGCCTTTCGGCAGTGTAAATTCTACAAGTTCATATTATTGAAATATTTGCGCAGATCTCCTCATATTCCACTTTGGAGATACCGCTACACTTTATGTGACTATTCGAACTAGGGTTACCACACGTCCTACTTTCGGTATGACAGTCCTACATTGATGTTTAAATGTCCTACTTTTACACATTGGAATCATAAAATGTAATGGTGATATCATTATATATAGACGTTTCTTACAGAGGAGGAGGAGGATACTAATGTTTAGGCACTTCCAGATGAGCTGGAGATTCGAAATTTTTTTCTTAGGTAGCATTTTGTGCAAACCCGACTAGAAAAAAACGAAAATCTTGAAAAAGTGCAGTAATGCGGCCGCTAAAAATTCGCAATTGTTTAAACAAAATTTCAAGGTTTATATATTTCCAAATGCGCTACGTAGCTGAAATTATTTTTAGTGGTAGTATTTGTAAAAAAAACGAAATAGGGATTATACAAATTTTGATATTTTAATTTGTTTGGCAGTTAAAAATACTTAAAGTTTAAACAAATAGATAACTGTTCAGGTACTACGGAATAAGCTAGGAAGCTGAAATTTTCTAGTTATTTACAGAGCAAATAAACATTTGAATATTTCTATAAATATATTTCGGCGGCCGTTAAATATGTTTAAATTTTAAACAATTAGAAAAATATTATTTCACTTCTAGAAATGCTACAAATTTAAAATTTCGCAGAAGTGTGTAGCATTAGTACTCCATAGTAGAGAATGTATAAATTCTTAAAATTGCAATGTTTGGGGATTGTTTTAATCTATTATTTTTACGTAAGGAATAAACGAAAATCGCTGGGGAGATGAAATCTTTAGAATGAAAAAAATATTTGTAATGATGAAATATCTATTTGAAAAATGAATGTTTTTTGAAGTTGAGATGATATGATTGCAGAATGCAAGCACCTTCTACTAGTTATTAATATGTCAATCCAACTACAGATTAATTTTGTCCAAATTATACTGTAATCACGTAAGACTAGTGGCAAGTTGGCAACCCTACATTATAGCGACTGTCAGCTGTCATGTGATCTGTAGCACGAGTTTTCGAAGTCTATAGTCGATCGTGAGTTGATCTGCGAAATTTGTTTTGAAATTGAACTTTTGAGGTTTTATCTTTCCCTTGGATTTGGACTACAAGGCTTGTAGTTTGAAGTGCTGGGTGAGTAAATAAAGTCATACATAACATAATGTAATATTGTTTATGATTTATGACTTACAACAACAACATAACAAGAACGCATGAAAATTGTATCTATTCACCTAGTGCAGTGTTTTTCAACCGAAAACCAGTCGCGGACCGGCAAAGGTTATAAACATTCCACCAAGGGCCGGTAAAATTTACCGGCGGTTGAGAAACACTGATCTAGTGCGTTGTTAAAACTGCGATTATAAATAATATAATAATAATGTTTGATTTGTTTTAGCTGTAACAATGGAAAATAATATGCCATTTTAATGAAAATTGATTGAAAGATTACGCATGGCTGCAGAAAAAAAATTAATTTGAAGGAAGATGTAAATACTGGATCAAAACATTTTCAATAGATCTTAAAGGTATCTCTGCTGTAAAACAGCATAAACTTAGTGAAAGCCACATGCTAAGAGTAAGAACATCTGCAAGTTCTTCTTTAATTGAAAAATTCGTGACACCAGAAGAATTATGGGTTAATGCAATTGAGATGGCACATATTTATCATACCGTGAAACATAATTTATCTTATAATTCATTAGATTGCTTGTTAAAACTTGTTCCCAAAACGTTACCGAATAATAACAATTCTTACAAAATATCATGTGGGAGAACCAAAGCATTAGACATTAGAAAACTTCATTACAGACGCCAAAAATAAAAATTTATATTTTTCAATAACGATTGATGCATCCAATAAAAAATAGAAAGCTCTTTCCACTAACTATTCAATGTTTTTCAAGAGGTGTTGGCTTACAACGTAAGTTAATATGAATCTGCTGATGGAATGTTTACAAGTATCTGTGAATCTATGAAATATTTTGGTTTTAATTTTTCAAAAGTTTCAGCATTAAGCGCTGACAATTCAAATTTTGCCTGCCATCATTCGCTGTATACAAATTTAAAACCCTTGAATCAAAATATCGTAAAAGCCAACTGCTATTCGCATATTTTGCATAATTGTTTGAGATTTGCTTTGGAAGAATTGAACGTTGATATCGAGAATATTTTGTTAAAAATTAATTCTCACTTGAGTTTATCATCCAAACGACGAGAGACTTTCAAAGATTTTTGCGAATTCATGAATGTCAACTTTAATGATTTTTCTCAATATGTTGTAACTCGCTGGTTATCATTACAACCATGCAAAGAGAGACTGTTACGAGAATGGCCAGGTTTACAATCCTATTTCCTCAGTAATGTAACCGATTTGAATGCTACTTTACAAAGGGTATTGCATTTAAAGGACTAAGAAATACCAGTAAAAATTGAAATATATTTATTATTTGCCAATCACATTTTCTTAATTTTTGAAAAACCAATAAAAATATTAGAATATCAACTTATACTATATATTTAAAGAGTTCAAACAGCAACTTACTTCTAGGATTGAGCAAAAATATTTTGGTTATGAAGTGATGAAAAAGATGAAGCAGTTAAATAATTATGAGAAGCAGAAAATTGAAAAGGAATTTTAAATTTTTTTCGAATTATCTATATCTTACATCGAAAAAAGATTCGATTTTAATCAGGAATCTATGATAGCAAAATTCAAAATAGATGAAGCGTTAATTAAACTACCGAGTTTTGCCTATTGTGCAGAAATTGCAGAACTGTTAAATATTCCTGCATTAAACATGGACAGGCTTTTTGAGGAAATTGTATTTATCAACGAAAATTTAAAACATTTCGCGAACACGTCTGATTGGCAAAAAAACTGTACATCTCCTGACAGATGGCATATTATTTTTTAAATGTACCACCAGAAAATACTGATATTATATTTTAAATTTTGTCGTATATTTTAAGTATGCCAAATTCATCGTTGTTTATAGAACGCGTATCTTCTATAATGAATAACAAATGGACTGAATACAGACACAGACGTTCTGTATAACTTATTAAAGCAGAATTACTTATAACTGTAAATTCCCAAGAAAATTGCTTAAATTATTTTGAAACATAAATACCGATGAAACCTTGTTAAAATGGGCCAAGAGTAACCAAAAATATAAGTTTAGGCACTAAGAATTGTTACTTAACATTTATTTATCATTGTACATAGCTTTAATTGTAAAGATGTTAATGTTAATATATATATATATTAATTTTCAATAAAATAAAACGTATACTTTGTGACTTTTTTAGTTTATAACTGTCCTACTTTATACTTGTCGTGGCAACCCCAATTCAAACCACAAATACCGCAACTAATTGTAAGACACGAAGACTCGGTAGAAAGCTTAATTTTGCAAGAGGAACAGAAGCTACCATACCGGCGGCCATCTTGAAAAATAATTGTTTTTATTAAAAAAATCTTGAATTAAATAATAGTGATGTTTACTTATAGTAAACTTAAAGAGACAAGGTTTTGGCAACACATGCCATCTGTTTTTTAAAGAACACCAATGAACTTTCTTTACTATTATTTCAACTTTTTTTAGAACAATTTTTGTGGGGACTCTTTCTTAAGTGCCTGACAACTTCAGAAGCTGGCAACGCTAACAAAATAGTTAACTGAATTCGCGTTAAAGTAAGGCTAGGCTGAAATAAATTAACATCTCTGAATAAATACACAAAGAAATTGAAAGACAGCGCAATAATGTAACTTCAATAGGTTGAACCTAAAACAGAGGACACACTCAAAAAAAGAGAGGACAAAGTTTTGAGACAAAAAAGAGGACGTCTGGTCACCCTACCTTTTGCCGCTTTATTTTCGAAATGTTGGAGTGAATTTTAATGACTTTTTTCATCTCGGTATCGTATACGATTCGATCCTATCGTATATAACTTCGCACAAATATCTATCGATCGCCGAACTAGCGCTCCTAGCGCCTTGAACCGTGTAGCAGGAACACATCAAAAACTTGTTCGCTAGTTCATTTGTTTTATACCTCTAATTGTGGTCACATCTCTTACATTTGTTTCTTTGTCGACTTGGATCGGTCAAGATAATCATCTGGAAGAAATGGCAGCAATCTCTGGTAGATTATTGAACGTTTCTCGTCGCAATGTATTATACACCTCTTTGAGATGTGCTAGTAAAGGTGAGTTGAGCCTAAAAATAGTAAATAAGGTATCGGACTTTTTTTGACGAAGTTGCGTTTTTATAGTTAGAATCTTATTAATTCCATCCTTTGTTATAGCTATGGCTGATCCTTTAGAACATGCCACAGGATTGGAAAAAAAAGAGTTGTTGGCAAAAGCTGCGGGAAATGATGTACGTTTTGATATATATCATCCTATAATTTGAAATGAAAATCTTGGATCTGACAAGAATATAATTTTTATTGCAGAATCCTTTTGACATGAAAGTTTTTAAACGAGGACCTGGAACGAAGGAGTGCCCAACCCTTGTTCCTTCTGCTTTCGAATCGAGAATTATTGGTTGCATATGTGAAGAGGACTCGTCGTCAGTTTGCTGGATGTGGCTTTATCAGGGAGAACCAAAAAGATGTGGTTGCGGATATTGGTTTAAACTTGAACAGAAGAAACCTCTGTAGATGGCTTAGTTAAAATTATCTTATGTAAATCAAATTACTTAGTATTAAATCCCTTTAGATTTTATGCTTTATGTTTTAATGTAAAAAATGAATTAATAAAATTGTTGCTCTACTAAGCGTTCTTTTCATTTTGTGAGATATTCGAAGGTATAAGATAACACTAAAGAAAATTTGAGGATTAACGTATGGGAATTTACTAAGCTTGGACTGATGAGATATCGATCAACCTAGAAAATTACAAAATACATTCAAGCATTTGTGCAAAGGAAAATCGAGGATGTAAGACTTCGATATGAAGGTAACGATACGATGGTGGAACATATGAAATCGGATTAATCGATTCTATATTGTTTCACGAAGTTGAACTGATGAAGGTAAGAAATGGTAAGTGGATATATGAATCAACGAGTGCGTTACTCTTTTATCTGTATTAAATTTACCGCTTGTATTCACTTGATAGTCATTGATTTGGACTTTTTGTTGGGTAAATGTGAATATCATGTTTCATTATTCCACCTGAGTGCAGTGTTATACAATTTGTATTAAGTAACACGGTTTATCTATTTAAATCGGTAATTTATTTTTGTGTTTTACACAAGCGTTGAAATGGAATTTAATAATCGCATCCCTTTTTGTGTGTGAACGTAAGGTTTAATATTTTTAATTGTTTATACCATTTCAGCCGATGACGCCCCAACTTTCACCAGTGGATGAGCAGGACAAGCTTCTCGATGAAGCGCTTAGTTTGGTCAAATCGCAAGCCTTTCAAATGAAACGACAGTTGGACAAAGGCAGGCTGATGGACGGACTTAAGCATGCATCTACAATGCTGGGAGAATTACGTACATCGTTGCTTTCACCAAAAAGTTACTATGAACTCTGTATCCTTTGTGATTATCTGGAGGAACATAGCTTTGCACTTGATTTATAATTTAATCTAGCATTTATATTTAATCCGTATAATTTAAAGGCAGTAATCTAAACTGATGTTAACCAACTGTGGAATTACAAAATGCAACGTATATTTTTTCCGTGTTTAGTTAACATTCTTCATTTCGGAGCCATTGAAAGCAGAATTTAAATTAAACTTAAAGTCATCTGACAATTTTCTCAGATTTGCTTTTGATGTAATGGTGTCTGTAACTGATCAAAAAAGTTTATAAATTTTAATCAAAATGAACAAAATTAATGTTTGCTGAGAACAGAATGATCTGGTAATACAATGGGTCGAGTGAATAAAAATTACGCCAAGTCTTAAATTTTACGGAGGAAAACTTTGCTACTCTTCCCTCACTTGTTTTTGTTTACATTTTAAGTTTTACAGTTGAATTTCAAACTAAAAACCTAAATATATTGGGTAATATTTTTAAAAAAGTTAATTAATAATTTTTTAACTATTTCTTTTGTAACTGAATTCGATAATATCACAAATCATGGGTGCATTTTTATTAAATTTGTTATAGTAATTTTATCCTTTCATTTGCTTTTATAGTGATTTTGGAGGCCACAAATTTTACTGTCTTACATTCAGTCGTGCATTGTATGTAGTAATCTTCCTCGACTCCTATTTGAAATCCGGGATCACTCAAGTACCTTAAAAAAATTTCTTTCTTCTGTTTGGAAGACAGTGCTCCGCCATCTTTCTCTTGATATTCTCTGAGTAACATTTGAATGAAATATACTTAACATTTTCTTCAGAGGAATGGTATAAATTTTTATAACCGTTGGTTGTTGAAACTTTTCACTTATTTTTTAACCTTTCATGTCACCATAAACTGCCATATTTATATTTAGGATCAATTATCATGAAAATAGAGTATTTAGAAATATCTTAGCAAGCCCTTTACCTCACTTTAAAAAGTTTAAGCATATGCTTAAAGCATTAAGCAAAAGCTCCGTTTTATTCACACAATTTTAAGCAAATCCTTAGGAAAAATCCTAAAAATAAGCAAATGCTTATTCTTTCTAGCAAAAGCAAATGCTATTTTTTTATTCACCCCAAATCAAGCATTTGTTTAAAAAGTGATATAAATCTTAAGCATTTGCTTATTTTTTATTCATTCGTTCCAATCAATTAAGGTGATAATTTTAGTTATTTCCGTATTTACATGCTCAATGCCTTGATTAATAATTATCCTCCTTACGTATTGAATTATTGCTATAGTTGTATTTTACTGATCGTTAGATGTACCTTGTTGAAAAGAGTTTGGTAATTTTTACTGTTACTGGTGGAGCACTCATTGATCTACAGCTTTTTTGTAAAAATAGGTAAACTTACCTAAAATAGGGTATTAGGAAAATAAAATAGCATATAATTAGCCCAAAAATATTTCAAATGTGAAATAAATATGCGATGTTCTAATTGTATACCACAGTGAATAACATTATTTAAGTTATCATTGCCATTACTGGGGCTGGCCAAGTACTTTTGAGGGCCCGGATGCAAGCAAGTTTTTGGGGGCCCCCTATGTCAAAAGAAACCTGCCATTTTTTACACATCTTTGTTACAGCTTAGAGATAACTTGTACTTTCAGAGGTGTTTAAAAAATATTGCTTTGAATAAAAAATATAAGTATATTAATAAAAACAATTACATTTTAATTAATAATTATTACATATTGGATTTCTGTAATGCCATATTCTCAATAACATCAAAAAAATCACATTATTTAACAATATCTTTTTCAATGTTTAAAGGCTCATTATACACTTAGGCGAAGATGGTTTTTAATAATTTTTAATTTACTAAAAGATCGCCCTGCACTTGCCACCGTTATGGACAAAGTCAAAAATAACCTAAATACGGTCATAACATTGGGTAATATTTCACTAAAATTATTAGGTAATATAAATTCTAAAATCTCCTGTGCAGAATTACATTATTTTCATTTGATATTACAGTAAAACCCCTATTTAACGAATCGCTGGGGGATTAGAATATATTTCACTAAATCGAGGTTTTCATTAAATGGAGGTTTTCAATTAAAATGAGTTAAATTTATCTTTATTGCTTGTGTATTAGTTCCATTATACAATACCAGAATAAGGCCACTGAAAATGGTCTCTATAATAAAAATCCATTTTTCAATTTTGTATGCACAATACTTATATTAATACTTTTAAAATAAACATTTATAAAAAAATTCCAGTGACAAACAAGCCTTATTGCCATTGAATATGAAAATTTCTGTAATGAATCATTCATATGATTACAAAAAATAATTTCAAAATTTTCAAAGTATTTTCAAAATTGACATAAATCTTGAAACAATTTTTCATCTCTCCTTTAAAAAGCTTCATCATACAACATTAAATAGAAAATATTAAAATATATTTGGAATTTCACAAAAAATATCAAAATTATTCAAAAACCAAGCATACATAGCTACAAGAAAATTATTTATTAAAATATTCCAGCAAACTTGTTTGCTTCTTCTGGCAGGTGCTCTGAACATTCAGAACTTCTCGCTCCAAAGAATTTACTTTTGATATAGTAGTGCTGTTCACATCAAAAGAAGTTGAATATCTTCGCACCACTTCAAGTGCCTGAACCGCTTCACCAAGTGTGGGAACTGATTCTTCTTCTTGTACTGCCTCTTCTTCTACTACTGCCTCTTCTTCCTCTGCCTCTTTGGTATTACATATTTCTTCCACGTCTTGTGGAGGACCAGACGTACTCTCAAGATCATCACACCGGACAAACTCTTCAAAATTTGTGTCCATGTCAGGTGCAATTTTCAACCAATTTTCGTGGTCAATCACATCGATATCTTCATCAATTTCCATAGCATTGTTGCAATTGAACGCAGCCTTATGAAAACAGTTTGATATTGTTTGAGGTGTAACTGAATTCCATGCAGCTGTTACCATATGCAAACCCTGAAGGACGCTCAGTATCAAATGTTTATTCATCTCAATGTAGGATACTGCTTTCTGCACCAAAGCCTTCCTGTACTTTGCTTTCATGGAGTGAATAATGCCCAAGTCAAGTGGCTGCAGATGGCTAGTACAATTAGCTGGAAAAAACACCACTTTAATATTGCGAAGAAAATCAGTATCTGGAGGGTGGGCCGAACATTTATCAATAAATAGAAGAATTTTTCTATTTGCACCACCCATCTTTGCATCTAATGATTTCAAAAATGTTTTAAATATATCCGTTGTCATCCATGCATTTTTATGCATATTTACATGGCAATGCCTGTACATTTTTAAAACACCTAGGCTTGGCAAATTTACCTATTATTAGAGGCGTCAACTTTTCACTGCCATCTGAATTTGCACATAAAAGTGCAGTTATCCTATATTTACTTCTCTTTCCACCATGGCACTTGTCTCCTCTAGTAGCAAGAGTTTTTGATGGAAGAAGGTTGAAAAAAATGCGTTTCATCTGCATTAAAAATATCATTGGGCTTATAGCCTTCTAAATACCTTACCAATGTTACACTCTTCCAGTAGTCAACAGCTCCTTCATCAACACTAGCACTTTCGCCACAAACACTTTTATATTCAAGTCCATGGCGCTTCTTAAATCTGTCCAGCCATCCATTGGAACCCTTAAAGTTTTCTATTCTAAGCCTAGTTGCTACCCTAATTGCTTTCTCCTTCAACAGTACACCATTGATTGGGAGGTTGGCGGAGCGCATTCCCTCAAACCACTCGATCAATATCTTCTCCATTTCATCATATGGTGATGATTTGATATTTTTTCTTTTGATGGCTTTACCCCACATTTCACTTCTTTGTCAAGTATTAATTGTTTATTCTTCATTATACAAAACAATGAAGACGGTGCAAGATTAAATTTGCGTGCAATTTCTATCGCAGGCATGCTTGTGTTCTTTTCCACTTCTTGAATGATTTTCACTTTTTCCGTAATTGTCAGCTTCTTCCTTTTACTAGTAGCCATTATTAAGGAATAAAAATAAAAATAGCAGAAAGAATATTTTTCACAATTGCTTCAGATTTACACAGTGATCGCCGAACAGGCAGGCAGCACAACGAAGAGTTGTACTGCTAGATAAGGTAGACGGAGAGGGGACATGCATTATGTCATCGGGATCGGAGTAATCAGCTGACATGTCTCACAAGGGAAGCCCCCAAGGTGTGACACTCGTATCGGAATTCGACTTTGCAGAATGAAATTATATGCAAAATAACGGACTCCTATTTCTACCTAGGTGCCAACTCGACGTCGTTTACGAGAAAATGCCCTTTGAAAATCGCGATCCGAGAGTCATCAAAATAAGAACTTTAAATCATGATCAATACATGACGAAATGGTAAAGCAAATGGGTGATCCGTAAAATTATGTTCGTTAAGAATTACGGTGAAGAATTACGATGAAGAAAATAGTGATTATAATGCATTGAATACATTTTTTAAATGGTTTGCATGTTTTATCGATGATATGCTGGAAATTGTGAACAAATTTAAAAAACCAGAGAAAAAAATATTGGTCCCTTCGGGAATCGAACCCCGGCAAAAATATTTGAAATCCAACTCGTTTCCCCTAGACCAACAGTCCAAGAAAATTAGGAAAGGACTTTTAACGTTCTTATTTCGATGACTCTCGGATCGTGATTTTCAAAGGGCATTTTCTCGTAAACGACGTCGAGTATATAGCACACTATGACAACAGGTAACTGAGCGTGATACCAGAAATGAGGAACATACGAGCAGGATTCATTACATTGTAGGATTTACGGTTTCCTTGCGGCTGCTACCGTCTTAGCAGACAATGTAGCCACTTGCGCGTGATGAGCCATTCACAATGTTTTGTGCGTATATCGTAATTTTTACGTACAATATGTTTCTTTTGTGATTTCTTTTTGCTCATGAAAAAGTTTACTAAATGCGGGAAGCGTCAAATAAAAATTGAAGTACATGTACATAATATTTTTTCACTAAATCGGGTTTCACTAAATGCGGGGAAATAATACATTGTTTATATGGAGCTATTGTCGGAACCTGAAAAAATCTTCACTAAATCAGGGATATCACTAAATGCGGGAACATTAAATCGGGGTTTTACTGTAAATCTTTTAGTATGACTATTTCATCACTAAGTTCAAATCTCTTAATCCAGCACTGCTTACAAATTATTATAAAGTAACTATAATGAAAATTAATTTAATAAAAAAGCAAAAATTTGTTTAAAGATGTAAATATATTATTTATACTCATCATTTGGGGGCCCCTAAGAATAGGGGGCCCGGATGCCTTGCATCCGCTGCACCCTCCACTTGACAAGCTCTGGCCATTACAAGAAAGTGTTGAAGTTCCCAACAAACTTTATATAAGAAATAGCAGTATTACTTGTTTTTTGTGTGAATATGTAGTTTTTAACCACCTTCAGTTTGATTGGAAGTGGATTTTCATAATCATTGTAGGAATGAACTATTTGGCTCTACTTGCAAACACAGGTGTAATGCCCAGCAGCTTTTGTATCGAATTCTTTTATCATATCTCTGATAGTTTTGAAGTCTTTTGTGCAAAAGTTATTCGGGGTTAGTCTTTTATTAGGTATTCTCTCCCTACCTCCCCCAAAAATTGCACATAGTCTTTTATGAGGTATTCTCTCTCTACCTCCCCCAAAAACTTCAGTCTTTTATGAGGTGTTCTCTCCCTTCCTCCCCCACAAACTGCACATTAGCCGATAAAAAAAAGTGCCAAACATTTGTTAACCCTCAAAACCCTGGCAAAGCTTCGTCGAAATCAGAGAGTGCAGCACCTCGTAGACCTTTGTAAGTTCGTACATGCTTGCAAGGTAAAATTGTCATTACAGATGACTATTTTTCTAAAATTAACAGAGCTCTGTAAAAGTTGAAACTATCCTAAAGTCTGGACGAAATTATTTTGGGATTGACACTTTGGGCTAGAGGAGGGGTGAGGGCTTGGCGGGAAAGACTCTCTTCCCTCACAGGCGAAGGGGAGGGAAGCGCTGCTAGCTTCGCTTCCCTCCCCTCTGCCTTTCCCACCAAGCCTCCACCCTTTCTCTAGTCTGAAATGTCAATCCTAAAGTAATTTCGTCCAGACTGTAGTCAGTAATCTAGGAGATAATAAACCTAAGCAGAGGTGAATTGAGGAAGAACATCAGCCTGGGGCTGTTTGTCTGAACTGGCCATTTGTGTTATATGACATTTTTAAATATCTATATATACTAAGAACCTAAGAAAGTTGGAAAACAAACCGAAGACTGTTGATATAGAATGGGATGAAATTAAAACCAGTATCAAGGATACCTTGGATAAAGAGATTGGAAAACAAGAGAAGAAAACCATAGATCACGAAGGAAATGCTGGAGAAAATGAATGAGAGACGAAAATGGAAAAACATTAACACTGAAGAAGGTAGAGCCAACTATAGGCGTATAAACAATGAGTTGAGAAGGGTAACAGATAAAGCTAGAGAAAATAGGATAAAAGGAAAATGTGATGAAATAGAACAAATGGAGAAGTTAGGACGGTACGATATGATGTACGCTAGAGCACTCGAGTTAGAAGATAAGAAATCTAATGGAATTAATGGTATGGGAATTATGAATACAGATAGGAAGATAGTCTCAGAAACAAAGGATGTAGCACAGGTATGGGAAGAATACATTAAGGAATTATACAGCAAACAGGCAGGAGCAGCAAAAATAGAACTGGAAAATGAGGAAAACATTGAAGAAGACAACTTAGGACCATGTATTATGAAGAGTGAAGTAGAAAAAGCAATAGGGGAACTAGAGAAAGAGAAAGCCACAGGCAGCAATGGAATACTTAACTTTAAGTTAAGTTAACTTAGGACCAAGTATTATGGAGAGAGAAGTAGAAAAAGCGATAGTGGAACAAAAGAAGGGGAAAGCCACGGGCAGCGATGGAATACCTGGTGAGATACTTAAAGTCATAGGATCAGAAGGACTAAAAGCGATCACGAAATTAATTAATAAGATTTACAACACGGGAGAGTGGCCTAAGGATTTCCTAGAAGTAACAATGATCCCTCTATAGAAGAAGCCAAAGGCAATGTAGTGTAAAGATTACAGAACGATAAGCCTTCTGTCACACACATCGAAGATCATCACGAGGATTCTTAATAAAAGGCTGGAGAAGAAGGCAGAAGAAATAATAGGGGAGGATCAATTCGGTTTCAGAAAAGGACGAGGAACTAGAGATGCTATAGGAGTAGTTAGAATCATATCAGAAAGGGCAATAGAGTACAGTCAAGATATCTGCGGATGTTTCGTAGACTGGCAGAAGGCCTTTGATAGAGTAAATTGGGTAATGTTGATGAAGATATTAAAGAATATAGGCGTAGACTGGAAAGACAGGAGACTGATTAGAAATCTATATGAGAATCAAGTTGTAAAGGTCAGGTTTGAGAATGCGGACACCTGCGGAATAAATATCGGTAGAGGAGTAAGACAAGGCTGCTGCCTATTGCCAACCCTATTCAATATATATGGAGAAAGTCTAATGCAAGAAGCTTTAGAAGGCACAGGAGATTTGAAAATTGGAGAAAGGATTATAAGAACAGTAAAATATGCAAGTGATCAAGTACTACTAGCAAGAAAGGAAGAGGAGCTACAAAAAATGATAAATAGACTAGTGATAACAGGTAGAAAATACGGTATGGAAATAAATACAGAAAAATCCAAGGTCATTCGAATATCGGGTAAAAAAGAGAATCTGAACATAACTATTGGGGGAAAGCCATTAGAACAAGTTTCAGAATATAAATACCTTGGAAGTATCATGACACGAGAGGTAAAATGTACAGATGAGATCAGAACTAGAATAGGAAAAGCAAAAGCGGCTTTCAGGAGAAAAAAACAACTACTTACAGGGAATATAAGGGAAGATATCCGCAAGAAGTTGATAAAATGCTACGTATGGAGTATAGCATTGTATGGGGCAGAAACATGGGCGCTAAGGAAAAATGACATCAAATACTTGGAAAGCTTTGAAATGTGGACTTGGAGGGGAATGCTGAAGATAAAATGGACAGATAGGATGAAAAAGGATGAAGTGCTACGAAGAATAGGAGAGAGGGGAATGATTATACAGACTATCAGAAAGAGGAAGGCTAACTGGGTTGGACATTACCTGAGGAGAGAGAGTATGATTAAAGGCGTGTTAGAAGGAAAACTAGATGGGAAAAGGGAAAGAGGTAGGAAAAGGTTTCAGCTGATAGACGATTTGAAAGGGAAAGAGAGTTATCAAGATATAAAGAGGACAATGGAAAATAGGAGTATATGGAGAACCAGGTTTAACCAAGAATAATCACGGACCTGTCTACGGACATACTACCTATGATGATGATATACTCGCAGACAAAATTCAAAACATTATTCATATAGGAATTAACATTATTGTTTTTCCATGTCGTGACATATATATTTCAACAAATTTTTTTATACATTTTAAATTGCTACTTTTAGCGTAAATGTGAATGGCCCATTGGGGCCTGCCAGATAGGTTGTTCTGCCCTTGAACCTGAGGATGTTAAAATTTTAAAAAATCTTGTATTGGAATAAATGTGAAATTTTTTTAATTAAAAATTATTTCTTGAAGTTATTGGGGAGAGAAGTTTAGGATTGTTTTTTTTAAGCTTATGGATGTGAATTATGGGTAATTTAGTTGAACTTTGCCTAATTTATCACATTCTTTATCCCTTTGAGGTAACACTAAGTTAGTATATGGAGTGTTTATTAAATAAGTAGATAGGTTTTTAAAAAATTTGACTGATGCATTTGTATTATGTTATAGTTTGGGTTTTTTGTTAACCAGATTAATTAAAGTTTGCACTTTCCTCAACTTTTATTAGATATGGCTATAACTGATGAATTAAGGCACTTGGAGTTATATCTACTGGATGAATTTCAAAAAGGGCGCAAAGTTGCAGATCTTTATGAATTAGTTCAGTATGCTGGAAATATTGTTCCACGTTTGTAAGTAAGAGATAATGTTTCCTTTTTTCATCATTCCATATATTTTGCATTTTAGTACTTGGTGTGCCATTCCTGAGTTTAATCATGTTTTCTGAATTAGGTAACCTATGTTTGCTCAATCTTAGTGTTAACTCAATCAGGCCCAGCTGCTGATACATTTTCCAATAAAATCCTTTTTATCTCATGCCCGAGTCTTCATGCTAATTGCCGAGTTTATAATATTCAATTTTTGCAGCCATAAATTCCTTCAATTTCTTTAAAATATCTACTATTTATTTTGCATTCTGGTATTGAAGGCGAGTTTTTTATTGATAAAAGTGATGAAGAATATGCAAATGGAGATATGTATTAGTGAATGCACTCCCTTTTTGAACTTCACATGCTAGCGGTTTGCAAATTGGATCTCACAACACAATCTTTTATGACCGTTACTTCTGTTTCGCGCTGATTATTTGCATTCCGCGTTATGTGTTTGTGATGCCAACAATAGTGAACTCCCTCTACTTTTTCGTTTTGAAGTTCAGTTTAAACTTGGGCGCTTAGGAAAAGGACTTATTATTATTATTATTATTATTATTATTATAGTATATTGAAAATGCTCATTATTAGCAGTTTTCGAAGTAAATAAACGTGATAACTCTCAACTTAAATATTTTGTAGCTTAGTTTGAACTTCACTACCTATGTCGCTATTTTCGATGATGAAACTTTAGTTGAAAAATTTAAAGAAATGCCATAATTCTGGAATGTAAGGTTTTAATTTGCTATTATCTTTGTATTTTGAATGTAATATAGAGAAAGGTTGTTTTGTTTTGTTAAGTTTTCTTCCTTGTGTGTGTATGTCCCCTACAAACAACTTTTGAACCAATGGACCGATTTTAATGAAACTTGGTATGAGGCTCGTGCTGCTAAAGCCCACCTCCAGGCTTTATTTTATTTGATAAAGATTGAAGTTCTGGGTTTGATTCCAGGAACTTTTTTTCCCTATTTGTTTTACATTGGAAATCTCCAATCCATCGTGCAGAGATGTTTTCTTTAATACATTCAACTATCTTAAAATTGTGATATCGGAGCAAGGTTTGTACTTTTCTAAGGGGAAAAGAATGTAAATTCTAATTATTATCGCAGAATTTTGATAATTGATTGTATTTTCTTGAATTTCTTCTGAAACAGCGTTTTTGCATTTTAAATCACATTTTATCGGATTGTTGCCATGGAGATGATTATTACTGAACTTGGCTTCAGCATAGACGAGTGAACAAATGGCTTATTTTCTTTTCTGCTTGGCTACTCTTCAGCAATGAACAGTTGGTCCAGACATATTTGGGAATAAACATTAACATTTATTAAATTCATTTATTTAAAAAAATACATGCTAAATATGTCAGAAAGTGATGTTGACATTGTTTTTAGTATTTTAAACCTGATAATGCTCTATTAATTTGTTTTCCAATTTTTTCTATCATTGATAAACTATGAATTGCAAGTGGTAATTATGGTATGAGAATTCCTTGGAATGACTAACACATACTGAAACATTTCCTGTCTACATAAGTAATCAATTTGGGATGTCAAGTTTGGGAAACCAGCCTGTATTAGTCCTGGTTTGGACTATTTGTTATTTTTTGTGACGTATTTTGAACAATTAAAAGATGTTCTCAATTTCTTAGGCTAAGTTTTGATTTTCTGTTACGCATTTCAAACATAATTAATAAAAGAAATGTTATCACTCTATAATGCTAGTGTTATTTTTGCGGATTGGAAATGTTTGTGGCAGAATCCAAGAGAGCATCCATGCGTCACGTGCTCAACATTCCATTTCAGTAGTTCATGATTTTAAATTTAAACATTACCTTGGAATGAATGAAAGGTGATCAAAAATCGCATGTGAAATGTGTTGGAGGTAAACTGCACAATAGCCGAAAGAAGTGTTATCGCTTTGTATTGCAGGTTTTCATTTCCTATTACGCGTTTTGAAGGTGATTAAAAGATTTTTTTCACTTTATGATGCTAGGTTTTCATTTGCTGTTGTTTTCTTTTATTTCCTGTTAAACTTCATTATTTATCATTAAAAAGTGAAATTTTTCGGTTGAATGGGAACTGTACTCTCATTATTGCATTGTCTCTTATGTGAAAATTGGAATTGCACTTACAAGGAGAGTTAGACAACTCGTTTCCGGATGTAACCACCACGGCAAGAATGAACAAAAATAATTGGACACCTATTTTTTTCTAGCTGCCAATGATCATTCCTATGTAAATTATTAACATTTAAAGATCACGAAAACCCTGCCGACTATTTAAATTCCTACGATAACAGCCATGTGACAGGCGGGTTAGCCAAGCACGTTACGGTGCTAGGCTAGATATGTCTTTTGAGCTTGAGGGCCCGGGTTTGATCCTCACCCTTGGAGTTGGAGCTTTTCAAATGTATGTTAATTTAAATGCACTGAGCTCTACTTAACTTTAAAATTTCAGCTTCCTAGCTTGCCCCAAAGTACCTAAACATTTATCTATTAGTTTTAACTTTAAGAATTTTTAACAGCCAAAGAAATTAAAATATCAAAATTTTTATAATTTTTATTTTGTTTTTTTCACAAAATCTACCGGTAAAAAAATTTCAGCCTCATAGCACATTCGATAATACATGAACCTCAAAAATATGTTTAAACAATTGCGAATTTTAAGCGGTTGAATTTTTGAACTTTTTCAAAATTTCCTTTTTTTTCTGTATAATTTTCTACAAAGTGATTTCAAAAACTCGAACCTATAGCATACTAGTAGAAGGTGCTTGCATACTGCAATCATTTAATCGCACGTTGAAAAAAACATTAATATTCAGAGAGATATTTCATCATGAGGAATATTTCCTTAATTCTAAAGATTTCTCCTCTGGACGGGTTTTTGTTTTTTCTTTATGGACAAAAATGGAGTAAAACAATTTACGATTTTTAAAATTTTCGAAATATGGTACTTTTTCCACATTGAGTTAATAATGCCACATATTTCTGCCAAATTTTAAATTTATAGTACATTTAAAAGTGAAATAACATTTATCTAATTGTTTAAATTTAAATAATATATAACAGCCAAAATAATAATTTTATCGATAAATTGAAATGATTATTCGTTTACATAAATTAACCTATAAATAATTTAAAAATTTCAGCTCCCTAACTTGCGGCATAGTGTCTAAGCATCTACCTATTTGTTTAAACTTTAAGAATTTTTAACTGCCAAACAAATCAAAGTATCATAATTTTTATAATACCTATTTCGTTTTTTTTTAAGAATTCTACTTATTAAAAAAATTTCAACTCCGTAGCACATTTGGAAATACATAAACCTTGAAAATTTGTTTAAACAATTGCGAATTTTTAGCGGCCGCATTGTTCCAGTTTTTCAAAATTTTCCTTTTTTCTAGTCGGTTTTGCAAAATATCCTACCTATGACAAAAATTTCGAATCTCCAGCTCATGTGGAAGTGCGTAAACATTAGTATCCTCCTATATCATCCTCCTCTGTAAGAAACGTCTATATATAATGATAGGAGGATACTAATGTTTAGGCACTTCCAGATGAGCTGGAGATTCGAAATTTTTTTCGTATGTAGGATTTTGCGCAAAACCGACTAGAAAAAACGAAAATCTTGAAAAAGTGCAACAATGCGGCCGCTAAGAATTCGCAATTGTTTAAACAAATTTTCAAGGTTTATGTATTTCCGCTTGTGCTACGGAGTTGAAATTTTTTTTGTAAGTAGAATTCATAAAAAAACTAAATCAGGATTATCCAAATTTTGATATTTTAATTTGTTTGGCAGTTAAAAATTCTTAAAGTTTAAACAAATTGATAACTGTTTAGACATTACGGGATTAGCTAGGAAGCTGAAATTTTCAAGTTCTATACAGAGTAGTGCATTTGCACAAATAAACATATAAATCTCTCCATAAACATATTGCGGCGGCCGTTAAAAATGTTTAAAATTTAAACAATTGGAAAAATACTGTTTACTTCTAGAAGTACTGGAACTTTAAAATTTGGCAGAAATGTGTAACATTGGTACCCCATAATGGAGAAAGTATAAAATTCTTAAAATTGCAAAGTTTTGGGATATTTTTAGTCCATTATTTTTACATAAGTGAAAAACAAAAATCGCTCCGGAGGGGAAATATTTAGAATTAAAAAAATATTTGTAATGGTGAAATATGGAAAATGTATGTCTTTTTATGTTGAGATGATATGATTGCAGAATGCAAGCACCAACTACTAGTATGTTATATCCTCCTCCTCTTCTGTAAGAAACGTCTATATAAAATGATATATATGCACAAGGTGGAAGGAAATTTGCGGATATTGACACATTGCAAACGATTCTTTGGTCAAATATGAGTTGAAAAACATTCTTGACAAAAGTTGCGTTAAGAGCATAGTTTTTGAGAGAAACCATACCTACTTTGGGAGTGATGTGGCAATGCTGTACGTGGAATGCCATATCCCGACCTCACAGTGCTTATGACAGTCCTCACAGTAAATATCCAGCAAACATGATAAGGCTGAGTGTCGGGGAATGCCTCAAGGATAGAGCAGAGACTGTGGCGTGAAACATTCGCCAGTGAAACTTACTTCGCAGGGACAGAGGCTACTTAATCTTGTGTAAGCAGCAATGGAGTACACAGACGAAGGGTATTGCATGCAAGCACATCATATCACCTTGAAAAAACATTCATTTTTCAGACAGATATTTCATCATTACAAATATTTTTTTAATTCTGAAGGTTTCACCTCCGCAACAATTTTCGTTTTTCCCTTATGCATTCATGCAACATCCGTTTAGCCAATTCCTTCCAAATCCATAATTACCGAGTTTAATTTATAATTTTGGCAGTCATATACATATACATACATACATGCATGCATGTATGTATGTATATGTATATGACTGCCACAATTACAAATTAAACTTGGTAATTATGGGATTTGGAAGGAATTTTATATATATGATTTTTACAAAATACCATAATGAAATCAAGATTTTTCAAGTGGAGCTTAAGAGCAGGGCTACTACAATTAAAGGTAAAATAATATTTCATTTACACGTATTTCTAGAGAGCTGTATGCGTGGATAATAACCCATTATGGTATCATTCTATATAGACGTTCCTTACAGAGGAGGAGGATATAACAGGAGGATACTAATGTCCAGCCCAAACTACAAGAGCTAGAGAGCTGAAAGTTTTAGTTTTTGTAGATATGATGGAGAAACCTACAGATAAAATGAGACTTCTTACCTAAGTGACATGAGTTCGACTCCAGAAATTCCGAAAGTTGCGTTTTTTCCCATAAGAAAAGCATTGCACCATATTTGTAAATTAATTATGGGCACTTGCCGGTAAGCTAGAAAAATGAAATTTTCAGTGTTACTAGATGGCCGCAATATCTATTAGGAATTATTGTCACTTTTGCTTACAGTGTCTTGGGTTCGACTCCAGAGACCCTGGAATATCTCCCATAAGTTAGCATGGGAAAAAGTTATCCCAGTGTGTAGACCAATCTAATAAGTTTAGGAAGCTGACATTTTGCAAGATTATAGAACTTTTCTCATAACCAAGTATAAAAATCGAAAATTTTAAAATTGTTAATTTTTAGGGGTTGTTTTAACCCCATTTGAACTTTTTACATGTGGGAAAAACGAAAATCGCTGCTTAGGTGAAATCTTTAGAATTAATAGAATATTTTTAATGATGAAGTATCTGTCTGAAAAATTAATGTTTTTTCAAGGTGAGATGAAATGCTTGCAGCATGCAAGCACCTTCTACTAGTATATGATATAAATAACCGGATCGACTAAACAGGGCTACCACAATATCTAGGTTAGAATTTTTCTGTAACTATGAATTTCGAAGGAATTGGCTGAACTGATTTCAGTAAGAAATTTCGTTAGTAGGGCGGGTTTAGAATGGCAAAATGAAATGAACATGTTTAGAATATCTAAAATGCTTGGCTACCACAATATAATGAAAAATATTTTTCTGGTTTCAAAGCAAATACATTAGTATACGATTATACTACAGCTAATTTGATGAAAAACACTGAAGATATCTCAGCAACCAATTGACCAATTTTGATGAATCCTCCACCAATATCAATGTTGAACCAAAAACGTAGAGACTTAAAACTTGGTATGTACACTAAAGAGACATTGAGGATATCCAAATTGGTGTTAGAACTTTGATTTCTTGGGGGTAGGGAGGTATCAAATTTGAGTCTATATATAATTTGTTTATACTAATTAAAGAGGAATATTGGTTACTTACCTTGAGAGAACCTTGAGTTTGGATGAAAATATTACCGAGTGGTATGTGCATGAAAAATTCTAAACGCCCGGACAATTTTGCTAGTTGAATTATAAAAATATTACTATATCAAAATTACCTTTTAAACTACCAACTTTTATTGATGTTTAAGTGCACTAAATGCAAAAAAATCAAGAAAATAACTACAATTTTTGTGCAATGCTGCAATTATTTAGTTTACTCAAACAGGGTGATCATTTTAAATGAGAACCCATAGATAGAAAATTTAATAACTTCGAGTAAAAGAGTATTAAAGATATGAAAATTAGAAGTAACAATCTTTATTGTCTGCATGATATCGCCATATGTCGACAGCCTGCGATACTACGAATGCGCATGCATAGTGCACGCAATAAACAAACATGGCATTCAATATAGAGGTGCGAGTGTTTGCGGTGGAACGTTACCTCAAATCAGAGTCATTTAAAACTACTCACGATGATTTCTCTCAGCCATTTCAATGTTGTAATGCACCAACAAAATCTATGATATGGAAGCCTGTAAAAATGTTCAGGGAGACTGGAAATGTGAATGTTGTGAGTTGTGTTCGTGCGTTCTCATTTAAAATGATCATCATCCTGTATCATATCAAGCGCCTGCATAAAAGCTCACTGTATTTTATTTAGCTGAAAAGCCACTTTTACCCAAAAATTGTTATTTTCTCTTTTTTTGCATTTTAGTGAGCTTTAATGTCTATGAAAGTTGGTAATTTAAAAATCAATTTTTACATAGTTTTATTATACATGTTTTAGTCATCATTCCTCTATATCTTAGTATATAAACAAATATTACCATCAAAAAATAATTTTAAATTAAATAAAAAAATTAATTTCATTTTTTAATATATTCTTGATGTCGCATTAATCATTATTAGAATAGCAATTAAAACAAAATTATAATTTAAAAATCGCAAAGAAAATGATTAAACATTTACCTTGATCCCGACAAGGACGAATGTTTTCAGAATATTAGCAAAAGCTTAGACACATCAAGAAGCAACTCTTGAAAACATTTTTCAATTGATAAATAATGAAAATTCAAATGACCAAATATATTTTTGCAGGCATAACTCATGAAAAAATTCTGGTTCCAGAACTTTTGCCACACACCTTTTTTTATGAATCATCATTTACAGCTGCTTATGAAATTTTTACTCTCACTTTTATTTTACATAAAAATCTGTAATATGCTGTTTCTGTATTTTTATTAGGTATCTTCTCATCACAGTGGGACTTGTGTACATCAAGACTAATATGAGCCAGAAAAGAGACTTATTACGTGACCTTGTTGAAATGTGCCGAGGTGTGCAGCATCCTCTTAGAGGGCTATTTCTGCGGAATTATCTTCTCCAATGCACCAGAGATGTTCTTCCCGATATACCTGATACTCCTGATCATCCTGATGGAACGGTGATTAAGACTTCTTTGATGAAGAATTAAAATGTTTAAGTAAATTGTACATAGTTGTATTTTCTTTGGCTTCTGTGGTAGACAAGCACAGTAAAACTCTCAAATTCGCAGGAGTTACGTTCCTAAAAACACTGTAAATTTGGAATCTGCAAAAATGGAAACGAAATCCTTATGAGGAAATAGGAGTTACATTCACAGCTCTCCATTATTTGACAACAATAAATAATGATATAGTAGGCTAAAGGTGGTTTCGAACCAATATAATGTGGCACTTAAATCTACTGTAGCCATGCAGTAAGTTTGCCGAGTTAATTTTGCATAAACCATAATTAGCAAAGAATATACCGAAAAAATATTTATTGAATCACGTAAAAGGCAAAAAAATGCATGCATTAAATTTGGTGTGTGCTACAAAATGAACCCCATGCCAAGCGTACTGCTACACTCAGCAGTATAATCTTATTATTAATAGCGTAATAAAATGAAGTTTTTAAAGCGAAAGTAACAGCCACCGTAACGTGTGATGTATCAAATTACATAAATGTCTTGACCTGCAGATTTGCAGAAAAATGATAAAATTGAAATTGATCATTCTGTTAACGAGATATTGAGGTTTATTGTGACTGGCTAAGCTCTACTCGATGTAGTTGTGATGGTTGATGTTAAGATGGCGCTGTAAACAATTATGTGGTGCCACTTGCGGACAATAGTAGAAGTCGCTGAGCTTCTTGGTTATGTGTATATTTCAAGTTTAAACAAGAAGGCTTACTACCAAGATTTGTGTCATGATACAACTAACATTCATTTGTTATAAACGTTTTCAAATTGAAATAATCAAGACATAGTAAGTATGTTAATGAATTCTGTTTTTAATGCATATGTCACATTAATATTTCCTTTTTATTTTGTTTCCAAACTGACATTTTACAATTGAAATAATCGGGACATAGTATGATAATGAATTAAACTTTTTAATGCATGTCATATTAATATTTCCTTTTTATTTTGTTCCAAATGTAAACAATATATTTTCTTTCCATACTGACATTTTTTCATTATAAACATTTTCAAATTGAAATTATCGGGACATAGTAAGTATGATAAATAATTATAACTGTTTTTAATGCACATGTCACATTAACATTTCCATTTTATTTTGTTCCAAGTGCAAACAATACAGGTATACCTTGTGATACGCTTTCTTTGGTTTTACGCTCATTACACTTTCTGACTCTACCTCTCGATACGCTCGCTTGATTCGAACATATGTACGCTCTTATAAAACCAGGAGAACGAAGAGCCTTCCTCTGCCCATTCAAAAGGTCTCTGCGCAAACAATGAAATACAACTTTGTTTCATTATATACGAACTACTTTTAAATTATTTTCATAGTTATTTCATGTGCACACAATATTGCACCAGAGAAATAATGTAATCGACGAGTTTCTTTTTATGCCCAAGGTAGTGTTTCAGCGGACTGCAGTCAGTTTTCAGTCCACGATCATGGTGGTGACACATTGAATTTGTGCTCGAGTTTTTACCCTTATAAGTTTGAAATGTCGCAAGTGAAAAAGATTAAAGCGATCCTATCTTTGACATGGTTTTCAATGGGAGTTTTGCATTTAATTATCATGATTTGGTGCAGCAAGACCCTATTTTAGGAACATATCTGTCATGCTTACCCGTGATTTCAATCCATTTAGGAACGTATCTCTTTTTTATAGCATTGCTCTTATATAAAGTTTCGCAATATGCTGATTCATGATACACTCTGGTTTTTTTGGAATGCAACCTGAGTGTATTGCGAGATATAGCTGTATATTTCATTTTTATTTTGTTTCCATGCTGACATTTTTTCATTATAAACATTTTCAAACTGAAATGATTGGAAAATAATAAGTATGATAATGAATTACAAGGTGCAGTGAAAAAGTTCCCGGACTGGCCACATTGCGTACCACTCATTTGTGCCACGTAGCTGCACCACTTAGGATGCGTAGTATACTTCATTGTGAAGTTGTCTCCCAAGTTTGAAGGTGTTAACAAGATGCGTTTTATTTTTACATGTTTTTATTTGCGTTTGTGTCATAGTGTTTCAGTGATTTTCTCAGCACGTAAAAATGACTTCTTTGAAAGAACATGTTTGTGTGAAATTTTGTTACAAACTTGGGAAATCAGCATCTGCAACCCTTGCAATGCTTAATCAAGCATTTGGTGAGGAAGCCATCGGTAGAACCCAAACATATGAGTGGTATTCACGTTTCAAAAATGGACAAACATCAGTTGAGGACTCTTGAGTGTTCTGTTCGTCCTTCAACAAGCAAAGATGATGAAAACATCGAAAAAGTGCGCGAAGCTATCCACGAGGATCACTGGCAAAGCATTCTTGATATTTCTAATAGTCTTGATATCTCCTACGGATCTGTTCAAGGCATTCTCACTGACGTTTTGCACATGCACATTGTGGCAAAATTTGTCCCTTGGCTGTTGACACAAGACCAAATAAACCATCGTGTGAACATTTGTTGGGACCTTCAAGAAAGCCTTGAAAACGACCCAAACTTTCTTTCTAAGATCATTACAGGTGACGAAAGTTGGGTTTATGGCTATGATCACGAAACGAAACAACAATCATCACAGTTGAAAAGTGCAAACTCCCCAAGAAAGCATGACAGGTGAAGAGCATGCTCATTGTGTTTTTTGACATGGAAGGGATTGTGCACAGGGAATTCATTCCACAAGGCCAGACAGTCAACCAACATTATTACTCTGAAGTTCTGAGACGACTGAGGGAGAGCATCAGGCGGAAACGTCCAGACAAGTGGGCATCGCAGGACTGGCTGCTCCACCACGACAATGCACCAGCACACACCGCACTGTCTGTTCAACAGTTCCTGGCTAAAAACAACATGACAGCCGTTCTCCATCTTCCGTACTCTCCTGACCTTGCTCCGTGTGATTTTTTTCTCTTCCCAAAGTTGAAATAAGTTCTCAAAGGATGCTGATTTGATGATGTGGAGGAGATACAGGTTGAGTCGCTGGACACGCTCGACAACATCCCCAAAAAAGAGTCCCAGGAGTGCTTCGCAAAGTTGAAAAAGCACTGGAATCGCTGTATCGTTGCCCAAGAGAACTACTTTGAAGGGGACAACATTCAATAGGACCTGCGGTAAGCCAATATTTTTTTATTACGACTGTTTGGAAACTTTTTGATTGCACCTCGTATATCTATATATTAATAGCATAAAAAACGAAATTTTTAAAGCGAAGGTAACAGCCACTTTAATGTGTGATGCATCAAATTAAACGTCTCGATTTGCAGGAAAAAGATAACATTGAAATTAGTCAAACTGTTGGTGTGATATTGAGGGTTTTTGACTGGCTAAGCTCTGCTCAACGTAGTTGTAGTGGTTGATGTTAAGGTGGCGCTGCTAGCAGACAGATGCTGCAGGAAATAACTCCAACCATACGCTAGTAAAAGGAAATTAATCTTGCAGTCGCTGATCTTCATGGTAATGTGACAGAAGGTGAACTACCAAGACAATATTTAATCAAACCAACCAGTCGATTTATCGACAGGCAACTGCTAGTATATACAGTAAAACCCGCGAGAGGCAGAATCTGCAAAAGGCGGAATCCTGCCAAAGGCGAAAACTTAGAAATCCTACTGCATAATGGTGCAGTTTTTCACAGGAATCTCCCTCTGTAAGGCGGAACCTGCAAGACACGGACGGGAAGCATTTTTTTTGTAAATTTTGTATTAATAAGTACAATTTGAACCTATGAAAGGCGGAAAGAAAATCTCGAAGACACGTTCTCAGTTCTTCTGGGTAGGGTTTGGGTTTGTTTACCATTCACAGACCATGGATGGTGCTACTCTTCTTTTGTTAGAAAGATCCTTTGTCCCATCTGGTAAGCTTGGGAAAACCAGGGATAATGGGTGTCAGCAGGAGGTGGCAGAGGGTAATTCACCACCCATCTGGGTGGTGCCGTTTCTTTATCTATAGCCATTCTATCTCTTCTGGGAAGTTACACGGGTAGTTGCTGTAGAATTTACCCTTTTATACTGTTTTCAGTCCAAGAGAAGTTCCTGGAATCCCTAACATGTGTGATGACCTTGGGGAAAAAACAAAAGTCTGGTGCCAATGCGCAAGCATTTTGGTTTATGTAGAGCAGGGTTAGTCTTTGGTTGACGTCCTACGTGTTTGCATCGATGTTTTGAGTATTCCTTATTTTTGTGATTTTCTATTGAATTTTTTTTAAACCCGACATGAGTGTTTTGGTGTCCAAGAGATCCCACGTGTGGTGTTCAGCTCTCCTCTTGCACCATTTCAAGATTTTGGATAAACAACAATCAACTGTAAGTACCTATTCATTACATTTATTGGGAAGTTCTATGGAAAAATACATTCTATTAACAGTGGTTTTTGTAGAAGTGGTTTTATAGAAAAATATCATTTATTTCAGATCGATGGATAAAAAAATGAAAATTTTTAATCTAATGGATAAGATTAATGTAGGTAATTAAAATGGTCAGTGAGGAAAAAAAGAGCATTAAGGAAGTGACTGCTCATTTTAAATGTGGAAAGACGCAAATTTACAATATCATCAAACAAAAGAAAGGGATGCAAATTATACTGAACTAAATAATGTTTTGTTTGAGTGGTTTTCAGCAGCCAGGGCAAAAAACGTTCCTATTTCTTGCCCAATTATGAAACAAAATGCCAAAGAAACTGCAGCAATACTAAATCTAGATTCCTTTTCTGCATCAAAAAGATGCAAAGCTTTCGGAAAAGACATAATATTACATTTAATTTTTCCTGTGGGGAAGCAAATGATGTTGACAAAAATGCAATTGAAAGTTGGTACAATAGATTAAAAGAAATAATGTGTCATTACAGCCCGAAAGACTTCAAATGCTGACGAAACAGCTTTATTTTTTAAAGCTTTGCCTAATAAAACCTTGCAAATGAAAGGAGAAAGGTGTTCCCGAGGTCATCATTCAAAAGAACGTTTAACTGTACTTTTGGTAGCTTTTGCTGACTGGAGATTAGAAAAACCGTTAGTGATAGGTAAAAGCGAAAACCCAAGATGTTTCAAAATTTTGAAGGAGAATCACCTTCCTGTAGAATGGAAAGCAAATAAGAAAGCATGAATGACAAGTGCTATATTCGAGGAATTTTTGTACAAATTGAATAAAAAAATGGAAAAGGAAAAGAGGAATATTCTTCTTTTTCTAGATAATGCAACTTGCCACCCAAAAAATCAACTCTCGAATATTCAATTAGTCTTTCTCCACCCTTGCACAACATCAGTTCTGCAGCCATTGGACAATGGCATTATACAAAATCTAAAAATTAATTACAGGAAACTGATGCTGCAGCATCTTATCTTAAACATGGACAAATGTAAGAAAGCATCGGACTTGACAGTAAAAATTCATGTGTTAGATGCAGTCACCTTTCTCAGTCGTGCAGTGAAATTGGTACAAGAGGCATGCATAAAGAAGGGTTTTAAAAACTGGGGCTTCATTTTTTATGATGACATTGATTGTGGAGAAGCTGTTAGTGATAATGATTATCTGGATGTTCAAAATTTGATTGAGGAGATGTATGAAGATGGTGGTAGTGATGTGAATGCAAAAAAATTTGTAAATATTGACGAAAATGTTGTCAGAAATTGACGAAATCGACTTAAAAGCTGTGGTGGAATCTCAGATCAATGACACTATTGGTAAATCAGACGATGAACAGAGTGAGGAGAATTGTGAAGAACTATAAACACCAACAACATCACAAGTTTTAGATTATATTAATGCCTTAAAACTTTATGCTAAAATGAAGGGTGAAAATGAGTTTTACGACAAGGTTATAGATTAGGGTTTTCTTTTAATTGTTTAAGGAAATCCCAGAAAAAACAAAACAACTGAAATTGAACAGTTTCTTCAAATAAATTTCATTAATGTTTTCCATTTTTTGTAAATTTTTTGGTATTAAATAATGTGTATTTTTATCAGAAGATGATTTGTTAATTTTTTAATAAATTCAGGACTGTGCATGCATGCAATTTCAAGTTTATGTTCTCATTTATTGTACTAATCAATTTTTGTTGTGATTTTAAATCATTCATTTCCATTAAGACATAGAAAAACATTTTCTAATTAAACCCTACCATAAAGAAAAAGTAGCCTAAATTATGTAAACCTGTATGAGGCAGAAAACCTGCGAAAGGCGGACAAATAGGCTGGACCCATGAGGTTCCACCTTTCGCAGGTTTCACTGTGTATTAATAGTGTAAAAAAATGAGGTTTTTAAAGCGAAGGTAACATCCACCTTAACCTGTGATGCATCAAATTAAACGTCTCAACCTGCAGATTTGCAGGAAAATGATAAAAGTGAAATTGGTCATACCATTGGCGAGATATTGAGATTTTTTGTGACTGGCTAAGATCTGCTCAACGTAGTTGTAGTGGTTGGTGTTAAGGTGGTGCTGCTAGCGGACCTTAGACGCTGTAGGAAATAACGTAGTGCTCCTACCGGACATTAGTAGAAGGAAATAAACCTTGCAGTAACTGAGCTTCATGGTAATGTGACAGAAGGCTAACTACCAAGACAATATTTAATGTAACCAACCAGTCGATGCATTGATGGGCAACTACTAGTCATACCTTAAAAAGTTAAAATGAAGATATTGAAGCCATCTGACATAACAGGATTAACAATTCGAGTGTAGCCTAGGGTGACCAGATGTTCCGGAAATTACGGGACTGTCCCGGATTTTTACTTAACGTTCCGTTTTCCCAATAAAGTTCTTCAGGGCACCTATTTGTCCCAGATTTTTTGTTTCTGCCTTACAAAATCTCCTCACCACAAAAATTTTATAAATGTGTTTAATCATAATCACATTATATTGGAAAATACAAAAACTGCTTATTAAATCTTGTTATTATCGGTAGTATTCCTATTTTTTGGCATTGAAATGAAAGAGCAGACCACAGAGATGAAGAAATTGCGTGACTTTTGGTTTGTATTTCAGGCACATAATGCACATGTAAAAACAAAGTTTTGAAAATAAATTTTGTATGATCTGACAAACAAAACAGCCTTGACGTCAAAACAATGAATACGATTATATTATGTGTTTAAATTAAATAAAAATTTTCAAGTTTTTTTCCGATGATTAAAAATAATAAAATTTTGAATGAGACAGGCAGGCATAGTCTAAAAAAATTAATGAAAAATTATATAAATTTATATAAATGAAATGGATGCCATATAGTGTTATTTTATCTTCTATGCTATATTTAATTTCATTATTTGTCCTTAAAGTAATTGTTACCTTTAAATCGTGATATATTGTGTTGTAAGATTTTTACATACATATTCATTTAATTGAAATTATTTATTAATACATTGAACAAAATTGTGCTCTGTATTTGCGAAGCTTATTTACTTTTAATTAGTACTTATAATTAAAAAGATATGAAAATTCAGGTTGTCCCGGGTTTTTCCCACTTTCACTTGATCACCAATGGGCAACAGTTTAAATTCACGCATGCAAACAACACTCCCCACTCGACAGCAGCTAATGATGATGAGAGCCTGGCTCTCGAAATATGTGTTTAGCGCTCGGTTCTTCTCGCTAAATTCCTCTTTGTTTATGGTTGGAGTCGAATCTTCAATTCATAGTTTTACTCACCGTAGTCTCCTCTTCTATTGGAATTAAAATAAAAACTCCTAAACCATAAAATAATCCAGATGAGCACTCGCACGTCAATAAGAGAAAATAGGAAAAAATTAAAATTATACTTACAACTTTGCAGGATAATGGCCTACAGAGACCTGTTGTCAAAAGCTAGCCTGGAGAGGAAAGGAAAGGCACACACACATATGCACAATCACTCGGAAAAACTCTGGAAAAACTCGCTAGATATGTATTTCAAGAGCTAAGCTCTCATCTTCAGTAGCTGAAGTCCTCTTCTATTTATCATCCTGTCTAAAATTCCTGAACTGTGTAGAGATTTTATTAGATAAAACCTAATTAAGAATTTGTCATTTGGTGGTATCAATTTGCTTTTGAGATTATAAAATATATAACCTCAGCAGCAGTGTGGCTGAGATCTGAGGGAAGGATTGCAGAGAAAATTACATAAGCTTTTTTTCACCAATGGCTCTCTTTCCAGCGGAGTAAAGAATCGCAGAAGCAATGTATTGTTGGTTGCCTACACTTGTAGTAGCATGGACTTTTTAGCGATTTTTTTCAGATTACACTTCAAAAGCTGATTCTAGATTCACTACATTTTTACCATGTCTATTTCTCGCATAGGCAGTGCTTCAAATGGGCCGGTACTGTCCGTTACGCAGTACCGGCACTTATAATTTCAATTTTTAGAGAGTGATTCCAAGTTTAATTAAAACCAGAGGTAGAAGGGAAGGAAGTGGTATTGGTAGAACATATTTTAAGCACATAGGGTAATTTATATTTCTGTTGCTTAAGGGTTTAGTCCCTGAGAAAGCTTTGATTGCAGAACAGTGAAACAGTGATTACGAAACTGTTATTTTTTGAGTGGCATTTCTTGATTTAATGAGTCATTTAGTACAACAAATAAATACACAAATGTTATTAAGTATAATTTGTTAGATTAAATTGTTCTGCCATGGGTAAGTGCCACATTTCTTGCAGAGATGAGTGGTTGATAACACATACAAAAAACAGACTGAAGGCTGTGAGGACATCTTATTTCTGGTGCAATGCACTTAAAAGGAAGTTAACTTTTTGAAAAAAAATCCTTTAATAGAAACCTCTAGTATCAGGTATGTTAAAAAATGAGAAAGCCAATGATGATTGAGTGTGTTTGAAGGCTGGGCCAGTGGTGTAGTAGCTAGGTTCTCCTTCATCTAGGGGCAAGTCACAGAGATGCGACCCTCTCCATTAGCTCCCTGTACAGTTTTCCAGAGAAATGTAATGTGGAGAATGTAATTGAAACCCAAGCATACTATACTAGCATTTTAATTAAGCATATCATTATATATCGACGACTCTTACAGAGGAGGATATAACATAATAGTAGTTGGTGCTTGCTTGCAAGCATCATCTCACCTTGAAAAAAAAAATTCATTTTTCAGACAGGCATTTCATCATTACAAATATTATTTTAATTCTAAAGATTTCATCTTCGCAGCGATTTTCGTTTTTCCCACATGTAAAAATAATAGTTTAAAAAATCCTCAAATGTAGCAATTTTAAAAATTTTACACTTTCTTCATTATGGGATACTAATGCTACACATTTTAGCCAAATTTTAAAGATGTAGCATTTCTAGAAGTAAAATAATATTTTTCTAATTGTTTAAATTTAAATAATTTTTAACGGCCGCCGAAATTCATATATGGTAAAATTGAAATGTTTATTTGTGCAAATTCACTATTTTGTGAATAATTTGAAAATTTCAGCTTCCTAACTCATACCGTAGTACCTAAACAGTTATCCATTTGTTTAAATTTTTAAGAATTTTTAACTGCCAAACAAATTAAAATATCAAAATTTGTATAATCCCTATTTCGTTTTTTGAAGAATTCTACTTACAAAAAAAATTTCAACTCCGTAGCACATGCGGAAATACATAAACCATGAAAATTTGTTTTAACAATTGCGAATTTTTATCGGCCGCATTGTTGCACTTTTTCAAGATTTTTCGGTTTTTCTAGTTGGTTTTGCACAAAATCATACCTAAGAAAAAAATTTCGAATCTCCAGCTTATCTGGAAGTGCCTAAACATTAGTATCCTGCTGTTATATGTTATATATCATTATATATCGTTTGTTATATCCTCCTCTGTAAGAGTCGTCGATATATAATGATATATAACAGGAGGATACTAATGTTTAGCCACTTCCAGATGTGCTGGAGATTCGAAATTTTTTTCTTACGTAGGTGTTTGTGCATAACCGACTTGAAAAAACGAAAATCATGAAAAAGTGAAACAATGCGGCCGCTAAAAATTCGCAATTGTTTAAACAAATTTTCGGGGTTTGGGCATTTCCGAATGTGCTACGGAGCTGAATTTTTTTTTAAAAGTAGAATTCTTAAAAAAACGAAATAGGGATTATACAAGTTTTGATATTTTAATTTGTTTGGCAGTTAAAAATTCTTAAAGTTTAAACAAATAGATAACTGTTTAGGTACTACGGGATGAGCTAGGATGCTGAAATTTTTCAATTATTTGCAGAGTAGTAAATTTACACAAATAAACATTTCAATTTTACAATATATGAATTTCGGCGGCCGTTATAAATTATTTAAATTTAAACAATTAGAAAAATATTATTTTTCTTATAGAAGTGCTACAGCTTTAAAATTAGGCTAAAATGTGTAGCATTAGAATCTTATAATGAAGAAAGTGTGAAATTTTTAAAATTGCAACATTTGGGGATTGTTTTAAACTATTATTTTTACATGTGGGAAAAACGAAAATCGCTGCGGAGGTGAAATCTTTAGAATCAAAAGACTATTTGTAATGATGTAATGTCTGTCTGAAAAATGAATGTTCTTTTAATGTGAGATGAAATGCTTGCAGTATGCAAGCACCAACTACTAGTATTTTAATATTATTACTATTAAAAAAGTGTGCCGGTTAAATAAATGAGTAAATAGATATGCTCTTTATGAACTTATCTCTTTTAACACTGATTTTATTGTTAGTCTTACTTGAACAAATGAGTGAGTTTTAAAGTAAAATCAGTTTATCTATTTTTCCTTTTCCCTCAATTTACACTTTACTGCAATTTATGCTTTTTTCCTAGAACCCCTAGAAGTATAAATAAGGGGTTTTACTGTACACACACACACATAAATATATATATACACAATGAGTTCTCTCAGACTGCCTTGAGGAAAACATTTGTCGAAAGGAAGTTACGAATAGGCACTTGGAACGTAAAGGCAGGAAAGCTAGAGAACTTGAAAGAAGAAATGAGAAGAAATAGAGTTGACATTATAGGATTGAGCGGAACTAGATGGGAAGGAGAAGGACAGTTCGACTCGTAAGAGTTAAGGGTAGTTTACTCTGGAGGAAATAGTGGGGAAAGTGGAGTAGCTCTGGTACTTAGGAAAGATATGATGAAAAGCAAGACAAAGATAATAGCAACAAATGATAGACTGATGGCAATAAAGCTAAAAGCAGTCCCAGTGGACATGCTGATAATTCAGGTATATATGCCAACGTCAGCTCATGAAGATGAAGAAATCAAGATTTATGAGGAAATTAATGACATTTACGAAGAAGACGGAAAAGGAAAGGTAAACTGCATAATAATGGGATATTGGAACAGCATAGTCGAAGGACAGGATGAAAATATTGTCGGGCAATACGGACTTGGGAAGAGAAACCGAGGAAGGGAAAAACTGGTAGAATTCTGCATCAATAATGACCTTGTAGTGACTAATACATGGTTCAAAAACCATAAACGAAGGTTATACATATGGAAAAGCTCAGGAGATAGAACGAGATGTCAAATAGATTACATCCTAGTAAAACAAAGATTCAAGAACAGCATAAAGACCCCCAAGGCATTACCAGGAGCATACATTGATTCAGTTCACAGCCTTCTAATAGTTGAAGTAAGTACAAAGCTCAAACAAATTAGAAAAACGAGAAGAGAAAGACAGACTTGGGACCTAGAAAAACAAAGAAAGGCAGGATGTAGTCAGCATGAAGTTGAAAGATTGCCTAAGAAATTTGGAAAACAAACCAAAGACTGTAAATATATAATGGGAAGAAATTAAAACCAATATCAAGGATACCTTGGATAAAGAGATTGGAAAACAAGGGAAGAAAATCAGAAAACCATGGATCACGAAGGAAATGCTGTAGAAAATGGATGAGAGACGAAAATGGAAAAACGTTGACAGTGAAGAAGGTAGAGCCAGCTATAGACGTATAAACGATGAGTTGAGAAGGTTAACAGATAAAGCTAGAGAAAATAGGATAAAAGGAAAATGTGATGAAATACAATTAATGGAGAAGTTAGGACGGTAGGATATGATGTATGGGAGGGCGCTGGAATTAGAAGATAAGAAGTCTAATGGAATTCGTGGTAAAGAAATTATGAATACGGATGGGAAGGTAGTCTCAGAAACAAAGGATGTAGCACAGGTATGGGAAGAATACATTAAGGAACATTACAGCAAGCAGGCAGGATCAGCAAAAATAGAACTGGAAGATGAAGAAAACATTGAAGAAGACAACTTAGGACCAAGTATTATGGAGAGCGAAGTAGAAAAGGCGATAGTGGAACTAAAAAAAAGGGAAAGCCACAGGCAGCGATGGAATACCGGCTGAGGTACTTAAAGTCATGGGATCAGAAGGAATAAAAGCGATCACAAAATTAATTAATAAGATTTACGACATGGGAGAGTGGCCTCGAGATTTCCTAGAAGTAACAATGATCCCTCTAAAGAAAAAGCTAAGTCAATCCAATGTAAAGTTTACAGAACGATAAGCCTTCTGTCACACACTTCAAAGATTATCATGAGGATTTTTAATAAAAGGCTGCAGAAGAAATTCTAGGAGAAAATCAATTCAGTTTCAGAAAAGGACGAGGAACTAGAGATGCTATAGGGGTAGTTACAATCATATCAGAAAGGGCAATAGAGTACAGTCAAGATATCTGCATATGTTTCGTAGATTGGCAGAAGGCCTTTGATTGACTAAGTTGGGTAATGTTGATGAAGATATTACGGGATATAGGTGTAGACTGGAAAGACAGTAGTCTGATGAGTAATCTATATGTGAATCAAGTTGTAAAGGTCAGGTTGGAGAATGCGGAGTAAATATCGATAGAGGAGTAAGACAAGGCTGCTGCCTATTGCCAACCCTATTCAATATATATGGAGAAAGTCTAATGCAAGAAGCTTTATAAGGCACAGAAGATTTGAAAATTGGAGAAAGGATTATAAGAACAGTAAAATATGCAAGTGATCAAGTACTACTAGCAAGAAAGGAAGAGGAACTCCAGTAAATGATAAATAGACTAGTATTAACAGGTAGAAAATACAGTATGGAAATAAATACAGAAAAATCCAAGGTTATTCGAATATCGGGCAAAGAAGAGAATCTGAACATAAGTATTGGATGAAAGCCTTTAGAACAAGTTTCACACTATAAATACCTTGGAAGCATCATAGCAAAAGAAGCAAAATGTATGGATGAGATCAGGACTAGAATAGGAAAGGCAAAAGTGGCTTTCAGAAGAAATAAACACCTACTTATGTGGAATATAATGGAAGATATCCGCAAGAAGTTCATAAAATGCTGTGTATGGAGTATAGCTTTGTATGGGACAGGAACATGGACGCTAAGGAAAAATGACATCAAATACTTGGAAAGCTTTGAAATGTGGACTTGGAGGAGAATGCTGAAGATAAAATGGACAGATAGGATGAAAAACGATGAAGTGCTACGAAGAATAGGAGAGAAGCGAATGATTATACAGACTATTAGAAAGAGGAAGGCGAACTGGGTTGGGCATTACCTGAGGGAAGAGAGTATGATTAAAGACGTGTTAGAAGGAAAAATTGATGGAAAAAGGAAAAGAGATAGGAAAAGGTTTCAGCTGATAGACAATTTGAAAGGGAAAGAGCGTTATCAAGATATGAAGAGAAGAGCGGAAAATAGGAGCATATGGAGAACCAGGTTTAACCATGAATAATCATGGATCTGTCTACGGACAGACTACCTATTATGATTATATATATATATATATATATATATATATATATATATATATATATATATATATATATATATATATATATATATATATATATAAAGTAGTTGGTGCTTTCTTTCTGCAAGCATTTCAACGCATATCAATAGTAACACCATAGGATTTTGAGGGGGTGTGGTGCATCAGGGTTGTTTCTGCTATTGTGATCTCTGATATTCGTAGAGAAAATGAAACCTATCCACTCTTTCCTACAGTCAGTATCCCAAATTTAATCATTGTGTTTGTGCTTTCAGTATTACATTTGAATTGTAATTATTCTATGATACCCTCAATCACAGTGCGTGAGCAAGAATCGGAAGAATATATAGGTGATGATTAGAATAAGTTAACTTATATGCTTAATGGAATAAACTTAAAGCTAACTCAATTAAAGAAAAATGAGGAAATATTTCCATAACTTGATTTTTCTATAAATCAAATAATTTTTACTTTCCCTTGATATTTGGATTTTGGAAGGTCCACTATAATTCGTTGTGGCAGCATTAATTACCAGTAAAAGCATTCAAACATCTTTAATCTAAAATATTATAACTGCTGTGTCTCTGCCTGCGTCTGTCCATGTCTGCATGCCTGTATCTGAACTCTCGAGTGATGTTACCTTCCGGCATGAACGCCAATAAACCGGGAACGGTTGGTTTGATTTCGACAAATCTTTCGCCCAAATACTTGGCATGGACTCCAACAGGTTTTAAGTGGGTAGTTGTCCCCCGGAAAGGCATGGATTCAATACCAGAATAGTTTTCGTTTTTGCATTTGATTAACACGTAATCGGCTAGAATACAATGTGTAGACCTTTATTCTTTAGCATTTTAAAATATTTTACGTTTAAGACTTTGACTCGAGATTTATACCATTTAATGCAGAAAAAAATTAAGATTCTTATTCATACTGCCGATTCTGTTGTTTAATTCGTGTTTGCTCATTAAGTTTATATTCAATTTTCTCCGGTTTTTTGACATTTCAAAAAGGAGGTTGTTGCTAGGGTAGCCGGCATTTTTCATCTTGGGTTTTTGCGTTGTTGGACTTGGGCTTCAAGTACATTTGCACTAAGCTTGCAATAAAACAAGTGGAGGACAAAAACAGATTGTCTCGAGTGACATCACCTCCCAGTATAAACACAAATAAATCAAGAATGGTCAGCTCGATTTCGACAAATCTTTCGCCTGAATACTCTGCGCGAACTCTTGCAGTTTTTAAGTGGGTAGTTGTCTCCCAAAAAAGCATGGGTGCGATATCAGGAAAGTTTTCATTTTTGCATTTGATTAACACACAATCGGCTGGAATATGATATGGAGACCTTTTGTCTTTAACATTTTAAAATAATTTATGATCGAGACTTTCATTTGAGATTTACATTATTTCATGTAGAAATAAATGAAGATTCTTATTCTTACTTTCGATTCTCTTGTTTAATTTGTGTTTGCTCATATTTTAAGTTTATATTCCATTTTTTCCGATTTTTCAACATTTCAATTGTTGATCTTGGATTTTTACATTGTTAGGCTCGGACTTTCAATTGCATTTGCACCAAGCTTACAATGAAAGAAACGCATCAAGAACAATAACTGATTGAAAATTTAGCAAATAAAAGAAACGATTCCAATGCATTGTAATAATGGACAACTTAACATTTCAAATAGAAAGATATTTCATGCATACATTGGAAATATCATTTTGTTTGCAAGTTTTATTGTGCATTTTAAGCAAATAATTATATTGTTAATGTTTGTGATTAATTTCTTTCGATATTGACACTTGCCCGGTGCATTGATTACTTAATATTAAATAAACCACAGAACATACGATATGCTGTACCATCTGACATAGTGAACAAAACAAAAAATATTGTTCCAGTAGTCTAAATCATGTAGGCATGTATTTTTGGTTATGAAATTGGTGTGAGCTATGTCATTATTTTAAGAGTGGCAATAAAAGTAGTTCAACTAATAACACTTTGTAACAATTTTTTGTCATAGGAACTATAGCATTGGGCCACTTCACGCAATGTTCTTTAGATGTTTGCAGGAAGTACTGCAACAGGCTCCTAGTTTCCATTAAAAGTCCCTTTTTAAGCATAGGTCGTTGCCATTTCCATTGTTGAAAAGAGGAAAAATTCATGCTTTTGATATTTATGCTAATCGGTATGTATTCTGCCTTAAAAAATTAAGAACTCTGTTCTTTCAGCTAGACCAGCGGTGCCCAAACTTTTCTAATGGCGGGCCACATCAATGGTTGGGAATCCCTTGGCGGGTCGCATTGGAAGTTGTCAATTCTTCGGTGGGCCGGATTAGAGTTTAAATCGGAAAATTTCTATATATTCTGAGATTCTATTAAGTGAAAATCATGTCTAAATAAGGTTTTCATGGCTAATATTTCAATATTTAAAGTTTTATTATGAAAATTTTCAAAAAATGTATGAATTTGTGTGTTAAATTTTTCGAATTGATTTTTCGCCTTAGCTTTGTGGGCCGTAGTTTGGGCACTGCTGAGCTAGACAACTGTTATTTTTCCAAATTCGTATCCCAATTTTAAGTAATTTAAAAATACATTTTTAGTAAGCCTTGCTTTTCTTATGGGGTATTGAAATGGATCATTTGGCTTAAAAAGACCCCTTAAATATTAAACTTTTTGTGATTTTTAATTTTTCTTGGTTGTGCCACTCATCCTAACTACATGACAAATTTCAGATTTCCAGCCCTTCTAGAAGTGCCTAAGAGTTTTATGTCAGTCAGTAAGTGATGTACAAGTAGCTTTATTATTATAGATAAAAGTGAAGTTAATATAAAAGTTATTAAAAACAATAAGTAAACAAAATTCATCTATTTTTCTGGATAAAAATATGGATGCATCATGAAAATTACCGTTGGTGGCGCTGGGATCACTGTCAAATTTACAAGATAAAAATTTTACCAAATATAACACTAGATGGCATTGCAATAGTTTTGAATGCAATTAAAATTGCTATTGGCAGCATAGGCATCAATGTCAAAAATTAAAAATTTTTATCATAATAACAGAAACAAAGGTATCACTTAGCAACGTACTTAAAAAATTCAGACGAATAATCAAAATACCTCTTTAACAGTCTATTTTACAAAAAATGTTTCAAACAAAACTTGTAGAAAATTATATTTTCTACAACTTTCATGATAATAAATATTTATATAAACTAACTCCTAAAGGAGATATTTGGAAAAATGAAAAGGGTAAATCTCCACTTCCTGTTGACCAGTTTAAATTAAAACCTTTTCAAACCTTGAATTGCCAATAAAAATCTTAAATATAAAGTTTTGTGCCGATAATTAGTTTTTTGCATTAGAGTGCCAACAAAGAGCCCAATGTTGAAAACATACCCAGGGAAGCTCAAAATGTATATCCGTTGAAATCTCAAATTCCGTTGTTTGTACAAAAACACTGTCATTACCCGAAGCCAAGACAACCCTGAATCTAGGACGACCCTCCCTTTTAGCAGACTCAAAACAGAAAAAAGATTTTATCACCTAATTTCTCACTTTGGTGTATATTTCAAACACAAGTATTCAGTATAGGTATACTAATTCATTCATTAATTGAAATGATTTGTTAAATTTTTTCTGAAATAAAAAAGAATTTAAAAAATGTATTTTTAAAATAAGATTTTATTAATTTAATTCTGGATCATAAGTTTGCAATGAAAAATACAATTATATTATCTTGTTTCATTTGTTTAAAACATTGATTAAACACATAACTTCCTACGGTTCTATGACAACTCATCGCAGTCATTTCGTCATGCATCAATTCATCGTGGTTAGTTCATCATGTGTCAGTACATCCTATGACAAACTCATCGCACGTCAATTCAGCTCTCGACAAATTCGTCATGGTGTCTCGCCTTCCAATTTGTCTCACAACGAAATTGTCATGCCACAAATTTGTCTATCAGTGACTCGCAATTAGTTTGTCGAGCGATGTATTGATGTGCACCGTGATATATTGATTGTATATGACTTCGTACTCAAATTTAAGACGACCCCCAATTTTTGCAAGCTCAAATTTGGAAAAAAAACTTCGTCTTGGATTCGGATAAATACGGTACTTTCTCCTAGTAAAGTAAAGTAAAATTTTAATCACATGCATTCCATTACTTACACTGCTTAATCTAAAATGTTTTATGATAAAATTTTAATATTTTTGACTCTTTTAGGTTCGCGACTCCATAGATTTTGTGTTGATGAATTTTGCTGAAATGAATAAGTTGTGGGTGCGGATGCAGCATCAAGGGCATTCAAGGGACAGAGAACGCCGCGAGCGTGAGAGAGAAGAACTTCGAATTCTTGTGGGTACAAACCTTGTCCGCCTCTCACAATTGGAATGTGTTAATCTTGAAAAGTATCGAAAGGTAAACAAATGATTTTTAACGTAAATGTAAGTGTAAATGTAAAGCAATACATATGCATAATACACCACTCCCATGGTTTATGTGACTTCAGTATACATGGTTTCACTTAACGTGCCGTTTTACATTAGGACAATGGTTGGAGTTTGCACGATTCGTTTCTGTTTATATTTATTAATATGGCTCCTCCACTTCTTAGCGGTTGACATTTATTCCCAATCGCCACTGTTACCTATCCTCCCACTGGCCATCTCTCAAATTGCGAGCCCTCATCACTTCCGTCATTCTTCCTCGCCAAGTGATGCATGGGCAACCTCATTTTTTCTGTCCAGGGGGTGACCAGTCGAATACTTGCTTTGGCCACCTCTCCTGTGGCATTCTCTGCACGTGTCCATAACCAATGAAGTAACCGACACTCCAAGCGGTTGAGAACAGTCTCTTCTGTCTCCATCTCTTGCCGGATGATATCATTCCTTACTCGTTGGAGTCGGGATACACACATTCTGGGTCTTAAACCATCTATCTCTACAGCATTGATTTTCTTTCTTAACTTATCCATGAGAGTCCATCCTTCGTTTCTGTTTATGCAAGGCCTTAAGGCCCGTCCATATCTGGATACACTGTATGCAAACATTGTATGGATACATGTTTTCGGTGTATCCCAAGTATAAATGTTTTTAAAACGTCCGGTTAATCTTAATTTAAATTCATTTAAAAACAAAATTTTGGGAAGTTTTGTTTAATACATTTTTAGAACTATTATTTAATACTCCACTTACTTCAATTTTATGCCTCTCGAGGACATTGATACTTATTGGTACATAAGGGAAACTCGATTTCAGTTTATCAGTTTTCAGGAACGCATTAATCGCGTAAACCGCAGGGGTGGTGTATATAATAATGGAAGAATTTAAATGACCGAGTTTATCAAAAGTTCAATTTAATTTCATATTTATCATCTGAAAGCCTCCTGACCTGAATTTTTCCTCTTTTTCAATTTCTCTCAAGTGTCTGAGTATTGCAAGTCTGCTTATAGGATGAACAGAGCACAGCTGACATTTGTGAAGAGATCGTGCAGTAGTTTCATGTCTAAATGTATGCACAGCTACATGAGGACCTCGTAAGAAGTACTCATGCAGCTACCTTTTTGAATCTGAAAAAATATTTAGCACTTTCACTAAATTTTTATGGAATTGAATCAAATCTCATCATAATTTTTTCTTATATTTCCAGATTTAATAAGTAATTTAAAATAAATAAAAATTAAAATCATCTCCTTAAACTGTACAATCCAAAAATTATTTTTTAGAGAAAAATTGTCAAAAATATCAAGTTTGTGAAAAATTAATTCTCGCCAGGGACTTAGTATCTCAAACAAATGCCTGATGGCTTATGCATCTCCCAACAACAACAGGGACCAAACACACACTTAATCTCATTCGCATGGATCTAAAAAAATAGAGAAAGTTATTCTAAATACATATTTCCAGAGCAAAGCTCTCATCATCAGTAGTTGATAATGAATGAAATAGCAGTCTCATATGAGGTATTTAAACGGTGTGAAAGAGTCAAAGGGGTGGAGGGAGGTCGATGGGAGATGCATAAACCATCAGACATTTGTTTGAGATACAGTCGAGTCTTGGTTATCCGAACTTCCGTGTTAACCGAGATGGCCCCCTCTAAATACATACATTGTTGTTTTTAGCTTGCGGTCAACAGTCTCAGGTTATTTACCACTTGTAAATCATGACTCCTCACGACTTCAGTTTTCAGTTGATAAATAGTGTAAGATTCACGAAGCATGTGGCTGCATTAATTTTTTTTACCCTACAATTTGTAGATGTTTCTTGACTCTATTGAATAATGAGTGTGAAAAGAAAGTGTGTTGTGGTGTCTCTAGAGACCAAATTAAAGGCTATTCAACGATTAGATAGTGGTGAAAATAGCTGACGATTTAGGTGTAGGTGAAGTTACTGTGGAGGATTGGAAAAGAAAGAGAGAAGATATTAAAAAGTGGTGCTCACAAAGGGCTAGTGTTAGTGGTGAGTGCTCGTCAAGAAAAACAATGAAGTGTGAATTGGGAAAAACTGGTGAAGCACTATTTCTATGGTTTACCCAGTTGCGTGGAAAAGGGAGCCCGATTTCCGGATCTATGTTACAGGTAAAAGCACTAGAATTTCGAAAACTGTTCAATGATGGAGCAGAAGAATTTACTGCAAGCACAGGTTGGTTGGACCGTTGGGAGAAAAGGTATGGCATATGACAATTAAGTATTTGTGGAGAAAAATTATCCACTGATTGTGAGGAAGTTGTGAAATTCAAAAATAAATTAAATCAGCTTATTAAAGATGAGGAATTGAGTCTCAACCAAATTTATAACTGCGACGAGACAGGCCTGAATTTTAAGATGCATCCTACACAAACTGTGGCACCACGAGAAGATAAAGCGGCTCCGGGGTACAAAAGACACAAGGAGAGAGGTACCATATTGGCCTGTTCGAATGCCACTGGTACTCATAAACTGAGATTAATGCTTGTTGGGAAGTCGAAAAATCCTCGAGCGTTTAAGAACGTTTGTGTATTTAGTTTGCCTGTGTACTATAATAACCAAAAAAGTACATGGATGGATTCGATACTTTTCAAGACTTGGTTTTTTAATTAATTTGTCCCAAGAACACAAAAGTTCATGAAAGAAAAAATCTTCCCCAAAAAGCGTTGCTATTGCTTGACAACGCTCCATCCCATCCAGATGCTGAGGAATTAACAAGTGGCAAAATAAAAGCCATTTTCCTGCTGCCTAATGTCACTTCTCTAATTCAGCCATTAGACCAAGGTGTGCTGGAAGCATTTAAAAGAAATTACAGACGACAACTGTTGAAACCTCCTAGAAGGGATTGAAGAAGGCAAGAGTGTTCAAGAATGCCTTAAAAAGATAACAATAAAAGATGTCACTTACTGGGGGGCAGAGGCCTGAAAAGATGTCAAGTCATCAACATCGATCAAATCTTGGTGAAAAATTTTGGAAATTGAAAGTGAAATTGAAGAACAGCCTGAACTAGACAACTTGTTCAACTTGGGTCGAAATTTTCCAGTATCAGAACCACTAAATGAAGAAGACATTGCAGATTTGCTGGCTGCAGATAATGAACAGGTCTTGACAGATGAAGATGATACCCAGAAAATGAATTGTATCTCGCACACTGAGGGACTTGCTGCACTGGAGAAAGAGTTCTAATATGTGGAACGAGAAGAAGAATCAACACCAGCTGATCTATTGCTAGAAAGGTGGCATAACATGGCGGCCAAAAAGTGATCGACCAAAGTTAGGCAGAAATCATTAAAAGACTGTTTTGTTTAAGTAATATCAATAAACTGTTCTTTTAGTTTAGATAGGTATGTGTAAAGTAAATTTTCAGAACATACATAGGCCTATTTTTGATACCTAAAAATGAAGCTTCTGTTTTTTTTCGGAGTTTATCATTATCCGAAGTTAGCTTTGCCCACTTTACCTCGGATAATCAAGACTACTGCAATATCAAGTCCCTGGCGAGAATTAATTTTCTGCAAATTTGATATTTTTGACAGTTTATCCAAAAAAAAATTTTGAATTGTATGGTTTAAGAGTTTGTCTATTTCTTTTATTTTAAATTTCAATTTTCACCTTTCTCTCTCTTACGTTAATAAGTAATGTTTGTAAAAATGAGACTATAAACTTACTAAATGCTTAAAAAATAGTTGCATTTATCTTAGTTCATGTATTTATTTTTTAGCCTGTTTTGCCTGGGATATTAGAGCAAGTTGTTAGCTGTAGGGATGCCATTGCTCAAGAGTACCTAATGGAATGTATTATTCAGGTAAGCTAATGCCCTTTCAAAATTTATTTTTGTCTTTGAACATTTTTCTGTAACTGAAATGTGTTTGCATCTTCCATTCTTTCATATTTTTTAAATATCATTTTATTGTGTTTTATATCGCATTTACAGAAAAGGGGTGTTGTCTCTACTTTAGCATTGCCGTAGTTATACAGTGTATGTGTGGGTTATGTATACAGGCATCCCTCGCTTGGCGCTCTTGACTTGTTCCTGAAATACAGAGCTCTAACTGAAACTGTATTAAGCGAGGGAGTTTTTCCCATAAGAATTAATGTACTGTTTTAGTTCGAATATAGTCCCTCCCTGAATATAGTTCCCCCCCCCCCCCCTATTTCTGAAGCCTCAGCTTTGAGCCCCATTACAGACCTCAATGTTCTTTTGTTTCAACTTGGGAACCACTGTGCGTATTTTGATAAAATTTGGGATTGGGGAGTTGTGTTAAAATTGGTCATCCTATTCCAATTTCAGTTATAATCGGACAACAATTACGACCACTTTACATTGAACAATGAAAGGTGCCTACCCTTATTTTTTATTGGAAAATCACATTTTTAAATTTGTGCATAACCTCTTCCAACCAAAAACTCGGTCACTTTGTCAGTAATACTAGGGGAAAATTATGGAATACCATTTTATTTTTTAGTGATATATTTTTATTTACAATGAAAATATTTATGAATACTTGAATATGCTTCAAATCTATTGCTCCTAACCTTTCGGCTTTTAAATACAGCAAATAAAATCACTAGAATAAATAAGAAAATGCTAAATAAGAAAATGTCTTATTGAATGAGAACAAAAAAGGCTTCCTAATATGAAATACCCTTAACATGTATTTGCAATTAATTATTTACTTCCAAAACTTGCAAACATAAATGCCCTTCTCAGCCCCACTGCATGTTCCATGGCACCACCATTGACAAGCAACATATTGTACTAACTTTTCACCTTTTACATCTTCTGAAAACTTTTAATTGCAAAACAAGCACTGTGCATCTTTGCTGCTTGGTGGTATTGGATCCTCGAAAGTCAAAATCTTCTGAAGATACGTCATTCCTCAAACTCATTCCCGATTTGGATGTTTCTTCTTCATCTTATTGTGTTTTTTCTTAGATTTTGATTCCAAGGCGCTATAAGATTCTTGAGAATCATTGAAAAGATATTTTTTGACTGATCTGGTGCCTTTGCCTCTGCTTTTCTTCGGCTGAGACATCTTAGAAGCTGGCCTCTCTGCCAACAACGCTTAGTAGGGCGATGCCATTATCAAAGCAGCCTTTCCAGGCACCCTTCCTCTTTGTGGCCCTTTATTCCTCACAATAGAAGCAACAGGAGAAATTTCTTCAGGGCTCACAAATGCATTAGCAGGACATGCAGCAGTGTCTTCTGATACCTCGCATTGGGCCTCAATCACTATGAAATCACTCTCCTTAAAGACATTTCTGTTGGGAAGGTAGATTCCTGTAACTTCAAACCCCTTCACAGCAATCGCACCAGTTTGTACCTTATGATAGCCTCTCCCGAAAAGTTCTGCAATGTCGAACTGAGTAGCTGGCTTCCCTGTACATCTAATATGAGCTCTGATCTCCTCACTATAGTAGGCCTTTAAAGGGTTCATTAACGTCTGACCGAGTTATTGCATTTTAGGTGTTGAGTGTGAAGGCAAACACAAAATGCTTACGTGGTTTGTAAGTGCTAATTCAATCACATTGAGGTTCCGACTATGGGAGAAATGTCCAGCAAGGATTAGCAGCAAAGGGTCTTTCTCACTTTTTTGACGAACAATTCTGCCCAATTCGTGAAGTGATTTGCCTGAATCCATCCCGAGGAATGACAGACAGAAATAGTTTCAGGCGGAGCACATTTCGGAAGCAAAGTTCATATTTTTCCAGGAGAAAATCATCATTGGTGGAACAAAGGTGCCTCCAGTGCTCATGAAAGAAACAACAGTCACTAATGACCCCTGTTCAGCTGAAGTTAGGATATCTTGCCTTTTAATGCAATCACTTGCGGTATTTTTGACTGCAAGGTGGACAGACCTGTCTCATCTACGTTAAATACCCTGTCTGCAGGATATTTGTGCTTGTCGAACTCTCGTTCCAATAGAAAAAAACAGTGGGATATGCCTTCCTTATTAAATCCTTTCGCCCTTGTAAAAGATGTTCCCATTGGTTGACTTAGCAAGATTTTGTCCTTATGATGGGACAAAAACAGTTTTAACCATTTCCTGGCTGCTGTTTGTTTTTCAATAATTTTCATTTGGTGTAAAATAATGCACAATTATCATTATTCCTTTTGCAAACGACAATTGGGCATTGTTTCATATCAAATACAAATTATCGAAACCAATTTTGTGCTGAAATTCGAGAAGTAGTTAATGTAAATAATTACTGATATTTCCAAATTGAAGGTCTAAATATGGAATACTATTTCCTATTAGGAACCCTAAGTGATCCATATTTGGAACTTCACCATATTGGATTTCAAAAATGTGTAACAATGAAGCTAATGAAGTACACACAATTTCTTCACCAACAGCTTAAAGAACACTTCAAGTGTTTATTGTAAATGTCAAGATTGAAAAAGGATTCAATAAGTAAACCTACAAAATAAAGCAATGAATACATACCCTTGAAAATCTTTGAAACGCACTGAATTGACTTCAATAAGCAACGAAAAAACACTCAATGGCAGCATCCAACCAACTGATCTCGGTACCAGAATGACTTGGCCGACCATTTCCTTCAGTAAATTCGGTGCTGCCTCATACCAGACTTGAAATATTATGGTATTCCACATTAGGAGAATATTCCATATTTGGCTACTTTCTCCTACCTTTCCATTTACCATGATCGGAAGATATTTATATTTTGCTTTCACCAACTTCACCACATTCATTATAAGACAGTGCAGCAATACAATCGTAGATTACATAAACAACAAAATTCACAATGAACAAATAATATTTATTAGCCCAAAAGCAAAAGTTCTTTAACAGAAAATACCAATCAACTTGCTACGTGGATATATTTCAATAGTCACTCGAACCGGCCCTGGAATCTTCGTCAGGGACAGGTGCCACACTCTATTATATATAGACTTCTTACAGAGGAGGAGTAACATATAACTATGCGCAAAACCGACTAGAAAAACGAAATTCTTGAAAAAGTTCAACAATGCCACCGCTAAAAATTTGAAATTGTTTAAAAAAATTTTCAAGGTTTATATATTTTTGTATGTGCTACCGAGCTGAAATTTTTCTATTAGATAGAATTTATAAAAAAAAACGAAATAGGGATTATACAAATTTTGATATTTTAATTTGTTTGGCAGTTAAAAGTTCTTCAAGTTTAAACAAATAGGTAAATGTCTAGATAATACCAGGCGAGGTAGGGAGTTGAAATATTAAAGTAATTTAGATATTTTCTATATGAACAAATAAACATTTCAATGTCTGCATGATATTGTTATTTCGACCATTAAAAATTATTTGAATTTAAACAATTAGATAAATGATATTTCACTTCTAAATGGGGTTTAACTTTAAAATTTGGCAGAAATGTGTGGTATTCTTAACCGAATGTGGAAAAAGTATAATATTCTTAAAATTGAAAATATTAGTTATTGTTTTACTCCATTATTGTTCCATAAGGAGAAAACAAAAGTCTGTACAGTAGAGAAATCTTTTGAATTAAAAAAATATTTCCAATAATGAAATATCTCTCTGAAAAATTAATGTTTTTCTAGGTGAGATGAAATGCTTGCAGAATGCAGGCACCTTCTACTAGTATACAATATGCACCATTAGAACTTAAAAATTATAATACCTATATTACTCTAGATAATCATAAGAAGAAATCACATGGAAATACAAAGAATAATATATACTACAGAGTTTTCAATCAACCTCTGCAGCCATACATTTTGAATAAAAAAATTAATACAGTGATGATTATTAACGAAAAATATTGAAGTAATTGCATGTGGTTTTTGGTGCTGACTAGTGTTTCATCTATACTAATGTGTTTATGGGATGTGTAGTGACTATGAAGAGTTATTACCAGTTTAGTTTGTCTACATCAGAGCCGATATTTCAGCCATGGCATTCTTCGCCCAAGAAGCAAAAGCCAATATATCGGCGCGCTGCACTAAAAGGGTTATATCCATGACTTGATTTGCCTTGCGGTTATTAAAATGTGTTGGAATTTACTCTCGTTATATTTTAACTGTATCAATAACTATCGAATATTTCAATACCGATGTATAGAAAGAATAAATTACAATATAATTTGGTGATCCTAAGTTGATCTCTGATGCTTTGCAAATAATTAAGCAATTTTGGTGCCGCCTATCAACTGCGGTCCAATGTCGGTTTTGTTCCCTCTTCCCCTTGACAAAGATAGATTTGGAATGAGTGTCTGGACAAAATGCAAAGTCTATCTCGAGTCATTCGATCTATTACAAAGGCGTATACAATGTAACAACTTTTGATGTTATGCAGTGGTGCTGTGGGAGACAATGGACTGCTTCGCTGCTACTTTGACACAATGTAGTTATATAGGACTTAAGGGAACTTAATGGATCAACACGTACTGAATACAAAAAAATTCATTTTACTGCACCTGAAAATCTGGGGTATATACGAAAAACAAAAAAAAATATGTGAAAGTTGGGGGTCGACTTATACACAGGTATATACACTATTAATGATGAAGACACGAATGTAAATACTTTATTTATCTTTTATGCACACAAAGCGTTTTTTAGGTGAAATGAGATGGATGATTTATGATGAAGGAATGAAAGTAAATGTAAAGACTACAACTAGTTAGAGTGAGTTAGGTTGTAAATGATTTTCAATTGTTTGATTAATTACAACTTATTATAAAATGAATGGTATATATTATCCAAAATTAAATATTTCCTTGGCATCATATTTCTTTCCTTGGCTGTTTTCATTATTTGGATCTTCTGAAAAATGATCTTCAACCATATTACCGTAAATACCCGCATATAGTGCGCACCCTCGTATAACACGCAGGGGGGTTTTCAGCCTCGTAATCTATTATTTTTCTATATACCCACGTATAGTGCGCACAGATTTTTTTTAGCGTTACCATTCCAGAATCAAATAGATGGTGTAACGTGTTCTAAGGCAATGATCGAATTATTGGTATTATGTATTGGTTACATAATGAAAGTGCGAAATGAAATTTTCGAATAACGTTCCAAAAGAACGTCAGCTAACTCAATTACATACTCTATGTTTACTTACAAGGTGATATTAGGATATACACAATAAATTCAATTATATTAATTTCATAGTATGGCATATGACATTCTTTGAGCTAATAAAATGAAGGAATGACGATAATCCTATGTTTTTTACATAGGTTTTTGTCACGCCTGAGGTGGACGGGTTCGCCCAACCTTCAGTTTTACCCTTATTAGAACACTCGGGAGCACGTAAAAACAATAGCAAATAACCATAATTAACTACAGACTCGAAGAATCAAGAATAAATCCCTTATGAATGTTGAGAGAAAGGTAGGGAACGATTACTTTATTTAGTTCTACAAGAAGCATCAACTCCCAGCGTACTCAAAGGCATCAGCTGCCATTGTTTCTAATTGTAAGTAGTACCAGTACCTCACCACCAGGCCGGTAGCCGGTGTAGGGTGACGTCATGCGTAATATGCTGATTCCGATAACAACATCGAAGAAGAATGGTCCGGTGATGAAGTATTTCTTGGCTTTTAAAATGAATAAATACTGAATTCATTCTTTTCATATCTAATTAATGTATGTTTATAGAATTAGTTAATAAATTTTAACTTTTATCTATCTTACTTTTCGTAAAAATCACCAATAAAATTATGAGGATACCCGGGCAGTAATTACTGTGCCGAAATTGTGGAAATATGGGGTCAAATGAAAATCGGAAGATTTTGTACCCTCGTATAACACGCATCCTAATTTTTAACTCAAATATTTCGAAAAAAAAGTGCGCATTATACGCGGGTATTTATGGTATGTAATATTAATAACTTAACATTACTTTCATTAATATTCATGTGTATTGAAATATTTTTGTCTTATTTAATTTAAAAACAATTTTACAGTGTTATATAATTATAATAAAATTTCTGCCTTATAAAAATCTGTTGACTTAAATACTGCATTATAAACTGTTTGTTTGGTGCAAATTACATTAGCACAAAGATCTTAAAACTGCATCCCTTGCACTAAGCAAGACATATCTGTATTATATCAGTCATCATCATCCTCTATGTTCTCTTCATAATTGTCCTCACTCGCCCTATCTTTATCACTGTGAACATAGTCCCACAAAACATCATCTTCACTTCCATCCATGGCATTGGATAAGCAGCACTTCTTAAATGCATTTGCGATTACTTCTGTATGTATCTGTTGCCATGATGCTTTGATTCATTGGAAGAGCATTGTAACAGTAGTTGTGTTTAGGCTTCCTTTTGGTGTTAGATGGTGGACTCAACTCAATAACCACTCAGAATATAAACCCTTTAAAATTATCTTTAAATGACTTATTGACAGCAACATCAAGGACTTGAAGCTGTGATGTCATTCCTTCAGATATTATTACAAGATCAGTTTTCATAGAGTTAATTGAATCTTTAACTTCGGGAGTTGTATGTCCTTTGAATGCATCTGGTACAAGCATCCCTCTTTTTCTTAATAGTGCTCGTGGTCTTCTACTCCAGACGATGTGTAACCCAATCTCTCATAAGTTCTTTTGATGCCCATCCATTTTCATGACATCTAACTATTCACATATTTACCGGAGTATAAGACGAGAATTTTTTCCTAATTTAGTCTCGGAAAAATGTGAGATCATCTTATATTTGTGAATAAAGAAAAATACTTAGATAGAGCATGTTTTTGTTACCGTCAGGACAGATTACTCAATGTTTTCAATGGAAAGTGAGGAGAAACAGTGCGTGTTAATTTTGTCTTGACATATTAGCAAAAACATTTATCTCAATTGAGCGTATCTCGAGGGAAACCTGTATTTGGTATTTTATTTATTGGAACTATGCATATTTGGTGTAATGATGAATCTTGAATGTAAAAATTTCTGTAAATTAATTGTTATCACATTTTATAGCAGCATATTTATTGTATTGAAGATTCTAATGTTTACCTAAGAATTTATTTCTGGATTTAGCTTAATGAATATATTAGTGAGAACGTTTGAAATAATATTGTATTTAACTTTATATCTTGTGTAACTACACATGTTAAAAGTGTTTAACCCTGTAAATAAATAAATAAAGAAGTATATTGGGTGGAAAATGTTGCTTATTTAAATTGTTTATATAAATTATAACATTTTCTAGGTATTTCCTGATGAATTTCACCTGCAGACATTGCATGCATTCTTAAAAGCTTGTGCAGAACTTCAGCCTGGGGTAAATGTCAAGAATATCGTTATAGGGCTGATTGACCGGCTAGCTGCATTTTCTCAGCGTGGTGAAACGCCAATCCCTCAAGATGTACCTCTCTTTGATGTCTTTTCGGAGCAAGTTGCTCAGATAATTCAGGTGAGTAATAGAATATACAAAGTTTAGTGAGGTTGTCGTCGGTTATTTCTTATATACCTCTTTTATATTTGTTCCTTTTTGAGTTACAATTTGGAGTCGTCCTAGATCGTGAGAAAAAGAAATTGACCTAGAAAACTGTAACTTTTTGAAACTGCATTGTATAAATTTTAATCCTCAAATATATTGTGAAGACTTTGGTCATGTGATTTTGTGTATTAAATGGTTTTTTTGGTAAGTTACTAAATGTTTTTGCGAATTAAATTTTTTGAGAAAATTTATTGAAGAAGAATGGCTTATAAAAATCAAGTTATTATTCTGTGTTGATAATAAATGGATTTACTGTGTATACTTTTCTAACTGATGTAGTGTTATATGGTTTTACCTGTGTATTATATTGCATTTTTACTTTCTCTATAGTATAGGACAGTGATGGCGAACCTTTTCTAGCTCGTGTGCCAAAATTTTCTTAATAAGAGAACATTTGCCTCTTTGCATGGCAGTACCATAAAAATCTTGTGTATATTCGTAGAATGTAGCATGGATGTTTACGCAATTATATAGCAGGTCTGGAGACCCGTCTGTAGAATGAGAAAAGAGATGGTACGGCTATTTTATAATTTTGGGGGAGGCTTTTTATTCCTTAAAATGAACAAAAGGATGTTAGATAAACTAACCTACGATAATGAAATTGAAAGAACCCGAAATTTGACATAATTTTGGGGTAAAAAAACATAAGAACATTATGCATAGTTTATGCGATATAAAAATTTAGATTTATATTTTTTTAATTAAAAGAATTCTCCTTCGAAAATCATAATATAACCGATAGTAAACGAAGCCACTCTTTCACATCGTTTCAATACATATATTTATTAGATTTCTGGGGTCATTTTTGCCATGTCACCGTATGAGTGACATAATTTTTTCTTATTCCATTTTGTGGCATGCCAACCAAAATCGTTCTGCGTGCCAGCCTTGGCACGCGTGCCATAGGTTCGCCATCACTGGTATAGGAGATGGTATTGTTTTCATGGAAAAAATCATTTTCGAGATTTCATCAGAAATACACGTTTTGAGGCCCCCTGAACATGTTTTGACCATTTTCTCAACAATGTCTCTGTGTGTGTATGTGATAGAAATTTTGTGGGTCCTCAAGCTCAAAAGCTATTAATCAGGTCAATGCAAAATTCTATATTTGGCATTTTTGTTCAAGGGACAGGAGTTGATTAGTTTTTGGTAAAAATTGGTCAACTGGAAGAGGGTGTTTGCTCTTGTCACTTATCTGTTTTTACTTTCTCCATATGCGTAGTATAGAGAAGTATTATTTTAATGAAAATATTCATATTCGAGATTTCAATGGAAATACATGTTTTAAGGTCCCCTGAACATGTTTTTACCATTTTCGCAATGATGTCTGTGGGTGTGCCTGTGTTTTGGGGGTACCTAACATGTTCAAATTTACATAACCTAGGATTATGTTCTGAATATTGTAGTTTCAAGAATATCTCAAGGATGAACATTTGTTTGATATACTCTTCATTTTAATGCATTCAAAATGTTTATTAACCACAAAAAATGAGCATATATTTTCAATTCATTTGGGTCATATTTTATTAAAGTGTATCAGATCAGTTAAACACAACCTTCAAGGTGGGCAAAAGTTGTAGTGGAAAGAGTTCTCTCTTTAGACATATATAATCTGTATATTTCATCTAAGTCTGTGCATGACACTTTGGAGGTGGTCTTTGTGAGTCTACCTGTGACAATTAGTGTTGACATTTTAATATCACAAAAATACCACAGAAGGAAATTCAAATAAACTGCAGAGGTAATCTAAACATATCTCTAGGTGCTCCTTAGTTTAGATGTCATTGACCTACGTCAAAAAAAATGTTGGTTTTGACATTATTTTTCCATATGTTTCTATGTGTTCGACTGCTAATGGTGGATGGATGAAAGCAGACTCGGCAAGACATGGCTATCGAGGATGTAGTCTCTCTTCAAGTTTCTTTGGTTAATCTTGCTCTCAAATGTTATTCTGAGAAAGTTGAGTATGTGGACAAGGTTCTCCGATCGACTCTTTCCATCTTTGAAAGGTTAAATTTCCAAAGGTACTGTTTTATTTTTTGAATCCTTTAATTTCCTCATTGTTAAAACTTCTTAACTTATTTTTTTTAGTGGGATAGAAATGCCATATCCGCCCGAATACAAGCCGATGTTTTTTGTCAAAATCTATCATGAAAAAATCATCCCTCAGCTTAAATGACAGTCTGAGAACAAAAATTTGGGATTAGGGTTGTCTCATAGTCACTCATAGATGGCAGCACGTCTCATTGCCGTTGCGATCAAATGACTGTACTATATTTTTCATAAAGTAAATAATTGATCTACGATGAATATTAATAAAGCTAGAATATTGAATTTGGCATTACTTGTGTTTTGTTACCATTGTTACTCAGCCTTTCATTTATAAATGCTGTTGGATATTTTCTTTCGTTTTTAAGGGCTATGGATATAGTTAGCAATTTGTATTATTTTTCATTAGCCATTAAAATAAATTCCTATTAGTTTTACTTGGCTATTGTAGTCATTGTAATGTTTGTATGCATGTTAAAACCCCATTCATAGCATCTATTAAAATTTCATACATTGACTATGCAGATGATTTTGCAAAATGCGATGATGGCTTTCGATGCTCAACTGTTTGAATATCGGCAAATAAAGAGACATCTGCTCTGAAGGTATGAGCAACGGCATGAACTACAAAACTCAGCTGATAATGAACAGTAAAACTTTACATGGAACGTGTATAATTATAAAAATGCAATTTCTTAAGGCTATATAAATGCTAATTTCATTGGAAATAGATTTGAATGAAAAATTGTCTTTCCGAGGTTGCTATTGCTTTATTTGACCTTTTGTGAAAATGAAGATGAATGAAATTATCATCGTTGAATGTGAAACATTAATCAACATTGAGAAATTATTAATTGGAGTAATATTTCAAAATGACAAGAACTAAACCATTTCCCAATCTTTTCTTCAATCTTGAATAATGTATTCTAGGCCATGCATGCATGCCCAGCACACTTCAGCATAAAATCTATGAAATTTACTTTTCTGCCAAGAAATGGTGGACATTTTTGGGGGTAAGCTTAAATCCGTGGTCAGCTTCTATTAGGGCAGATTCAGTGATTATCAAGAAAATTTTATACATTTGAGATTTATTGATTTAAATTTCAATATATAATGGATCAAGTGAATAAAAAATAAGCTTAAGATTTCTACCATTTTTTAAGCAAATGATTGATTTGGGATGAATAAAAAAATAGCATTTGCTTTTGCTAGAAAGAATAAGCATTTGCTTATTTTTAGGATTTTTCTTAAGCATTTGCTTAAAATTGTATGAATAAAACTGAGCTTATGCTTAATGCTTTAAGCTTATTTTTTTTTGAGGTAAAGGGCTTGCTAACAACAAGATATTTTGGAGTATTCTATTTTCACGATAATTTAACCTAAATATAAATTGATATGGCAGAGTTTATGGTGACAAGAAAAGTTAAAAAATGCGAGAAAAGACGAGTTTCAACAACGAACAGTTATAAAAATTTATATCGGTTCTCTGGAGAAAATGTGGAGTTTATTTCAAATCTATTTCTCGGAGAATATCAAGAGAGATATGGTGGAGCACTGTCTTCCAAACAGAAGATAGAAATATTTTTAAGGTACTTAAGTGATCCTGGGTTTCAAATAGGAGTTGGGGAAGATCACTGCACAACTGTATGTAAGATAGCGAAATTTGTGGCATCCAAAATCACTATAAAGGCAAATGGCTGGATTAAATTTCCTCCTGTAATTGCACTCGTGCAAATAGTGAAACTGAATCATTTTGGCGATGAATATATAAATAGAAAAGGTTTTCCATCCATAAATACTCGGCAACTTGTGATTTGGATTACATTTTCACTAGTGTGGATATTCAATGGCCAGGTTCTGTTCACGATAATCATATACTTAAATGATCCAATTTATATGATTTCATGTTTAAGTCAAATAATGCTACAGTTATTCTCGGAGACTGGCTATGGTATTTTACCTTGGTTAATGGTTCCATTTAAAAATCCTCAGTTGCCACAAGAAAAACTTTATAATAGAATACATGCTCAAGAAAGAACAGTTATTGAAGGTGCTTTTGGCCAATTGAAATGCCGTTTCCCAATGATAGGTTACAAAGTAAGGGTTTCTTTGGACAGAATGATTATACTTACGAGTTACTTGATGCAGAAAATGATGAGGAAGAATTTGAAACTGAAGCAGAAATCAAGAGAAAAGGTCAAAGAATATGAAATGAAATAGCGGATTTATTGCATAATATTGATGAAATGTTTAGTTTTTACAAAACATGAAGCTTTTTTATATAAAATATATTTCAATTAACTATTAACCTAAATACAGTGTATTAGTATTTTCAACTCTCGTAATATCATCGTAATTACTGCTGCCAGCAATATACACCTCAGGCACAAAAGTTTCATTAGCTTTCAATTTTTCTACCGTAATAGTCTCACGTTGTCTGTAAATTGATCAAATTTAACTGTTTTAATAAAACTAGTCTCTAAAGTTCTTGTAAATTTAAGTTTTTTGTTTCTTCTATCTTGTGCTTAAATGTTTCTTTTGAAACTTCACATGGCACTGGCTTTTCATTCTCATCTTCCTTATAATCTACAACTTTGCAGACATAAAAAGAGAAGATTCGTAGGCTACCGAAGATGAATCATCAAATCCACTCGATGTTGCACCCTCTACTTGATTGAAACTTGGATTGTCATCCTCGTTCATAATATCATAAAACGATTGTTCCCACTCTTTCAATTTCATATTTTTGTTTCCATTTGTCTTCATGTCTTTTCTTTTTAATCTGCGTCTCCATATTATGAATTTTTTTTAATTTGTGCCCCAGTAATTCCTTTCCCAAATATCTGTAGGTATTTCTGCCAACTATCATCAATTCCTTAGCCTTCTTCTTTTTTATTTCTGGGATTTGGCTCTTATTTAAAATTATTTTGTTTTCTTGTATTATTTTAACAAGTTGTGTTTGGTACAGATGTTTCCTCATTATCACACCCTTCAACACTTGACATCAAATGGCCCTCCATTTCCTGTAATAAATGCTTGTAATATTTGTTTTAAGTTTAACTAATTGAATAAAAATGTACCCATGATTTGTGATACTATCGAATTCAGTTAAAAAAGAAATATTTAAAGAAGATTTAATTAATTAACATTTTTTAAAATATTACCCAATATATTTATGTATATCTTGATCTCTGGACCAAATAAACTACTACTACTATTTGTTGTTAGTTTTACATTTAACTAATACTTTAAATGGAAACAAAAACAAGTGAGGGTTAAGAATTGTAAAGTGCTTTTGTTTCGTAAAATTTAAGTATTTGCTTATGATTTTAGCAAATGCTTTTGCTTTTAGAAAATGCTTTTCGTATTTGCTTAATTTTTATTCACTCGACCCAATGGCAGTTCTATATCTGATAGTTCAAAGTTATGTGTAATTCGAGGTTGTGATTATTCTCTGGCCAAAACCTTATGGTTTTCCACGCCTGAGAAATCCTACCTCTCACCATAACACAATGCCTTGTGTTGCTCCACTGTATTTTAATAATTTAATATCTAATAAATTTGTAATTTGGGAAGAGAAGCAGGTTCACCTATGATCCCTTCAAATTGGCTCCTTGTGCGCATGAGCCCTTGTAGGTAAGGTTGTTGGGAAAGAGCCCTTAGCTAATTAGTTTTCAGGTGAGGATTTTACCACATGCATACAGGTTTAAGATGGGCCATTCTACCTTCTCCTGAATCCACCATTACCCTCACAACTCGCTAGTCTCAAGATCCATCAGAGGCCCAGTAGTTTAATATCTGGTAAGAAGAGTAGAGTTAGACATGGCAACAGAAGGAAATTAGAACTACAGTAAAACCCCTTATTTACATTTTTCTAGGGACCTGGAGAAAAAAGTGTAATTTGCGGGAAAGTGCAAATTGAGGAAAAAGGAAGTAAGACTAACAATAAAATCAGTGTTGAAAGAGCTAAGTTTATAAAGAGTGTATCTATTTATTCATTTACTTAACCAGCACACTTTTTAAATAATATTGCAGGCACACCCCAGGTTACATAAGCCTCGACTTACGTAAACCCGCACTTAAAGCAGCCCCATAAATTACGAAAAAAATTTTGCTATGCTTACGTTAGTGGTTTTCGTAAGCGAGCTCGAACTAAATCTTTATGTATGTGCACGGAGAAAAATGCGAGGAATGGGTTGTAATGCAATATCCCTGCTTTGCTACTCAGCTAATGTCATTCTAGCGAATTTTTAGCAATATGTAGTGAGTTTGGTTTCGAATTACGCAATTACGAAAAAAGGCCACAGCGACTACCTACTAATCTAGCGGATCGATGTAACAATTTACCTAATTTTAGCAACTGGCTACAATTGCTGCATTTATCTGCACTCATATGAATAAAATAATAGATTACATTGTTGTTACATGTCTGTGGGGTAGTGTGGTTTCTCTTCCAATCCCTTCAGTCTTTTTCCGATCGTTGACACGGCTGCTTGATCTCTTAATGTGTGTTTGCTTTTGCACAAATTAACGGAAGTGTGGCCCTTGTAATCATGGCTGATAGGCATCGCAATGAGAGTAACAGTGCTAGTGCTGCTAAAAGGCGAAGAACTATTACTTTAGAAGAAAAAATGGATATTGTGAAGAGATATGAAAATGGACAGTCCCGTTCGTACATCTCACATGCTCTTGGTATGGGGGCGTCAACCATAAACACCATCGTAAAAGATAAAGAACGCATTAAAGAGCATGTGAAAGTTTCTGCGCCTATGAAGTCAGCTATCATTACCAAGCAACGTTCTGATGTAGTATACGAAATGGAAAAATTATTAACTGTATGGATCGAAGCTCAAAATCAAAGATGTATACCGCTTAGTCTTCAGACGATCCAAGAGAAGGTTAAAAGTCCTACGCACACTTGAAGGGAAAGAAAGGCAAAACAGAGGGAAGTTTTGTTGCGAGTAATGGGTGGTTCAATCGTTTTTAGGAAACGTGCAGATTTACAGATTTAATGTGAAACTGAGTGGTAAGGCAGCTAGTGCTGATGCAGTGGCAGCAGAAGAGTTTCCGAAATTGTTCGCAGAAATGATTGAGGAGGGTGAGTATCTGCCAGAACAGGTGTTTAATGTAGACGAGACGGGCCTTTTTTGAAAAAGAATGCCTGACTGCACATTCATCGCAAAAGAAGAAAGAGTGCAATGTCATGTTTTAAGGCAGCAAAGGATCGCCTAACACTTCTACTTGGAGGGAATGCAGCGGGGGATTGCTAATTAAAACCTCTCCTTGTATACCTCTCAGAAAATTCATGGGCATTTAGAAATGTGACAAAGTGCTCTCTTCCTGTCATATGGAAGTCCAATGCAAAGGCCTGGATTACACTTTCCATATTCGAGGACTGGTATTGCAATCATTTTATACCAGAGGTGAAGGAGTATTGTCACGAAAAAGGAATGACCTTCAAAATCTTGCTGGTGCTTGATAATGCTCCTGGCCATCCTCCACACTTTGGATGACTTTGATGATAGCATTATGGTTATGTTTCTGCACCCAAACACAACTGCACTATTACATACAGCCTATGGATCAGGGAGTTATGGCATCCTTTAAAGCTTATTATATTCGTAAGACGTTTGCACAAGCTATCACCACTACGGAAGGGGATGACAAGATGACCCTGAAGGAGTTTTGGAGGGGCTACAACATGTACCTGGCTGTAAAAATCATCGCAACAGCCTGGGAAGAAGTTAAAAACTAACATGAATGGTGTTTGGAAGAAACTGTGTCCTCAGTACGTTTCAAGGTGTTCCCGACAAGTGCTGTTGACAAAGTCGGCAATAAAGTAGTTGAACTTGCTCATCACCACCAGTTTGAAGTGGAGATGGAAGATGTAGAAAAGCTCATCGACTTGCACAGTGAAGAGATTACAAACGAGGATTTAATAGAGTTGGAGGCACAGAAGGTGGCGGAGAGCAAAGACAATGATGCAGACAATGGAATAGAGGAACAAAAACGCTTTATGGCCAAGGAATTAGTTGAAGTCTTCATTGATATCAACTCGGCATTGTCAAAACTAGAGAAGATGGACCCCAATACTGCATGGTTCGCGAAGGTCAGCAGGGCAGTCCAAAATGCCATGTCCTCTTACAAGGAAATCTACGATGAAAAAAAGATGGCATCTGTGCAGACTTCTATCTACAACTTCATTACGAGGGTTGAACGCCCATCACAGCCAACTTCTTCAGCACCTGACGTTGACGAGGCTGCTGTCGACGATCCTATATGAGAGAGAATGTGTGTGTGTGTGATGAGTGAGTGATTGAGTATGAACTTCCCATTCTGATCAAGACACCATCCAACTGCAACCTAAGCCCATTCTCCTGAACAGGCCAACATTAAGAATTAAGGTATGTGAAGTTCAACATTTAACATAAAATGTGATTGTAGAAATGTGTTAATAACTGTTTTCTGTGAACTAAATTAGATGCTGTCATTAGCCACTATGCTTATTCACAATGATAAAGAATAGATTAGATTATTTTGTTTTTAGTGTACGTCAACAGTTGAATTATTAGCGCCCAATCCGTAACAAAATTACACTTAAGTAAGAAGGTAAAAAAAAGACTTCTAATATCTTGACTTGTTCCTATTTTCACCGATATATGGTTTTTTGAATGACGTTAGCCACTATGATTATTTACAGTGATATAAATATTTTATTTATTTACAATTCAGTAATAAGTGATGCAAATGCATTAGAATTCTTGTATTCCACAGTGAACTGCCAGAAATTTCGCCCACTGTGATAGATTTAATGAATAACTCTTTCGGAAATTCCTCTTGAACGATTAAAGTGACTTTCCTATAACTGCTACGGCATAAATTAAAAAATTTGGTTTCAAAATACACCTTCTCCTCGACTTACGACCTATGCGACTTACGACCATCTGCACTTAAGACCACAAAAAATAAATAAATAAAAATAATAAATAAATAAAGATAACTACGTGGTAGGGTCAAAAAGTTCCCGGAATTGATGCTTAGAGCGCAGCAGGGTCTAGGCATCAGAGTCTGTTTGACCCTCCCACTGCCTGGCACTGCCTCTCACTCAGTCGCTTTCAAGCATCAGTTGTGTGTGAATTTGTTACAATTGTATCTGAAATATTACCCCTAAAATGACTGGTAAAAGGAAAATACTTTCATCTGCAGATGCACCAGCTAATAAGTCAAGGAAGGCTATTGATTTAGACTGTAAAATGAAGATTATCCGGCAGTATGAATGCGGAAAGAAGGTTAATACAATAGCACATGACTTGAAGTTATCGCATTCCACGGTATCGACGATACTTAAGGACAAAGAAAGAATTCGTGAAGCTGTGAAAGGTTCTGCACCTATGCAGTCTACAATTTTAACCAAACAACGACAGGGCATCCATGAAATGGAGAAATTGTTATTCATGTGGATGGAAGATTTATTACAGAAAAAAATACCCACGAGCCTTCTCGCAGTGCAAACAAAGGCTAGATGTCTTTTTCAGACTTTAAAATCATGCTCCGGAGATGATTACGCGCAAGATTTTCACGCTAGTAATGGGTGGTTTATGCATTTTAAAAAAAGATTTGCTTTGCATAATGTACGTATCACAGGAGAAGCAGGAAGTGCAGATGAAGATGGAGCCCAAAAATTCGTTGATAGTTTTAACAAATTAATTGAAGAAAAAGGTTATCTACCAGAACAAATTTTCAACGTAGACGAAACCGGCTTACTATGGAAACGAATGCCTACTCGTACGTACATACACCAAGAAGAAAAAAGGATGCCAGGATTCAAAGGTTTTAAGGATAGGTTAACTTTGTTGCTTGGTGGTAATGCCGCGGGTTTTAAGCTGAAGCCTTTTTTAATCTATCATTCGGAAAACCCTCGTGCATTTAAGCTCATCAACAAGCATACTCTGCCCGTTTACTACCATTCAAACCCTAAAGCTTGGATGACTCAAGCACTGTTCGAAGACTGCTTCATGAACTGCTTCATTCCCCAGGCTTGTGAATATTGTGCGGAGAGAGGTATCCCTTTCAAGATTTTATTGATTATGGACAATGCCCCTGGCCACCCCCCTAATCTGGATGACCTTCATCCCGATGTTACAGTGGTTTTTATGCCACCTAACACAACCGCTATCATCCAACCCATGGATCAATGTTCGCGGACCAAGACTGGAGGGTAACCACGTTTGAGAGCATCCTCGAGGATAGAGTAATACTCTAGAAGGGATGGATGCTCTATCAGAACAAAGCCTCCATCCTCAACGAGGATATATATATATATATATATATATATATATATATATATATATATATATATATATATATATATATATATATATTAAACATATATATATTAAACATCCGAATGAACGGTCACCGGAATAGCGTTTCTCTCAGACGCCCCCTCCCAGTTGCATTACACGCTAATACCCACAATGTCCCCTTCAATAGTTGCTACAATGTTAGGATTATTCGCGCTTTACCCTATGACATTCCTGCTTCCCTTCTCCGACACTGGGAACTAGCACATATCCATCTTCTCGACTCTTTCTCTCCGCCTGGCCTCAACCTCCGCTAACCCTATTAGCCCCCTTACATTGTCTCCTTGTTACATTGTAGTTATTCGCACTTTCCCTTACCACACTCCCTCTTTATTGGCTATCCACCCCTCCTACTCCCCACCTCCTCCAATCATCAACCTTCCCACATCACCCTGTCTTTCCCCGCCCAGTGTGTCACTTTACGTTACTCTTTCGCTGAAGAAGGGCATAGGCCCGATAAGCTTGCGTGTGTTTTTGTGTTCGTGTGTTTTACGTGTCTCTTCGACGCCCCCAGCAGCCTGCCAGCTTGGTCCTCAACTTGGTAAGTGTCCGCTGGGCTTCCCTCAACACCTTGTTGCCACCCTCATCACTACCTTTTCTTTTCCTTTAGTTATATATATATATATATATATATATATATATATATATATATATATATATACACACACACACTCTCAGAAACAAAGGATGTAGCACAGGTATGGGAAGAATACATTAAGGAATTATACAGCAAACAGGCAGGAGCGGCAAAAATAGAACTGGAAAATGAGGAAAACATTGAAGAAGACAACTTAGGACCAAGTATTATGGAGAGCGAAGTAGAAAAGGCGATAGTGGAACTAAAAAAAAGGGAAAGCCACAGGCAGCGATGGAATACCGGCTGAGGTACTTAAAGTCATGGGATCAGAAGGAATAAAAGCGATCACAAAATTAATTAATAAGATTTACGACATGGGAGGGTGGCCTCGAGATTTCCTAGAAGTAACAGTGATCCCTCTAAAGAAGAAGCTAAGTCAATCCATTGTAAAGTTTACAGAACGATAAGCCTTCTGTCACACTTCAAAGATCATCATGAAGATTCTTAATAAAAGGCTGCAGAAAAAGGCAGAAGAAATTCTAGGAGAAGATCAATTCAGTTTCAGAAAAGGACGAGGAACTAGAGATGCTATAGGGGTAGTTACAATCATATCAGAAAGGGCAATAAAGTACAGTCTGCATATGTTTCATTGACTGGCAGAAGGCCTTTGATAGAGTAGATTGTGTAATGTTGATGAAGATATTAAAGGATATAGGTGTAGACTGGAAAGACAGGAGACTGATCAGGAATCTATATATGAATCAAGTTGTAAAGGTAAAAGTATTAAGTGTCATGGCAGTACAAAGAGCAAGTCGTTCTTAATATTTTTACAAATTTCATACATAATTCGGTTTTCACGAACTCGATTAACATGAACATACGATTTTATTTCCCCTTCAAGTTCATGTTAATGAGGGTTTACTGTATTTACTCTTGTATGTGAATATTCTTAATAATTTTAATATAAAGGAGGTTAACCTAATGAGTTTACATCATACATTCCATCATGATTTTAGTGATGCAATTATGTAACTTGATTTTAATTGCTGTTTGGCTATTGCCGTATTTACTCACTTACTTGCACCTCTTTTTGAACGATTTTTTTGCCCTAAAACAAGGGTAGGGCAAATATTTGGTTTTTACCTGTCATATAAAAGTGGTCATCAGAAAACATAATCTTATATTTCCTATCAATATTTCAGGTGGGGCAATTACGTAAATACGGTATCTAGCAGTTTCTTGGTTAAATTATTCCTCTCTGATACAAAACATATAACACTTGTGTGCTAATATATCAGTAAAATTAATCATTTTATAGGGCAACATTTGATTTTTATTTTTTACATTGATTTTTATGTAAAATGGTTAATTGTATATTATATGAGCAATTTTCCATTCTTTTTATTACAAGACCATAAGAATTCATTGAAATTTTTATTCTCCCTCCAAAGTTTGACAAGAATTTTTTTATTTCACCCATTATTATTTAGGGTTGAGTTCAACAGTGCTGTTTCTCGAGAGCTTACAAAGTTGATGAAAATACCAATTGATAGTTACAATGATCTGCTTACTGTTCTTCAGCTGGAGAATTATGCAACACTCTTAGGCCACTTTGATTATCGTGGCCGAAAGATCCTATCAGCTTACTTAGTTGCTAATGCCCTTGAGAATGAGACACTTGTCTCTGCACATGACCAGGTATGTTTGCATTATTTTAAAGAGTAGTTAGTTTGCAGATAATCTTCCTGTAAAATTTTAGAAACATTTCCTTCTTAGGAATAGTGACTCATTTTTGTTTAACTCTAGTCACTTTGGGTATTTGTTATTTCACATTGAAATTACAAAATTCTGTTTAAAATTTTATAAAATGATTCTTTTATGACATTTTAAAATGAAATTCTAATATCCCAATCACTGTACAGGCCTTTATTTGTCAGTCTGTCATGATGAGAAAATTTATCATCATTAAGAGCAACTGTATTGTTGCTATCTTCATGGCATTTTGCATACCAAATTAGTTTTAGAATTTACACAGCATTAACACGTTTGCCAAAACTGATACTGACTTTAGATTGCTGTTTCTTTGGTTGTGCAGATTAAAATTTAGTCATGGTGAGTGTATTTGTGTATTATTTAGATGTAAATTCTATCGCGTCTGAAGTAAAAGAAAATTCAAAAAGGTTCTGGACTCTGATGAACTTGAGGAGAAAATCCTCCTGTATTCCTACTCACATGTTTTTTGGCCCCAACACATGTTCAGCCGATGAGAGATCCACATTTTTCAACCAATATTTTTCCTCCAATTTTTCATCGACCCTCCATCCAACCTCTCTCTCCCCCTAAAACCTATTTGTCCTCAATCTCTCGGTTTCATCTCGACCTCTCCTCATGAAGTCTTATCACCTTCTTTCTACCCTACCTCCTAACAAAGCCACCAGTCTGGACACATCGGCTCCCTTTTCTTTCGCCATACTGCATCCACTCTCTATCGGCCCATTTCTATAGTGGAGAACTATCACCCAATTTCCATCCTCCCAGTCTTGTCTATTCTCTTTGAACGTATTGTCCATAACTGCCTTCTCTCCTTCACCCTTCTCTGTATTTCTCCTCATCAACATGGTTTCCTTCCCAGTGGGTCATGCCTTACTAATCTCTCTGTCCTTCTTCGCCACCACATCACCATGGCATTCAAAGTGTCTTCCCAACTCAACGTCTGCTACATCGATTTCACCTAAGCTTTCGATTCCATAAACCATAAACTTCTTACTCACAAACTAGAAAACTGCTACAGTATCCATGGCTGCAACATTCTTTTATATGCAGATGACTGGAAAATCTTCTGAAAAGTGGATAATCGTAGTGATAGTGGATCTCTCCAAGTTGCACCAGATTCAATAAATAATTGGTGTTCTCTGTGGAATCTCAAAGTCAATCCTGCAAAATCGATTTCCCTAACCTTCACGCTCCGTAGAAATCCTATACTCACATCCTACCTTTACTTCAATCAGGTAATTCCCTCTTCCTCCTCACTTGTGCATAACTTTCGATTCTAAACTTACATTTGCTAACCACATCAACAAAATCACATCCAAGGCCATGTCAGTAGTTGGCCTCCTCCATAGATTCACAGAATTCAAGGATCCCCATGCTCTCAAATCCGTTTTTGCAGCCTGCGTACTACCCCTTCTGGAGTACTGTTCCCCCATTTGATCCTCAGCCTCCCCATCAATTCTTGCTCCCCTTAACCATCCACTTTTTCCTCGCAACAGTTCAGATATAGTGTTCCAAATTTCCGAATCTTAACGCGAGACCAAATTTTTTCACCCTTCGTTTAACCCCTCTCCCCTTCAGATGCAAAATTGCCGATTTGAAATTTCTTTACCAAATGAATGGCCACTGCAGATCAAACATCACCACCTTTATACTTCGTGCACCTCCCCGCCCTAACCGTAACTTCAGACTCTTTTGTCAACCCAAATTCCGCCTCTCCATATCCCAAAGATCCATGTTTTACCATATACCACAATACTTTGACTCCCTATCATCCCTCAATCCCTCCCTCGACCTGTTTTCATCACTTCCCTCATACAGCTCCGCAATAATGACAAACTAACCAATAGTCCTTCTGAGCCTATTGCCATCATCATTTAATCAAATATATTATTCATTTTTCATTGTTTTTATAGTTGATTGTTATTGTCGATTCTGTTATTAACAAAAGTAGAATACTCCTTTAGCCACAACAACTAGAGGGCTGCAAACCCAATGCATTTCGCCCACAAGGTGGGCATCGTCAGGGGTAGAACCTGTTTCACCAGTGACTGGAAGCCAACAGTTGGCTTCCAGTCACTGGTGAAACAGGTTCTACCCCTGACGATGCCCACCTTGTGGGCGAAATGCATTGGGTTTGCAGCCCTCTAGTTGTTGTGGCTAAAGGAGTATTCTACTTTTGTTAGTTTTGGCCAAAGTTATTGAGCTACTATCAATGATTCTGTTATTGTTAATAATTTGTTACAATATCGAATGTAAAAGGCCAAGTCTGGCTGTTTTTGGATATTTCTTAATAAATAAAAAAATAAATAATGTGCATCAAGAGTATATTTACGATGTTTGTAAGTTGGAATGAAAAAAATAATTAATGAATTTTCATTGTAATTTAAAAAGTTGCATTAGAATTTCTTGTATTTTTCAGTTGAAGGGGCTGTTTATAAAAACTGGATTAGGTTATGATAAGGAAAATAACCTAAGCTAACCAAGCTTTAAAAAAAATAGCTCCTATAACAAGTACTGATTTTTTTATTTTTTAACAAATTTAGTATTTTGCTTATGCGTGTTGCAGTTTGGAATTAAGTCTTCGTAATGCTAATTTTTAAAATAACATATGCTGGTAACATTTTGCCATCTGCTAACCTTGCCAGCATTACAGTAATGCTTATTTTTCAATCCCTGAAGTTTTTTGCATCTTTTTCGTTAACTGTGTAATTGGATGTCTTGTCTGCATCACCCATTTGGCTCAGAAGTTAATCATGAATTTTCCGTAATGCAATTACATGCTTCTGGAAAGCAATAAGTTTGTCTGTGTTGTCAGAATGTAATTGGCAAAGAGAAGTTTTTTGTTGCAGGCAAAAACCCTTTATGATGCATCATCCATATGCGCCAACCATTACTAGTCTTGAATTCTTGCCGTGGTATGTTCAGTGATCGTGATAATTGATGAGCTTTCAGTTTATCCCTTCAATCACGGCCGCATTTAAATCCGACCCGTTTGGGAGGCTGGAGGGTATTTAAATTAATTGTCTTTTCTGGAATGTAGTTTTTTTTAATCATACCTTTTTTCTTTTTAATGGATTTACCTGAATTTTTTTGAGATTGCCATAAAACTATTTGTATTTATACACCTTATTTTAAACAAATTTTATTTATTCTTTTTGTGTGAAACACATTGATGAATTATTTAATGCATTCACAGAAACAATTTACACTTTTTATTCCAAGTTTACAGTATATTGCTCGGATCCTGTTTTATCTTAGATTTCTATATCGTTCTCATAAGTTTTTCGGTTAACAAATGTAAAAAAATTCTCCAATATAACCTATGATTCTGGAACTGTGTACCGGCGACAAAGGGAGAAGAGACAGAAAATACCAAAAAATAATGGCTTACCTTAATAATTATGCTTGGTGTGGTAGTCTTCAAAGCAGAGACCAAGTCAAATAAGAGCGAAATGTGGGCTTCTGAATAATTCCCATTGGCATAAACAATAGAGTAAATTTCTTCCAGTGTCACTTTTCTCCATGATGCAATTCTTGATTTTCTTGAAAATATACCTCTACTTGATGTTATATGTTGCTCTACGTAGCGATTTGTTTCTTTCATAATAGTCTTAATAAATTACAAATCAAAAAACAATTCAAAAATACTCGCAATATCAATCATATTCTTAGCACTCTTTTGAGGTCCATTGCCACCAATAAAATGTTCTCTTTGTCCCACATGTTTCACCATGTCCTCCCACACAAACTCTTCTCTACTGTCCTCGGACTCATTGACAATGTGCATCAATGTGTCAAGTTCTGAACGATCTTCTATACCAGGGGTCGGCAACATACGGCCCGCGGGCCACATCTGGCCCCCGAGAGCGCTTCATGCAGCCCGCAAAGATATGATGAAAGTGGTTGGTAAAATTTAAAATTGACAATTTTATATTTTTCAGTAAAATTATAGTATCAAAACATTCACCAGTGTAGCTTTAACGCTAGTAAATCATTTATACATGATTTTCAATAATATGAGACCATAGAATCTGTAGATAACTTCTGATATAAACAGTCATCCAGCCCGCCAAAGCTCTTGTGACTTCCAATGTGGCCCTCAGAAGCTTTCACAACTACGTATGTGGCCCACCATGCAAAAAAGGTTGCCAACCCCTGTTCTATACAATTCTCACTATCACTTTCTGAACTCACACTTTCTTCCGAATCACTTACTCCCAATATCTCCTTCTCAATTTCATCATCCGTTACTGCTTGCCTTTTTCTCCTTATAGAAGCCATAATAAATACTGGTTTTGTAGAAAATTTTAATTAATCTACAAAGACATAATTACTAGGTAAAAAGAACAAAATTCACAACTGCACATGTTAAGTTTTCCTTCAGACTAAATCCTATAAAGAGAGCGACGGGAGTGGAGACGAGCCTGATGCAAGAATATTGCCATGCACTCAAACACACTCTTCATATCTTGGAAGAGACTTGTTTGTGAAGGGACAATGGATCCTTTCTTCTCTCACATATTGCTTTTAAGATATGCTAACGCAAACGAAATGAATATCTTGGTCTAGATGGCTGGAGATCCTTTTACTTCACCAAGCATTCTCCCTCCAGAACTGTTGACAGATGAGAAAAAACATTGGCCCAAAGCCTTCTACAGGCATAAGAACATAGCCCATATCTCGCAGAAGCCTTCATGCTGAGAAATAGTTCTTCTCAGCATAAGGGTACAAGGGTATTTTAAAATTCAAAATTCTCTGTCTTTGGGTACCTACGTAATCATCAATAACAACATTTAAAGTATATTATATATATGTTAATGTAAATAAAAATGCAGAATGAAGCATAAATAGGAAGGCCAAAGGTTTCTCTTTTGAAATATCTCAAGAAAAATCAGATTTAGGAAAACTCGTTTTGCCAAAAAAAAATTAAAAACATTAGCAATCTCTGCGACATAGTGACTACGTTGGTTGGGTGCATATGAAGAATTCGTTTGACGTAGCGGTCATGTCAGTTGGCATTGAGGGGTTAATGACGTTTTCTGTCCATTCTTTGAGTAGGCACAAATTTTACAGTTTCTTCTTCTAATTCATGAATCAACCTCGTTTGGGTCCATTAAATGATTTCAGTGTTGAGTTAGCACTTTTGCCTCCATCACATTATATCTCCTCCTGGCCTCACACTTGTTACTTTCTTCAGCATAATGCACCACCATTGGCTTAACATTTCTATCAAAACTTCGTCTTATATCTTGTGATAAATTCCCTTTTACAGAGGTGCCTTTCCTTTGTACACAGTCTGTCATTTCAGTCCTAAGATTTGGGTTAATTTATTTAAAACTGGTAAAAAAACTTCGTTAAAACTTAATGAAGTGCTCTCATAGAGTTTATACTCTTCAAACTGCAGGTGTACTTGTCGTCTGCCGCTGGCTCACCAAATGAAAAATGACAAATATGTTTAAATTGTAAAATACTGGCAATCTTAGTGTACCCATTTTCAAATTTCCTATCCAACCAATTATAAGTTTGTCAACACCGCTTCCACCAATACCTACAATATGGAAAGCAACTTGTTTGAAAATTGTGAACTCAAGAATATGAATAAACTAGCATAATTGCTCATCAAATATGATGGGCAGGGCCGGCTTCATGGGTGTGCGGTCACACAGGGCCCTGCACTTGGAAAGGACCTGCATCTCAAAATTGTTAAAAATCGTAATTCTCACGTAACAGCTAAAAATGGGCGAAAGGGTGGCCTCGTTCAAAGGAGGGCCTTAATGAAGATTGTGCTGGAGAATTTTCAAGAAATTACTGTTCTTTCAAATTCTTGTACTTTTTCATGCAACCAGTACAGTAAGATTCACACCCTTGGAATGCTCGCCTTGTGAGGCCCCATGGGGTCCGACCCCAACCAGGGTGTGTCCTTTTTCTGTTAACCTTTTGTTTACGGTTCTCATCTGGGACCAAAAACTTTAGTTGGGTATGGAATCATCATTCTGCGACCCGACCAACCCTAATAACTCCTGTGGGCCAAGGGCCATTTTCAGCGTTAATTTATATTTCTCTTTTGTAAGTAGAGGCTGCACAGAGGGCAGGCCCTCAGAGAACAAGAGAGAGGTCTGGACTGCCTCCATATTTGTAGGCTTCTCACCCCCTTTACTTTTCCCCTCCCATATGATTCACCTATGACCTATGCTAGGAGACGGACGGTCTAAATGGTGCACGAAGGTTTTTAGCGGGAAGAAGCAGGTAGAAGGGCGTTGATTATCGTAGGGAAATAATAAGTGCAGTTACAATTAGGTACACCAAATAAAAAATCGGCTCGTTACAATTAAGCAATCTCTTTAATGTTGTATGTATATACATGAATACAATATTATGCAAAGAAAAAAACGTTTCAAATGATGAAAACTAGAAATAGTTTTATAATTTGTGCTTGTTAAAAGACTTGAATGCAGCAGACGGTGTGAGGAAAATGAATTATGCATATTACCTTATTAAGTGAAAGTAGCTGTACCAGTGTGAATAATTCGCATGTGTAGAAAAATAAAATATTTAGTAAACAAATATTTATTTACATTTTCTAACATTTTCAATTATTTATTGCAATCATAATGTTTATAGCATCTTAATAAGCAATAAAAATTTTTTTTAATAAAATGAGGAGATTTATATCAATGCCGGTTCATATGCATTCGAAAGCTGCCTTTTTTAAAAAGATCCAGTCGGTATGCAGAAAATGAATTATACATGTTTCCTTATTTAGTGAAATACTAAATCTGTAAGTTACATAAAGCAGATAAATGCAATCTATTAATTTAGATAAAAAAATCAAGAAAAATCATCCAGAAAAATTGTTTAAAGCAACCAAACATTGGACTGGATACATAAATTTAACCTCAATGATGTCCTTGAAAGATTGACATCACTGGCAATAATATCTATTGAACATCAAATTGCAAAAAATTTAAATTTTGATGACATCAGATGACTTTGCCGCAAAAAGAGCCAGAAAAATTTTATGATGAATTAGGAAACATAATATGATAGACTATGGATCATATTTCAATGTAATATATAATTATAATAAATATATTTTTCTATTTATAGATAATTTTTATTTTATAAAACCAGCTCTATCCAAATTCAGATTACCTTAACTTTGGGTACTTCAGTTAGTTGAGGTGAGAATTCTACTGATGCGGCCTATTCTAGTTATTATCTTATTTTTAATTGTGTGGGATGGCAAGCAAAAAAAAATAATTAGAATGATAGGCCGCGCATTCTTTTCTTGCACTCGGCCCCGCAAAATATGAAGCCAGCCATGATGATGTGTATGCGTGAATTAAATATTAAGTTAAAATTGAAAAAAAATTTATGAAACCAACTTTTAAATGCACTAAAAAGTAAGCAATAAATATAAAATTCACATAATTGAGTTTTCCAGAGAGTAAAAATAGTTTTGGGCCAATAAAAATTGCATGACAGATATAAATTACACTTAGGGTATGGATTTTTTCGGGTTTAAAAAAAATTTCATTCGGAGGGTAAATATCAGGTTTTATTATTTTCCTTTTCATTTGGGTTAAAATCGGGTAAAAATAAGTTATAGTTTTCGAAGTTTTAAAAAAGCGTTCAATCTCGAGTAATTTTCAGGTTTTGTTATTTTGTAATTCGAATAAAATGATTTTTAAATAAAAATCTTGCTTAAAAATTTAAATGTTTTATCAACAATCAAAACTTTTTACTATACCTTAAGTATGGTTGAGAGTATGATATCTTGTGTTAAACACCTCCAGGTGGAGAGGAACACCTCGCAGGCTGCACAAATATGTTGCTTCCCACTCAACTTTTTTGAAAACACACCAGATATTAGTGAAATAATTTTTCTCTCATAGTGTTTTCAATTAACAGACACTTGGGCTCTTTTTTTCCTTATCCTATCAAAGATCTAACAGTGACTAGCTAAGGTGCGTCCTATTCGTGGCACAAACAAACCAAGGAGATTAAGAATGTGTTACAAAGTAAGCTTACAAATAAATTGTTTACAAAGAGAATAAACAGACTGATCACGAACATCTCGGACTGCACTCAAGTGCTGAGGTGTCTACAAGCGCCAGAATAGAAATTGTGACCAAATATAAAAAAATTTGTTTAAAGAGTACTAATAATTTCGGGTTTTTTTAGGTTTTACCTGGAATTTTAAAAAGGCAATCAGATGGTAAAAATTGGGTTTTCATTGCAACCAGCCCTCAGATGCAAATATATATTTATATATGGCCAATTGCCAAGAAATCGCTAAAAGCCTGTAGATTATCAGGCATTATAGATGGTTTCCAGACACTTATGCATGTCAGCATGGCTCTAAATCTTTATTGTTTAATCTAATCTAGCCATGCATATTTTCTTATGTTTGCTGGTAATAATTACCAGGATCCTTGTAAACTAGCCCCAATTGGGCTAGGATACCTTAAAAAATCTTTATGTACGTACAGTGGAAACCACTTAACACGAAAAGTGGGGGACCAGCGCAAACATTTCATCTTGACCGAATTTCGTGCTTAACGAATTTCATGATAACCTTTTTTGAGACTAATTGATAGTAGCTCAATAACTTTGGCCAAAACTAACAAAAGTGGAATACTCCTTTAGCCAAAACAACTAGAGGGCTGCAAAACCCACTGCATTTTGCCCACAAGGTGGGCATCGTCAGGGGTAGAACCTGTTTCAACAGTGACTGGAAGCCAACTGCCATGATGCCCACCTTGTGGGCGAAATGCATTGGGTTTTGCAGCCCTCTAGTTGTTTTGGCTAAAGGAGTATTCCACTTTTGTTTTTTTGAGACTGATTTGAGATATTGATATAAGCTCATAAATAAATCTTGACATAACAAATATGCGATGGAAACAGCACAGTAATTAGTTGCATATAATTTATTCATTACATACCTATATACATAAAAAAGTTATTTTATTTCAATAATTTCATAAAAACAATGTACAAATATTAAGTATCAAGGTCGCTCAAGTAGTTCAATTGTCTACTTCTTAACAAAAAATTCCGTAATTTTTTTCTGCCTAGCATTCATAATGATCTTTTTTTCCACAAATTGATCCAAATCATCAACCCTCGCACACAAACTGTCTCCATCTGTTTGATTTTCTAAAAACCGACGCACACTTTTTAGCATTCCACGGATATCCACAGCACTTGGCACTGACAACATTCCGTCGTCACAGTCATCTCCACTTTCACTACTATTTTCATTTTCTTTTGTTGCACTTGATTTAAAAATGTCCACAATGTCACTGTCTGTTAAAAGTGGTGTAGTAGCAATATGGTCATCCACTGCTATATAATCATTCAGCATGATTTCAGTTGTCAATCTCATTACAGACGACACACGACCGAAGATATCACACAATTCACTTTCAGTAGATGTATTTACCCTAATTTCCGTAGTCGATTCAGTTTCATCCTGTCCAGAAAACCTATCTGCTGATGGCGAAGAGGAAAACGTGGCAAAAACAATTTTCGATTGTTTTCGCTGTAACTGACCTCCAAGCGGCATACAACAAATGCAAGGAATCCAAAAGAGTCACGGGCTTAATTTCCTCATTTGATTCAATACTAGATAAATATTTCTGAAGTAATAACTTACGATAGTGACATTTTAGATTTTTTATAATACCCTGGTCACATAGCTGCAATACGCTTGTTGTATTAGGCAGCAGAAAGATCAGTTTAATTGATTTCAGCTTTTCCACTTCTGGATGAGCAGGGCTGTTGTCGATAATTAAAGCTATTTTGCGCTTCTGGCGTGAAAAGTGCTTGTCCAATGCCCTAACCCAGTCTGTAAAAATATTTCCAGTCATCCAAGCTTTTTTATTTGCAGTGTATTCCACGGGAAGCTTCTTTACATTCTTGAAGCAGCGAGGATTCAGAAATTTACCCACAACAAACATTGGGATTTTTTCAGAACCGTCTGAATTGCAAGCCACCATTACCATAATGCGCTCTTTAGATTTTTTTCCACCAGAGCACTGCTCATTTTTAAAAGCTAAAGTTTTTTCTGGGAGGCAGCGAAAAAAAATTCCGGTTTCGTCAGCATTAAAAATGTCCTTAGGCGCAAAGTCTGTTAATAATTTAGGCAAGGTAGAAGTTACCCACTCTGATGTCATATCATGGGAGACGTCTCCCGACTCACCGGAAACACTCTTAAAAATTATCCCATTCCTTACCTTGAACCACTCCAACCATCCAGGACTAGACTTGAATTCAATTCCCAATTCTGATCCCAAAGCATCAGCCTTCGCCATCAAAACAGGACCAGAAATTGGAGCATTCTGGGCTCTTGCTTGCTTAAACCAGATGATCAGCGCCGCTTCCAAATCCTCGTGCTTTGCCGTGCGTAGACGCTTCCGTTCCGGTTCAAACATGCTTCTCTCAAACACAGATGTTATTTTATCACGATTTTTTATAATTGTTGACAAAGTTGAAAAGGGAATTTCGAACACTTTGCAGATGTCCGTTTTGGTTCTATCACCATTATTAACCACTTGTAGGAGCTGCATTCACTTTCAGCAGTATTGCTTTTTGCTTACGCACTTTACTAGCCATTTTTATATGGGTCTTTTATCCTTTATAAAAATATAAAATCACAACTGAAAACGATCCCGAAAAAGAAAAAAGAACTTTGCTCACAGATTCGTTTCACATTCGCTAACCGTTCCACACTGAAATTCAGAATAAACTGAGGAGAACTGTTCTGCATAGGGGACTAGAGACAAGAGCAAGGGAAGAGTTGAGCATATTGAAAGACGGGAAAGGGAAGGTTTAGTACAGATAACAATCTGCACCTCCAAATCCTTCCTTTCATTCGAAGATGGTAGTTCCCAGAATTTAGTTTATTGCTGCCAAGGAAATCTCGGTAGCAACCCTCTCAACAGGGGCGCGTGAGTTTCTCTGAGGTCTACTAATGACCATGCCTATTGAAAGAGAGGGGTAAGGAGGAGGTACAGCTGTGGTTGTGAGATTATTCATACTTTTATGTTAAGAAATGAGTGGGTTGTTTCGTGTCATCCCAAGACAAGACAAGATGGGGATTTATTTTCAGGGGACCGAAAAAATTTTTCGTGTTAACCGAAATTTCTTGTTAACCATTTCGTGTAAAACGAACTAATATACGTTAAAATGTATAGGCACCGGTAGGGACCGAGCCTGCATTTCGTGTTAACCGATATTTCGCATTATCCGTTTTCGTGTTAAGTTGTTTCCACTGTACTGTATGCACTAGGAACTATACTGTCTATTAATCTAAATGCTATATGGTGAATTAATTAAATTCTATACTAAGAATTAATTTAATTACCATATTGTGTATTAATTGAAATACTATACTGTGAATTAATTGAAATGCTGTACTGGGAATCAATTTAAATGCTGTACTATGAATTAATTTAAATACCATCTTGTGTATTAATTGAAATACTATACTGTGAATTAATTGAAATGCTGTACTGGGAATCAATTTAAATGCTGTACTATGAATTAATTTAAATATTATACTATGAACTAATTAAAATACCACATTATGAATTAATTTAAATATCATACTGTGAATTAATAGAAATACTGTGCTTATTCTGATAAATTAAGCCCTTGTGAATAATTACTATTTTGAAATACTCAATAATATTATAATGATTAATTACCTTGCCTAAGAACTAATGATTTGTTCACTATATTTCCAGCAAAAGAATTTTGCTTAATAGAATGTCATATGCAATTTGTCCTCACTTTAAAATCTAAGGTAAGGATGATTATTAAAACTTTCGTGTTTTCTTAATCCATAAAATTTTGGCATATTTTAATTATTATTATCTGTTATTTTGGGGGAGATAATTGAATATGTTATTGAGTTTTCGGCTGAGCAAGAAGCCTGACAAAAGTGCAAAGTGTCTCATCTCCAATATACCACCAAGTGAGTATTCTCAAACCTGCCTTCTAAAGGGTGTGCATCCCCAGACTGGTGTTATTAAGGTGAAGAGTAAAAATAACTGGTGGACTTCTTCTGAGAACTTCAGCTGTGACAATAACTTGGACTCGGATCCTCAGAGCATGCGACTCTCATGTAATATTTCAATTTAAAGTGTCCCGCCAAATTAACGTTGCATATTAAACTACACTATGTTTGACAGAGACAACTTCTAAGTGTAATGTGTGCTTCATACATGGTCTGGGAATAATGGAGGGGATAAAGTGACTCAGAAACTTCCCCTCGACCAATCAAAACTTTTATTGGTTATTTTTTTTCATCATTTTCCGGGGGAAGATGTGGCGATTTTCCTCCCTCCTTTTCTATCGCACTTATCCGATAGCACTTAAAGAATTGCAATGTACGAATATGCACATTTTAAATGCTCGTTCGAATAATGCCGGTATCATATATCGCCAATATTCGTATTATCACCGGACATAATGGCCTCACCCTCAGTACGTCATGCCCCTGGACAACACGCCCTGTGAATATCTGCCCGCCTTATATACCCTAAGTACCCCTCATCTTCCTAAATTTTCCTCTTTCCTTTGGCTATGTAAGGACAACAAAGAAGTAACCAATAAACAGTTATTAAACCACCATTTCAAAAGGCCAGCCTGACGTCATTCCCCTTCCCTCCACTGAAAGTTCCTCCCTCCGGCATCACATGATCTCCAATACCTCGTGAGGAGGCCCGGAGTCAAGATCTTTGCATGCACTGACAAAAAGCAGAGTTGTAGTGGTGATTCACCTGTGTACGAATGCTACATGAGTTCGCCGACTTCGTTCTTCGAGTGGGCAGTGATATACCAAGCAGCTGAAGACACTATTATGTGTTGAAGTGGACATTGATATACCAGTAGCTTGAAGAGATTATCGTAATTATATCTGGTATAACTGACTTTGACCAAGAGACAAGTTTCCATCTCGAATTGTCTATCATATAGTTAAATTTGTATTTGTTTATTGTGTTAATTATGTAAAATTCTGTTATATTGAACATAGCGTATGGTTCTAATTTTATAAGACTCTTAGCATATAGCATATCAGTTGAAGTTGTTGCATCGAAAATTTTGGCTCGCTGCATGTGACAACATTTATCATTATTATAATCAAAATCAAAACATTTAATAGCCATAACCAACCAATGGAAATGGTACCATAATAGAGAGGGTTATAATACTAATGTGTCTCATATATGCTATTCTATTTCATTCTCATCATCCACGTATGCACGAAGCACCCTGTTCTTACAGACGAGGACCCTGCAAATACTTTTCTACTGTACCCTTCATATTTCATGGTGCATAACAACGAAAAGTTGTGCAGGGCGGGTTAGCATGATTGGTAGAATCCTGCCTGCTAACCCAAAGGTCATGGGCTTGATTCCCACCTAGGGTATGGATGTTGTGATTGTCTAAAGATTTTTCTGAATAGAATATTCAGTGGTGTGAAATGACCTTGGCCATCAATGCACCTAAAAATAAAAATTAATTTTACTACTAACACGAAAATTTGTTAATTTTGAAGTTGGTATTTATGTATTAAAATTGTATTGAAAGGAAAGTAGGCAGATTAATTCTTTCCAGAACTACTTGTTATTTAGTTATTTAATCAGATATATAAGAGCTTCAGGAAGGTGGCAACGAAAATTTTAAAGAACTTTAGACCTCTAACAAAGTATCTTTGATTCAAAACAATGTAAATCAGTACATAGGTATTAATTGATCTGTGACGTAACTTCCAATTGATACAAAACAGGGCAACATAAATTACGGTATACCTGTAATTGTTTACTTGATTCTCATATGCATAAGATAAGCATGCTTTCAAAGAGGGAGGGAGAGAGAACACAATTGTGAAGTTCTTTTCTTGACTTTATCCTCGTATGCATTTTCACATAGCAACGAATAAGTTCTTGATTTTGTGTAGCATTAAGTGTTCCAAGGAGATGGTCTGGTAAATCAAGTAACTTATTCGATGTTTAAAATCATCAAATTATAATGATAATGAAATAACTGACATTATGTTAAAAGATACATTACATATTGACAATGAGCTTGGATTTGGTAGTTTATGTTGATATTTTGAATAACCGCTTCATAAATTCTATATTTTTAACCCTTTAAATTTTAATTTAATATTTTTTATCCATACCCATCTGTCATTTTTGATGGGCAATTGCGCTAGTATTTATTATAATTAATGCAGAATATAGAAAATGTTAAATTCATTGTTTTTTTATATTTTAAACGCAAATTAAAATGGTACATTTTGAAAATAATTATTAGGTTGATGCTGTATTGACAATGATATCTCCATTGATTGAAGACCAGAAAGATCAGCCATCAGAAGAAGAAGACCCTGAAGATTTTGCAGAGGAGCAATCTTTGCTTGGAAGGTAATTATCGCACCCTGACATTCTATCAAAAATACTATGTACTCCATATTTCTGTCACAAAACTATATTTGGAGAAAAGTTGCTAATTCAATATTGGATAGTTGTGAGTAGAGTTTTGGGTTCCCGGCGATATTTTTTTCCTGGGAAACGGGAATTAGATTTTCAAATATCCCAGGAATAAGGATGATTTTGCACTTTTAATATTCAATACACCATTTTTCATTTAAATATGATTATTTATTATTGATAGAATGTAAATGCATGTCTTTAACCCTAGCAATACCAAGGCATTTTTTTGTTCTGTGCATTACCAAGGGGGAGGGGGGGGGGGTGCTGCAAGGCCCACAAATAAAAATGTTCTTTTTATGTTAAATAATATTCGCTGAACATGCCTTTTCATTTATTTCCAAAGATTAACTAATCAATTAACATTTTTTTGTAATAATATGAAAATATACAACAAAACAAACAGCAAGAGACTATCTGTTTCTGAAAACATATTCCAATTACAAAATTAAATTGTATCTTTCACTACCCTTCACAATGTTTTATTTTCTCAAAAAAATTTCACTAATTACACAACAATAACACTAGATAATGAAAATAACGTCTCAAGTTTTATCATTTTGATGTTTCTTTTTCATTCTGAATCATCAGAACACGTACACTTCACATACACTATATTTTTGGAGCTGTGTTTCCAACACACATGTTTGTTGCAGCATGATCACATAACATTTGACTATCCAAGCTTCTTGTACTTCATTTTCATAGTTTTAGCCCCTCTGCAGCAGATGTGGCACCTACCACAGCATTCTGGCTGAGCTGGTGTAGGAACTTCTATAGTACATTCTAGTTTACATTCCAGAATACCTTCCATAGCCAAGATTGTTGGTATCCTCAGCCTGTACAAGCTCACCTTCCAATATATGGATTGATTAGTTCAAGGCTAGATTCAAGAGAAACACTCAGTGGCGGTTTGGAAATTTGTTCTTCCAGTCTGGAAAGTTCAGTAGAAACATTGTATATGCATTGATGCCCACAATGTCAATGAGTGTGTAGAATACAGACAAGGGCTACCTTCTCGTTCCTCTTTTTGTAGAGTAATCTTTTTCCATTTGGTCAACTGTATATACTCATCTTTTCATTGCATCGTAGTAGAGATTTATTTCGGTGATTTTCTTAGGATCATCACTGATATTTGCCTCAATATGCTGAGTTGACAACATCAAAAGAAGTCTCTTTGGTTTATCTTGCACCACAGTATATATATGCAACACCCTTTTCTCCCGCACAATATTTTGCACTGTTATTCATGAAAATCTTGGAGGCTGTGTGATGTACACTCACCCAGTTTTTACAACATATTTAGCATTGGTACTATTTGAGTTAATCATATCACTAGCGTCGTCTAAAACTGATTCTGTAGAAGCAGACATAAGCTCACTTTCAAGTTCAGAGCCTGATGTTTCCAGTTGTTCAGCATTCTCTTCTTATTCACTGGCTTCCAAATCTGATTCATTGCAAATTTCTTTCAGTTCCTTGTCAATAGTGTTTTCACATAATGAACGTCTTCTCATGGTGTTCACAAACAGAAAATGACTCAGAAGTGAAAAGAAATTCCAGTAGATTCAATTATTTTATCTTATGTTTCAGATTTTTAAAAAACATCGATTAAATGTGTAACCTTACTTCCCATTTACAACTCATCAGGGTCAGGTTGTCACGCATCAATTCGTCATACGAAAAATTTGTCGTATGTCAATACATCGCACGACAAACTCATCTCATCATGTGTCAATTTGTCTCTCAACACATTTGTTGCAAGACAAATGGGAAAGTGAGACACTTTGACTGGTGAATGGCAGGGAGAGACTTCCACAAATTTTTTTTTTACGTCGATAATACCAGAATAAATGGCAATTCTCTTTGGGAATTACGCAAGACACATTGGATGGTGTATGGCAAGGGATGACTCCCAACCCAACAAGTGTATCCCCCTGCCGCACACCAGTCATGGTGCCTCGCCTTCCAATTGTCTTGCGACAAATATGTCTCGCAACAAATGTCTCGTGACGAAGTTGTCCTGCGACAAAATTGTCACGCGATGAATTTGTCTAGTGACGTATTGATGCACGACGAGTTTATTGTGTGACAAATTGTTGCGCAATCAATTTGTCACGGTGTATTTGACAGTATACTACTTATATGACCCATGATTTTTGCAAGCTGAAATTTGGAAAAAACCTTGTCTTGGATTCAGGAAAATACGGTAATTTGAGGCGGAATAAGTTTTTTAAAAAGGTCAGTCTTTTCACCAATTCCCACTCCCTGAAAGTGAGGATAAGCATCTTCTCCCTCCTACGTGATGCAATTTATTGGGCAATCTCTTTATTAGGAGGTAGTTCAGTTGCTTGTGCCTAGAGGCAGGGCTATTGCTTCTGAATTGCCAATCAGATTCCAGATAGATAAACTCACACTTGCTCCGTTATTTTATGATGCCAAAAGGAGAATGTTCACATGAGCGTGGGCAGCAGGCGAAATTGCCTTGTGGGGTGAGGTGCTGGGTTTGTGAATGGGTATAGGGTCAGAGAAACAAAACCGTAACAAAAGCTCTGCAAAGTACTGCACCTGGATATTTACTGCTTCTTAGGACCTTAGAAATGTAAACAGGAAATATAAGTGACCTATTTGGTCCAGTAACTCCATTACAAGCATCAAGAAAGGAATTCTGTTTTATCATTAATAAGTTCAAGCTCCACTTTGTGGAATTTACTTGTGATTCAAATGAAAATCAATTACTGTATTTACCCGAAAGTAAGACGTGGTCTTTTCACAAAAATGATATTAAAAATATTAAGTATCATGTTAGAATGAAGTATAAGGATTTAAGGTGAGAATACACCCCTATTTTAAATGCACCATGAAACAGCCAGATGTCAAGTATATGTCCGTTAAAATATTTATTATTGCATAAAGTAATACATCGTATTTAATTAATTACTACAATACTTTAAAAATTTAAGGTCATATTTCTTAAAACTGCTCCCACAGACCAATGGTTCCACTTGGGCGGTAGGGAAGTGTTTAGAGCTGGGTAGGTGACAAGTTGAAAAAAATGACTACAGCTGGGTGGTTCCTTGCATAATATGAAACACAAAGTCATGCAGGCACCAATTAACCCTTCAGCGCCGGGATCAGTACATGGTACGGACCTAGGTTTCTTTCCTTGGCGCTGGGATCCGTACCATGTACAGACCCTTGCCGCGACTCTTTTAATTTGCAGTATTTCGATTATAAACATTTCTTATAGAATGATATTTTTGTTTAACACTGAGGAATGATTTTTTATTTGAATTTTATAAATAGAATACGTTTTGTGAACTCTTAAATTGACTTATATAATTTTTTTTTAGTGTACATGAATGGAAAACTGCAAAAAAACTCTTTACCTCACATCTCTTTTTTATTCTTTACTTTATCAGTTCGTAATATTTTCTTTTATAATCAAACGGATAATTTCTTATATTTTTAGGAATTGAAACAATTTCTTTTGTTCATCTGGCTCTTATTAACATTATAAAAATTTATTTCGAAAGTTACGATTTTAACATCCAATTTTTTGTCTACTTTAAAATATATAGTATATTAAAATATAACTGTACTTTGTAAAAACTAAATGGACAGATTATGCAAATAACTAAAGTGTATATTCTTGGAAAACAGTTGCACTGGAGTAAGCTAGTATCGTAAAGAGGCAAGAGATGAAATGAAAATGGATCGTTCTACAGTGTCTCTTTCTCAGTGATGGAAGGGACCCTCCCTGCTTTCTTCATTATATATCTTCTCATATCTCATCGTGCGTGCTCTCATTCGAAGGAACACTTCATATTCTCAAGACTAAAGAAACACGAGAGGCAACAAATCATTGTATATTGGTGCCGTCTCTGTCAAACCTCGAGGATGTAATTTCATTGAAGATTTTGTGAGCTAAGCTAAGTGGTCACGGAATGGATGATGGGAATACAGTACTTCTCTTTGTTAGGAATCCAAATGCGTTAACATTCTCTCTCTCTCTCTCTCTCTCTGAGAGAGAGAGTTAATAACCAGGCATAGGTTCCAAAGAGTCTGTGTTTACAAGAGGCCAAGAAAGCAAAGGCAGCAGACCATTGAGTAGACCAGAGAAGCAAGCTAAGACTATACAGAGAACTTCAGCGTGTGATATCACAAAACGTCAAATATATCGATGACTATTTCTGAAAATATTGCATTCAGGAATCTGTAACACATTTCAATTGGCATGGTCTTCAGAGGTTATTAACGTAAAAGAATATTAAGATATTATATTGTAAATTTAATATTAAATGCAGAACACTATACAGCCGTTGGTTTCAAGATTTCATTCATCTAACAATTATAGATGAAAATTTATATTTTTTTAAAGATGGTACTTATAAAATCTGATATTCTGTTTAAATACCAGCCGGCCGTACGATACTGTTGGATTTAAATGCCTACGGTCACTGAAGGGTTAAGGTGTCTAGTAATACAATCTAAACAAAACTGATACAATTTAAACATATCTACTACAATTTAAAATGATGCTTTGCGTTTGGTATGCCAATGGCTGACGTAAAGTGGACGTGAGTTTCAGAGTGTAGATAATTTACGAGAACACTTGGGTAGTACTCGCTTTGCTGAGTTTTAAAGTGAAATAGTGACAAGTTATTATTTATAACTTTAAAATATGATGCCCCAAACAAATGGCAGATCGCATAGAGAAAAAAGGAACTGCAGTAAGAGGGAATGTATCAAAAGGAATTAGAAGAAGTTATGACCGAAATTTTAAGTTAACCGCTTCCCTGACAATTTATTTACAATATAGGATCTAAAAAAAGTCATTTTTTTATTGCAATTTCGAAAAAATCATAATGATTCAATCAAAAAAATGCATTCATTTTTTAACAGTAAATTTTAATAAAAATGTTATCGAACTTTAAAATTTTTATATTATTGATAGATACGAGGTACTTGAACTCGATTCATATTTAAAAGTTACATTTCTTTGGTGCAAACTACAAAATTAAGAAAAACTTATGTATAAAACGTACTTATATACAACATATAACATTTCTAAGCAATAAAAAATACATATATATGGTGTAAATTATATATACACTTACTTAATAAACATGAAACAATAAAATAATATACAATAAAAAATAACATAATAGGTAAAAAAGTACTAAATATTAAACATAACTAATTCACATATGTAACAAATAAACTGTATACAAAATATACAACATTCATATATTTGAACTTGAATGATAAATTCTAAAACACGGCACCATGCATAACGGAACATTACACGTCGCACAGTAGAAACGGCTCTCTTTCCTTATCCGCTTTCCCCGGGCATCTCGCTTTCATCCACACAATGCACACTGCTTCGTGGGGTTCTTCTTCTTTTCGGTAGTAGTAACAAGGTAACAGAATATAACAACAAAAACAAGAGAAAAATAAAAATGCTACAAAGCACAAACAGAAGGAAAACTGCTAGACGTATTCACTCGAAAGCTGTACGAATAACTGACCCAAAAATGACTTTGAAAGGCTGATCCTAAAGGGTGCATACTTATCTCGAGGGCCATCACCAAGGAGGGGAGGCAAAGGACCTTCCATGAACTGAGGAACGAAAGAGTGGGTTTGCAAAACCCTCTCAGGGCGAATAACCTAGCAATGGCAAGAAAGGGTGGGTGGGGAAAACCCTCTCAGAGCGAATGACCTAGCAATGGAAAGTGTCCTTGGTAGGGTAAAGAACATCTGGAGTAACAATTGAAGCAACTGGGTTGTAAAGAGAAATTTTGGCATCAGCGGTGCAAATGACCGTGTGAGTTCAGTACTCCGATATTTCGAAGAACCCGCTTCGAGAAACCCTCCGAGAAATCTAATGTCTCTCTGAGTGACCTCTAACAGTCGGATCGTAAACTACTACGAAGGATCAAAAAAACTTGGTTGCGTTGCTAAAGGAAAGGAAAAAATACAGCGGCCCGAGTATACTCGGGCTTGTCAGAATTTGACCCTCGCCTCGATCCGAGTATACTCGGGGTAATCAGGGAAGCAGTTAATGGTGGTGCGCTATGCTGAAGAAACAAATAATTGTGCGGCAGGGAGGAAATACAATGTGACTGAAGCAAATGTGCAGAGGTGGAAGCAAGCAAAAGAGAAACTTGAAGGTGCTAATTCAACTTGGAAATCATTTAGTGGACCAAAACGAGGCTGATTTCATTAGAAGAGGAAATTGCAATTCAAAGAATGAATGGTAAACCGGTGATGCAGGATATCATTAAATTGAAAGCCCAAGAATTAGCATGATCGCAAAACATTACACACCAGGAATTTAAGGCTAGTAATGGATGGTGTGTGCATATGATGTCGTAATTATTTTAGCCTGCGACGAAGAACTTCACTTTCCCAGCGTATACCTTCCGACTTCACGGACAAACTAATAACTTTCCAGAGGCATGTAATTCAGTTGCGGAAAAGTCACAATTATCTTAATGCAGATGAGACACCCATTTACTTTGACATGCCATCCAATTACACTGTCATGAGAAAGGTGCAAAAAATTTCA